>MU006309.1:2177-157919 GCA_010093695.1 Plenodomus tracheiphilus IPT5
GGTAGTCAAAGTGTTACACGGAGGGGGTATACTGCTCTATCCTGGTCCAAAGGGGTGACAGGTGAGTAGGAAGGTATGAGACCTCGCGCGGAAGTTGTCTGGCGATACGAAGGCGTGGGGCAAGAGTATTCAAGAAAGACAATTCAATCTTATTACTAAGACAACAAGTTCAATCTATATAGGAGATAAACTATTTGAGTTGACTACAACGAGCGTAATAATGAAGCCTTCCCATCCTTATATGCCAGTTGCAATCTACGCTGCCATCAGCGTCCTCACTGCCATCACTGATGCGAGTGATGGCCGTGATGCCTTGCCATCAGTCCCCTGGGTGCCATCTCCTGATGTCAGTCCTTGGCGTGATAGCAAGTCACGTGATCATCGGGCAAGCTTGTGCCGACCACGTCACTCTGGCCCTTTGGCCGCAGGAGTCGTGGACCTTCCACTCCCCTTCTGATCTTACCTTTGTTACTTGTAACAGCTTAACTCTACTTAAAGGTATATAGGAGTACACGTAGGGTTAAATAATAGAATAGTCTTATTCCTATAGATCTAGTATAAAAGGATAAGAAAAATGTGTCCTCTAAGTAGAGGGAGACATAGAGACTCTATATACACTAGTTCAGAGGCCTTTTAGAGGCTACTACAGATCCTATTTAACCTCTTCCTTAAATGTTACTATGTGGTCCTATGATATTAAAGTTAACCTAAAAGGCAATCCTAAATAGGCTCTGAATAGGGTCTGATAGGAGTCTATTAGGAATAGGCCTTAAATCCTTCCTTCCCTATACTATAGGGATAACAATATAAGATGTACTTGTTACAATAACTAGAATATTATAATACTTATTATAGAAAGAATTAGGTATATCTACTATAGCTACTAGGTAAGAGAGAAATCCTTACTATACTAGGTTAAGTATATACTTAATAATTACCTTCTTCTTTAACTTATTTAGCTTCTATAATTTAAGTATAAACTCTACTTATAGAGTCTATGTAGTATATTAGTAATAGAAGGTAGTTTTAATAATATTATAGAGGGTTATAGTATATTATAAGGTAAGTATTATATCTTATTTAAAAGCCTAGAGTGTAAGCTATACTTAAGCTTCTTTTAGAAGTCCTACTTAATATTATTATTAAGGTATTAATACATAAGGTAGTATTTTAGTAGGGTCTTAGTATAGGTACGCTAACTACCTATATATGCTAACTACCTATGAGGTACGTTATAAGTTTTATTTATTATATTTATTAAGGTATTAATAGATGAGGTGGTGTTTTAGTAGAGTCTTAGCAAAGGTGCGCTGCTTGCCTGTGTGCGCTGCTTGCCTATAAGGTACGTTAGTTACTTTGCTACTTAGACTACTATATCCTCTTTCCTTACTATAGTTTGTAACAGGGGAGCGTTACGCCTTATTTTAAAGCTAGAAGCGCAAGCTGTATTCAACGTTTATTAGAAGGTCCTGTCTAGTGTTATTGTAGAGGTATCACGTAACAAGGTAGAGTTTTAGTAGGGTCTTGGCATGAGTAACTGCATACCCATAAGGTACGTTAATCTGTACAATACTCTTATTGTTGTGGTCTTTGTTCTGCCGCGAAGATGGATTCATTGCCGAGATGGATTCATTGCTGAGATGGTACTACTGCCGAACCATAGATAAGCGACCGATCTTGTCCGTACCCCTCGAGATCGGACAGAACCCTCTTCGTTCCATGCTTCATGATCTAGTACCTAGATCGGTGGGCCTGAAAATGTCTGTGCTGTTTCGCATTCGGTCGCTCTAGCGTGTCCGCAGGTCACGCTCGCTTTGAGAAGAGCGCGTCAACCATGCTTCACACACGCGACTCCAAGTTCAACCCCGACTGCACAAGATAGCGATGCGACGATCAGCTAGCAATGACCGACGTAGCTAAGAGACAGCGCTCTGAATCTGCGTCTAGCGAAAGCACCACGGCAAGCAAGCGAATGAAAGGTTGGCCAACAAGCCAGAATCACGAGGCCCCCGCAAGAGCCGGGCCTGAAAGCGTGGGCAATGATAAATTTAAGACGCGTGATGTGAAGTCGGACAAGATCAAGGCCAAGGACGGCGTGAGTGGAGCGAAGAAGTGGAAGGCCTGGTCAGCCCACTCAGCGTCAACCCCATATCCCGACTTTGGTCACCCAACGAATCGCGAATGCCAACTAGCATATGACATACTCCACGAGATGCACAACGACGCCGTGGAAGCCGAGTTTGAAGACGAGAACACGCCCGAAACGATTCCATTTGTGCTGGACGCCATGATTGTCGCAGTCCTCAGTCAGGCCACGACCTGGAGCAACGCAAAACGTGCGATGGACTGCATGAATAAGGTGTATGGTTCCATTTTTTGCGTACGACAAGATCTATGCGGGTGGAGCCGAGAAACTTCAAGAGGCTATTCGATGCGGTGGACTTTACATCAGAAAGACCAAGACCATCATGTCAATTCTTGAGGACATCAAATCACGCTACGGGCGCTGGAATCTCGACCATCTTTTGGATGCCAGCGATGAGGACGCTATGAAGGAACTCATAAGCTACAAGTAAATTGGCCCGAAGTCCGCCTTTGTTGTGATGGGGTGGTGCTTGAAAAGGAATCCGTTCACTGTCGACACCCATGTTTACCGCATTGCTGGCTTGTGGGGCTGGAGGCCAAAGGAGGCTACTCGTGAGAAGACCCAGTCACGCTTGGATGCGGTCATTCCACTCGACCTAAAATTCAAGCTACACTTCTTTCTGATTCAACATGGGCGAGATTGTCCAGCCTGCCGCGGCGGTACCAAGTCAGACCAGATATGTGAGGTGCACGAGAAATTGAAGAAACAGCTGGAAGCTATAGCTTAATCAAGGCTTGGTCTTAGGTCACTATCCGCGCGACGCATCTTTAACACCAACACAGATGTGCTTGGTTAGTTGCGTGGGCTCTGGACGCAAGTTGGAAGTCATGCGTCGCCTGTGCACGACACAACAGGATTCGATTGTGATTGGCGTTTGTATTCCTTGTTCTATAACATTATATGTACAAACTAGATATCGGTTATGGCCTTCTTAACCATTTTGCTCTCGCACACTGTCTCCATGTCAATGAAGCGTGGATAGAGCCCTGCGTAACCCGTAAGGAATCATTCCCTCACGTTGGGCTGGGCCAAAAAATATGGCCTTTCACGTGGGCAACCAGCGATACTATAATGTGTGTCGCCCTTGAGCGAATTTATCATCGGCTAACTCCTACCTCTCATATTGACTCTTGCTGGAAGTACTTTCATTTGTGTCGACTCTGTAAAGGAAACCCCCCATTGCCTTCTTTCAACCGTTGCTGATGGCACTCCAAATCGCAGATTGCTCAGACTTTGTAGTGTTGCATGGTTAGAGCCTTTGCTATCATGAAGTGGCTGCGCATCGGAAAGACGGAGGTTATTTACTAATAGGCGGACATGACCGCGTGCTGCTAGAAGCATCCGCGCCGTAATAGATGAAGGGGATAATGAGGTGCAGATATTGTCGTAAGTCACAAAACCGACCAACACGACCAGCAGCACCAAGCCATTGCCCTCGGGAGTCCGGGCCGCGCAGTGGGCGATTTTATGTAAGCTCTCGTTAAGCTTTCTGGAAATATCTTCGTGATAGAGTTTCTTCATCCCGTTGCCCAAGAACGTGTGGATCGATGTGCTGTTACCCGTGGTGTTATGGACAAGACCATAATGGTTGGGTCTCCGTCAATTTCGGCGCCATTGGCCAAAGCATACGCTTGAGTCTTGTTAGTCAAGGAGGACGTTTTCATTCTGTCTGAAAGCTTCGGTGCTCCATGCTACCATAAGACCTTGGACTGTCCTAGAGCGACTAGTACAGAAATGCCACACAGCCTGCTTGTAGTAGAACGCGCTAGGAGACGATTGATGGGCGTATTGAATGAGATTGAATGACTTTGAAAATTGATATGTCTTGTTCCTCCAGAGGAAGAATCTTCAAGGCCTTCTTATTGAGCACTGGAAGTGACCTTTAATATTCAGGATTGGAACTATGACACATCCACTAACTGACATCCTACACAGAACCACTAGACACTAAATTGTAGCTGCAGCCGTTTTGCAACGTAATTGCAGCGTGTCCCTCTAAACAGGAGGAAGAAAACAACTTAGAAGCGTAGGTCTTGCTCTACTCGTAGACATAGGCATATTCATATTGCTGTTCCTTTGATGTGGACCTAACTACATCAAGGATCAAAGACGCATGCGCCTAGATTCGAATTAACTCTACCTTCTGGGATGCCTCTACCTTCTGGTATGCCAAGTCAGTGATCTTGTTTATATTCACTGCTGTATTTTTGGCATAGTCTAGGAAAGCGTAAAGAATCATAGATTTAGAGAGCTTTATGGTACGCATCATCGTTTAGGCCTAGATAGGATATCGTGCGATATGTAGTTCACCTTCTTACACGATAAGTTAGAATCATCAATATTGCTGAAATAATTTAAGGGGGGTTTCAAATGATGTTTTGTAGGGTCCAAGAAGGTACTGCACTAGACTCTGCATAGTCCTGCAGCGTATACTGGTTTCTAACTTAGGGTAGGTTAGGTGCTTGCACTGAATGCCACGGTGCAGAGGTCAACGCTAACAACATAATTTTGTAGTCTAAATACAACAGACTGTTATACTTAACTAGGCTTAAAGGCTTTTCTAAACCTTATAGACCTGCCCTTAAATAATATTAATCGTTTATAGTTAATACTAAACAGTAGAAATATTACATTAACACTACCTAAGAAGGCCTGTCACAAGTTTAGTCATCACGCAATATGTAGGACGCACTAAGTTCTAGCTCGATTTATCTTAGGGTTAAGTAGATTTCACAATGATGCTCAAGGTCGCGGTTGCTACCTAGATTAGTAGGATAGGCCTGGATTGTTGTTGCCTCAGGGTCATAGGTCTGTCTAAAATTCTTAGATGCTGCATGCAGGGGTCTTAGCAATGCATTCCAGAAGAAATAGAGGTGGAGCTAAAAGCAGGTGTTAGAATAGAATCCGGGCTAGGGCTTGGTAGAATGACACTAAGCGTTACCAAGCGTTCTTCTTTCTCTAACGACCGCTTGGCGTGCAAGATACTGTATCCGCCTACTCCAATTTCATTACTAAGAGGCACTATTTCTAGGTCCTTTAGCTGTAAACAATACAGCCGAAAGGATTACATCCATGTTCTGCCCCAATTTTCTTGCTCCGCGGTACTGCCTCGGAAGAACACTACCCTGCACAACCCTGCCAACAGAACCATCCTATATTCAGCTCCATTCCACTAAGAAGAGGAAGCTGTTTCTTGTTTCAGAGCTTAGATTCTTAGTCTTAAAAAGTCGCTGACAGCCTTTGTCCTTTCAGAGCTTGTACCATCTTTATTTTTATTAAGACTTTTAACTCTTCAGAATGGAGAATATGGTTTCAAGGACCTCGAACGCCAACAATAAGGACCTTGAAGCATCATCGAAGAGAGAAGAACTAACTGCAGACGGTGCAGAAATGCTAAATTTAAGGAGCGACATTGGTCCAGGAGACGAAGGCAGAACAGCAGGAACTCGCTGTCAAACAACAGCACCAGACCTGTTATCGCTGCGGACAGACCAGCCCTACACTGTCTTCAACTCCCGCCGAATCACCTTCATAATATTCATCGCCGCCTTTGCACGGTTAATGTCACCTCTCTCTGCTGCAGCGTACTTTCCAGCGCTCAATGTTCTAGCACACGATATGATTGTTTCAAGTGCAAGCATCAACTTAACCGTTACCACGTACATGATTTTCCAAAACCTTGCCGACTCCATCAGCTGCCGACCAGTCGTTATTGCCGGATTTGTTGTCTACATCGCCGCATGCGTAGGTCTAGCCTTGCAGAGATCTTTCGCGGCGCTCATGGTCTTGCCCTGTATACAGAGTGCGGCCACCAGTAGTACGGTGGCAATTTCAGTGAGTGTGGCTGCAGACTTGTCCACTCCTGCAGAACGGGGAAAGTACATGGGCCTTGTAACATCAGGAACAGCGATGGGCACGGCAATTGGGCCGGTCATTGGGGGAATTCTGTCACACTATCTGGGATAGAGGAGCATTTTCTGGTTCTTAGCAGTTTTGGTTGGCATGTACATGGTTCCGCTGGTGCTATGGTTCCCGGAAACCAGAAGGAATATTGTAGGGAATGGGAGTATCAAAGCGCAGAGTATTCTTGCACTTCTTGTGGTTCTCAAAGATTGACTAACGATATAAAGGATGGAACCAGCCTTTGTACAATGTGTTCAGAAGCACGCTTCAGCGCGACCGGACCACCACAATCCAAACCTGATCTACAGACACAATGGACTCTCCATCATCTTCTTACAGGGGGGTTCCTAATCCTCTAAATACGCTCAAAATCATGGCCCACAAGGATGTTGCACTAATCCTCATCTACAACGCCATTGTCTACACAGCCTTTGATACTATCACAGCTAGCACGCCCTATCTATTTGGCCGAATCTATCATCTTGACGTGCTGAAAATCGGTTTCTGCTACATATCCTTCGGAGTTGCCAATTTCCTCGCACCTCTACTTAGCGGGTGGCTTCTAGACTGGAATTTCCAGCGTGTGGCGTTGAACGCAGGCATTCGCATCAACAAAAAGTGTGCACAGAGCATGGCGGATTTCCCACTTGAGAAGGCAAGGTTGATCATCGCTCTGACGATGGCGGTTCTGGGTGCTCTGGCGCTGCTGTGCTATGGGTGGGTACTAGAGGTCAATAGACCCTTGGCGGCGGCATTGCTTCTGCAGTTTGTGATTGGTATAAGTGTGACGGGGGCATTCCAGGTCATGAATGTTGTGATTGTGGATTATCGTAAGTCATGTTTCTCTCGACTATACAGTTTACTACTTTTAGCAGATGGAGGGCTAATGTACATCATAGATCCTAAAACTCCAGCTACTGCCACCGCCGCGAACAATCTAGCACGATACTGGACCGCGTCTGTTGTCAACTATCTCATCATCCTTATGATCGATGGCGTGGGCCGTGAATGGTGTTTTACTTTCGTTGGCTTAGTGCTGCTCTTCTCAAGCTCGGAACTGCTTGTGTTGATAAGATATGGACCGCTATGGCGGAAAGCAAGGATGGCAAAGGAGGATTTATGAGATTTGAGGCACTCGATACGGAAGTGGGATGTGTAATGGCATCAGTGTGTCTCACTGTGTTCTGTTAAAGGGAGTAAATGCTCTACTGACACCTCTCACATGAGCGTCTTGCTAGCGTATGAGAGCCTCATACAAGCTCTCACTCCTCAACAGATACACCAACAACGACAAACCAAAATACAATCACCTCTTTGATTTTCTAGTTATATATTACTGTACTTTGTCAATAGAATTCAACTTCGAGGTGTAGGAGTTCATCAAGAGTGGTGAATCTACATTTCCTGTCAAGCATTCGGCTGCTGGATCGATACTAAACATATGGAAAGTCAGATCGCCGCGATCAAGAAGAGAAACCCAAGAGCCATAGTTTCCGCATGTCTGATGGCTAGAATCCGCAGATCGCTCAGACGTTGTAGTGTTTATACTTGGAAACAAAGTCATGAAGGTCTTTCACTGAATCAGAAGGTGTGGGGTGCATGTAACGGCAGCTCAGATCACCTGATTTTCCAACCTTGACGAACATCCTCACAAGCCACCAATAGTCTGCAGCATGTCTCTCGAAACCTCTGTGTGGCGGTACGCCATCTTCGTAATTCTGGCTGACAATATTCCAAAGTATCTTCCACCGATCCGTGGCGCCAAGCAAGACCTCCGCAGCTGTTGATGCTAGATAGTTCATCTTGGAGGTAAAAAGGATAGAATGCAATGCTGTGGCGTTTCAACTCTGAAAACATTACGTGAACATGACTTGGACTTACCTGAAACAAGTACAAGCATATCGCCTGTTGTGATTTTCTGTCCTACATGAACTAAAGATTCTGCAGATATGGATTCGTCGAGAAGTAACGACAGGAGTTCAGGCAGGGTGGAGGCTGACGCTCTTGAACGTTGCAGCAAGTTAAGCCGCTCAAACTCAAGAACTAGCTCAGCGTTGAAGATGTCTTCTTTGCACGGAAGATCCCCATCCATTTCAGAGATCGCCACTTGTGGGGAACTATTTAAGAACATTGCCAGCATGTTATCGGTCAAAAAAGTCCACACGGCGAGTCTGGGGGTACTTTTAGCGAAACTCCAAGAGCGCATGTTCAGTCCACTTACCTTACTCGCACCTCATCCGCGATGAATATATCCCAATTATGCATTTTCATACCATTCGAGAAGCATCGCCGTTTGTAAGAAAATAATCCTGACACACGCACAGCTGTGACTAACGCTGGAATTCTCTGCAGGCGGAGCCGCCTCCGTGTGGCCAGATCGCTACTGTTGTTCTGAACTATCAAAAACAACAAGGCTGCTTGCAAGAGCTCAATCTCGTCATTGGCAATGTTGCGAGCTGTAGAACACTGTCGCATCACCCGCGATGAAACTAATTGGTCGAACACGTACGCTTCCGCAATATCGAAGAACTGGCGTATCGAGAAAGCCATGTGTGAAGGGTTCGATGACATTGATCCAAACGAGAAGACTGCAAGCAACAGAGGCAGTGATACCGCTTGACTGTCAAATGTCGGTCGGTGAAGGACAGGATATTGAGCGTGGAAATAGTGGAAATAGCCCCAGATAAAGTGCTTTAGGTTTGCGACCGTGAACACAACTTCCGCGAGTTGTACGTCAAAACTCCCCAGTAAGCCGCTGCCGCGTTCCAGCATCAATTTGTGTTGAGCAGATAGTTGGCATATAATCTCTCTCACGCGAGCCTCCAAACCAGATGACCTTTGAACATCAGCAGCAGCCCAGAAGCGGTCGACTGCAAGTATTTCCTCGTCTCCTCGCTCCGTTGTCAGAAATGAAAACCCTAGCACTGACGATTGAGTATCGGTGATATCATACATTGCCTGATGGTGTGGAAGGAGGTAGTCCTTCGCCTGAAGCTTCGCGGTTTGGCTGTAGTCATTATTTTCTCTGGTGTTGAGATCAGCAGCCTCGGCGGCAATTGCTGCAGACGGACGGTAGCCAGAGGGATTGGTGAAGTTGAGTAGAAACTCAATGGAGATACCTGCACGTTCCTGGCATGTGAGACTTTCAACATTTTCCGCCACGGAGTCGTCTGAATGGAGATCCTTCTCGATCTGAGGGTTTGTGTAAGAGGAAACAAGGCCTAGCCGTCCATAGGTGCATGTGGTGCCACTGTCGCGACAGCGCGTGCATGGCGTGTTAGTATCACATGAAAGCTTGCGCAGTGAACACTTGTCACACGAGATTCGCTTTCTGCCTCGTCTCGCAATAGGTACGTGAACCTCACGACCTTCGTCAGAGCATTTCTGGATATGCCGTTGCGCAAGGTCTCTGTTTGTGGTTTAGCAGCGACCTGATGCTGCTCTCTGGGGACCGCACCGTCGCGTAAAACGCGCTCCACAGAATGGACAGGTCAGTTCCTGTCTGCCAGTGTCTGATAAATGTGAGTGGAACGAAGCGCCCAGTTGTGTGTAAGGCCCATACGCGTTGCTTCGTGCCGGCGTAGGTGGCTGTTAGTCGAGTATGTCTTAGTGCACGTTACGCATCGATACTTCCGTGGAACGTTTGCCCTGGGTGTGGTAGGCATCTGCTGCAGGTCTGCAATTGGACACGTAAACCAAGAAGGAGAAGGAGCACTGAGTGGGTTCTATTCCGAGGTTAGGACACTTTTGGAGGTGGCTGTTAGCGGCACACTAGCCTTGTTGATTTACACACTCGGGCCGATTCCGACGCATCTCCCAAGTCTGACAACCAGCATTCTATAAGAGCTCGGCATGCCAGAATTAGACTACGAACAGCGCATATGTGAGGATTCCCTGAGTAAATTCCGGGATTCTGATGACCCAGCCTGGGGCTTCCACGTCTATGGCACCTACACCTGCGCACCTAAACCAGAAGACGCAGAAGGGGGAGAGCGATGATGACAAAAACCTCAATGACAGCGTGCGCTTCCAGACCCTACTGAACAAATTACACGCCCACGCTGCCGACCACCTGCACTCCACTCACCCAGCACCCTACAACAAACAGTTTATTGACACCTTACATCTCTGGCCCGCTGCGCGTCTTCCTGGCGCCCCGCTTGCGGAGGTCTGCATGCATTTTCGCAAACATCACGCTGTCATCCTCGACCCGAGTCGAATGTACGACCCCGATTATTGGGACACGCCTGAATACCAGAAGACTGGTGCCAAGTACGATTTTTGTCTTGTTATCGACGACGAATCGCTCAAAAGCATTGACAGCGGACCGGAACCAATTGGGCCTACGCCACCTGAGGGTATGAAGGGTTGGGAAATAGCTGGCAATGCAAGCAAGGTATTTGTCAAGCTGCTGAGTAAGTCAGGATATTCCGATGTTACTAGATTGTTTGTATCATAGCGGGTGTACGTGTAGTTGATTTATTCATTTGAAGCTGACTAGATAGGCATAATAGTACAAAAGCGTTGCAGAGTATCATTGACACTTTAGCTTTTTTAAGACAGAATAATATGACTACCGGTGAGTCACTCGTAAACAGGGTGCATGTTAACCTGCAGGTGGGCATCCGAGTAGTATGGCAGAAATATGTCGCGCCATGCTAGCTTCTCCGGTCTACATGCTGTCAGCAAATCATATTTTTGAAGCATTGTGAAGCACGAAGTCAATGACGCATTGTCAAGAAGGAGTACAGGACTTACAATGAGCCGGCAGATACCAGATCGAATTTACGATAAACGTAGGCGAAGCCAAGGCGTAGTTCTGCCCAAGCAAGACTGTATCGCAATGTAAGCGCACATCTCAAAAATGATTTAACTAACACGGAGCCTGGAGTTGACTTACTTGATTCCAAGACACATGCGCGGACCACGAGAGAAGGCCACGAGCCAAGAATCTAAATTGTCAGACTCGAGCCAACGCTCCGGGATGAACTTCTCGGGTTCAGGAAAGATGGATGCATTATAGTGAACGAAGGTGCTACCACAAGCAACGTGCGTCTATGGAAACGATCAGTCAACCGCATGTTATCCGAAGCTTAAAACTGAACTTACCCCCGGTGGAACAGCTACTCCAGCTATCGTTGCACCTGTCGCAGGCACAACGCGCATAAGCCCAGACGTCACGCCAGATGAGAGCCGCAGGGATTCTTTGATGATCGCGTTCATGTAAGGCAGTTTTTCGAGACTGCGCAGGTTTGGACCATCGGCAATGAGTGATGGCCAGGCTGCGTGTAGCTCATCCTTGAGCTTTTGCATTTTGTCCGACTGCTTGAGGAGGTGGAAGGTGCCAACCATGAGAGTGTTTCCAACGGTGTCAGCGCCACCAAACATGAGCGCTTGACCTTCTTCGTACAGACTGCCAGCGGACGGTATGATCTTATCGTGATAAGCCTCTGGATCCATGAGGCGGTGATAGATGGTCATGTTGTGTGGTAGGAGCTTCAACTTCTCTGGGTCAGCGGTAAGATCGTTGATTTGCTGGAGGAGTAACTGATCACAGATTAGCAGAGACTCAATCATGGGTGAGAGGATGTGCGGACCTGGTTTAGGTCGACCATACCCGCCGTCAAAGGACTCATCATCTTGGACAGCTTTGGCGGGGATTTCATGATAAAGTTCTTGATCAGATTAGAGTATTTGAACAAGACGAAGACAGGCAGCGAGTTGTCCATGGCCACCACGATTGGCGCATTGAAGTCTGGCGCATCGATGGCATGGATCGGTTTACCAAAGCAAAAGGTCGTGATGACGTCTGTACTCAGACAACGGAACGCATAGAAGATGTTCGAGCTTTTCGAAGCTTTGGTCTGACGCTCAAAGGCTGCACATAGTGCTTTGGTCTCGTCAACGAGCAGCGTCTCAGCGCTCTCAATTGCGGCCGGCGAGAAAGAGCGGTTCAGGACGTCTTTGCGGCTTTTGGCCTCGGCGTAAGTCAGATAGCCAAAGCTTGATCTGTCTTCGTTGAAGCTCTTATAAAGCTGTGCTTCTTTGTCCCAGCGATTTTTGTTGCTGTAGATGTCGTGATATGCTTGGGGTTTCGCAAAGTGGAGCTACATGGTGAGCCGTCAGCAGTGTGCCATAGCGGTAATCGTGCACCGGGTGGCTGCGCTTGAAGATACCTACCTCATTTGGCCCAACGCGCACAACGTCGCCTGTCTCATATGCCATGTTAGTGTACTATTCTTTGAAGGGGGCCGGGGTGACCCACCGTACTGGGCGTGCAGCTCGACAAGGTAGTGGCAGAAGGATCGACTCGCGATGCACTCGGTGTAGGCTTTCCAGTAGATGGTTACGCGGGCAAGCGGCGGTCCAGGGAACTGGGCCAGAGGATGGAAATACGTGTTGTAGATGATTACATAGGCGGCGTACGCAAGGACACATGTGACGGCGGCGGAGAGCAGAACCGCCGTGTTCCCAGCTGCTTGGTCCGCCATTGAGTTGCGGAAAAGTGCAACCACGGTGCAGTTGATGAATCAAGGAGGGGAAAGTCTACCGGTATCGAGTTTCCCGGTGCAAGCAGTGTCTCCTGCATGTTTGCAGTGATGGCACCACCCCTACGTTCTAGATGCGAGCCATTCACCATAAGCCGCCTAGGCCTGAGACAGCAGTCATCCGAAAAGCCTCGTTCATGATTGCGTGCACATGCGCCGTGTGTCCAACCAGGAGGCTTGGCGGGCAGCTCGTGGGGCAAGTGGGACCCGCGCGTGGAGGAAAACATGGCGGGAGCGCGCTAACGTTCTCATCAGGGCAGCCGCCCGCGCGGGACGTCTTGTGCCGAGCCGTGCCATGCAACCCCATTGTCGGGCGATGGAGCCTGGTGGGTTGGCCAGTCTGCCCTCTGCTGGCCGTGGCCGACGACACCAGACAGACCCTCGGTGCAACCTGAGCCATGGCCGATATTGGGACACAGATTGCGCTGGTAAGGCGCCGGATGGTTGCGAGACGACGATCGATTCGCTGATGACGCCCTAGGACTCGGAAGAGAACGATTCGGCGTACGGCGATGATTCCGCCTCGTAAGACTCCGGAGTAGTCCCCCGCTCCGCAGACGGCGTGCTGACATGGGTCGAGTGACACGACGTCCCTGAAGTCGGCCATCTACAACTACATCTACCGCAACGGCCGGCGATATCATGCGTACAAGGAAGGAGCATACTGTGAGAGCCACGCTTGGTGAAGATCAATTCGGTGGCTAAGTCGAGCAGGGGGCCCCAATGATGAAACGGCAGCGGATCAACTGGATATCATGTACGTCTGGTGCGCAAACATACGGAGGCAGGTGTTGACGAAACAGGCATCACATCTGCCTCCTCATGACAGATGGTGAATTGTGCTTGGCTCCTATCGGCAAGAACCCAATGGTACGTTGAGGAACAGTGATATACGGTCTCTGTGCTGACGGTGTTTGTTGTTCAGCATGTGCTGGATCTGGGGACTGGTACCGGTATGACATTAGCAATTCAATCATGAGACTCTCAAGGCTGACCTGCTAGGAATTTGGGCCATGTCAGTGTCTTGTCATGTTCAGGTGCACATAATGTTGACCATCATTTAGCGACTTTGCAGACAAATACCCATCAGCTGAGGTCAGTACGAGATCCAGAGGCGGTGTGGTTGGATCCTAATCCCTCCCAGGTAATCGGAACAGATCTCAGCCCAACCCAACCGTCGATGGTCCCGCCAAATGTGCGTTTTGAAGTCGACGATTTCACCGAGCCATGGTTATTCCGCAAAGAGAGTTTCGATCTGATTCATGCACGGTCCTTATATGGCTGTGTGGCCGACTGGCCGAAGTTTTACGCTGAAGCTATGGCGTACGTCAACAGGTATCATCAATGTGGTCTGGTCTATGCTAACTACGCCAGTCATCTCGTCCCCGGCGGTTACATCGAACAATTAGAGATATCTGTTGTTCCCATGTCTGAAGACGGCTCTGTAACACCGGACTCCATCATGGCACAATGGGGCAGGATATCCCTCGAGCTCGGTGAAAAGTTTGGCAAATCACTCAACACAGCCGACGAAGCGAAAGAAGGTATAGAAGCTGCAGGTTTCATCAACGTCGTCGAGCACCGATGGAAACTACCTATCGGCGGTTGGCCGGCGGACAAAAAAGTCAAAGAACTTGGCCAATGGAACCGCATCAATTGGGAGCAGGGTATCGAAGGATGGTGCATGTACTTGCTGACTACTATGATGGAGTGGACTGTTCCAGAGGTACAGGTTTACCTTGCAAAGATGAGAGCAGCGCTTAAAGATCGACGCATACATGCATACCAGGAAGTGTAAGTAGTGAGACCGGGTACGAAGTATTCAAAGCTGACACTTCTACCAGGGCATTGGTCTACGGACAAAAGCCACCACGTCCTCGCAAGGCTGATGATTGAATAGGCTGTCTGTTTGTAGTAGGTGAATCGAATGCCATGAAGCAGCGTTTGTATATACATGAATCATAGCGCATTCTTGATTTCTATCACTATTAATTGAGGTGGTATTTCTGCAACATGAAGTGACAACAAGCGATTACACTTACACGTGTATTCTCTAGAGGTCTCACTCATCAGAGCTGATCTCTCTTGCAGTATGGTCCCACACCTAGCAAGTGTATTCACTAGCTATCTTTCACAGACTAGGTGTTATGATCATAATCTTGCTCTAACCCTGAAACACAATTGTTAGACCTGCCGTCACATCTAAAACCACGGTGCGTGTCCTGAAGGCTACGAAGGGCGGGATAGCCACTCTGAGACAGCTAAGGAGGATTTCAGAGCATTATGACAAGTACTACGAAATTACTACATTATAGCGAGTATGTTGCAGTAGTAATGGGCACAGTATTTCAAGGAAGTTGGGAGCCACACCTCGTCGGATGAACCTCTAGGTACTGATGTTAGAATTTACCCTGTATAGCCTAGGTACTAATCTACCACGTGCTTGAAAGCTTATCCCAAGATTCCTTAGCCTCTACTGCTAGCCTGCTGCTCCGATCGTCATGAAAGTATTTTGAGTGTCGCAAGAATCGGGCAGAGGATCATAAGTGACGTGGGGCAAAGTGCCAGATTTAGCAAGAATACCATATTCAAAGTGAACTGACAGTCTCCTGGCCTTACTCGACGATCTTCGTTGCATTGTGAATGAGGCGGATATGAAATACTGCCTGGAAGTCATTACACTCAGAGCGTGAGATCAACGTTGCACGAACATCCGCTGAAAGTTCACATGACCAGACGTGAGTCGCTCGCGAAACCTTATGCAAGACCCCGCGTCGAGGCACAAAGTTTAATAACCCCGGCCCAATGGCGGCAAGATTATGTTGTCAAAATTCTTTTCCTGAACACCAGTATGATCGCTAACTGGTTTGCTGAATCTAACGACAGTTGCGTGAACGCAAGACTGTGGGTATATTGAACTACATGCCAAAGGGTTATCTCCAGAATCCCTCTCCGTTAGTTTCCTCTAACCGTGCGACACATTCTGCCATCCCTCGAAACGGTCCAAGCATCACTTCCCACACCCTTGAGAATGTAGAACATGTTCTCTGGGTCATACTTCTTCTTGATCGCGGACAGCCTGTTGAAGTTGCTCCCAAAGAACGTAGACTGCCAGTTTGGCTGACGGAAGTCGGCCTCATTCATGTAAGAGCCGCTTCCAGGTGTTATAGCTTCAATCTTGGGGACGAACTCGTTGGTCAAACGAGCCTGGGCAGCTTCCATGTCGGCCCAGGGTGCGGTCGAGTCCCAGTTGGTGATCATTTGCAGCTGAGTGATAGTTTTCCTCCATGCGGGTATGACGGCATTATCAGGTGCGCCAGAAGGCTTCTTGTAGTTTGCCGAGCTACCAGCGAGAAGGACACCGTTAGCGGCGAGATCGGCATAGACTTTGACTAACTCAGCGGTATTGTTCTCAAGGACTGCACGAGGGATCAGGCGTCCGCCGAACTGATAGCGGGTGACTTCGTAGCCACCTCTTGGTAGGGGACCCATGTAGCGATCGTAGTGGTCGCGGTATGATAGCTCGCTGTATGCAATGGGTGGTGTGATGCCAAGGTCGACGAGTGCTTTGGAGAAAGGAGCCATTACAACATCCTTCACGTAAGCTGCGGTGGAGTTCCAGACAGTGACAGGCTTGAAAACCAAGTACTGGGAGCTCTGTAGGAAGACAACCATGGCTCCAGCATCGATCATAGCAGGCATGAGCTCATGGAATTTAGCGGTCGCAGCGGCAAACTTCTCCGGTGTGATAGAAGAAGCCAAAAGTTGCATGGCAGCTCCACCGACTTGAGTAGACTTGTACGCTCGTACAGTCATGGAGACGACGACACCATAGGTACCACCACCACCACCGCTCAATGCCCAGTAGAGATCAGTATTCTGGGTTGCTGACGCTGTGACAAGCTTTCCATTTGCCGTGACGACCTGGAAAGAGAGGGTCTGATCAGCAGCCAGACCAAATTGTGTGCTAAGAACCGAATGACCACCAGCCTGAGTGAAACCACCTGCAAGACCAACTGTGGGGCACTCTCCGGAGACGACAGTCATCCCTTGAGCATTTGCAGCCTCGAGGACCTCGTATCCGATCACGCCCGCACCGACTGTGACTGATGGACCCTTGTAGTACTTGTCTGACCATTGGCCGAAGGAGATATTTTTCAGACTTTGAGTCCAGATTGCGAGCGCTCCAGCTCCAGTTGAGCGGCCCAGGAAATCGTGTCCGGTGTTGCGCACTAAGACTCGCACGTTATGTTCTTTCGCGAAGTTAAGCGCGGCAACAATGTCTCCAGAATCAGTAACCTTGACAGAGAACGCAGCATAGTTGCCTAGTTTACACGGTACGATTCGATCTGTGAATGGGTCGCAGCTTTGATTTGCAAAGTATGATTGCATAATCGAATGTGAAGAAGGAATGCTGCATCTGGTTAGCTTGGCCAAGGTTAGCCAAAGTAAACTAGTAATATGGACTGACTGTGTGAGAGGGTTTGTCCACTGGTCTTGGAGCACCTTGCAAGTGGTTGCATTGTAGGTCGGGTCGTGGCAGGGCGATCCGATGGGAACCGTAGCCACGAGCTTCCCACCGATTGTAGAGTTCAATGTGGACCAAGTAGCAGTAGACGGCCAACAAGCATCGCCAGGCAGACAACGGCACTGCTCTGGCTTAGCTGCTACACCTGAACTGATCGCCAACACAATGAGAGATGAGGTCAGAGGGATCTTCATCTTGCCGTAAAGAAGGAAAGTTGCCGGAGGCTTGAGGCTCAATACCAAGATGTCTCGTCATTGTTAAATACTCCGACAAGCAATACGGCCACCCGTACCTGGATGCTCCTGGACATTGCCCTCATCTCGGACGTGGATCTCTCTAGGACAATGTTTCTCGTTGTAGAAACAGCGCCGAAGGAGTCCACCGGAAGACCGGATCGACTTACACTGGGGCACCACCAGGGGCGGACCGCAAACTGAGCGTTCAGGTTCAAACGGAGGTCGATATCGGAAGCGTAAGGCGTGAACGAGAGGTGGAGAACGACGTTGCATTGACTGTAGGCCAGGGGGAGATTCAAATCGCATGGTAGACTAATGCAGGGTCCTCGCTTTTCCTACTTCTTCAAGGACTGGCAATGTGGCGCGGTACTGTACATTGCCACTGCGGGACGTAGGGTCTTTGGCAAATTCCCAGCTAGTACCTGTTTCGCTTCATGAGCCGTCGTATAGAACCTTGGCGGAGAAGGCCGCTATGGAAAGACGGAGAGGTCCAAATGAGGCAGTTCGCGAAGTGTGCAAGTGTTCACCATTGTATTAGCATGTGCAAATGGAAGCGACTTTAAAAGGGGCAGCTTCGCACGTCGTCTTCATTCGAGAAACTCGTTCTATGAATCACGGGAATAACCTCAAGATGTCACTGAGGTGTCGTTCGCTGTCGCTCCGGGAGACCATATGGTGGGTGATGATGGCGCAAGCCATCCGCGGTCGGTAAGCGCAACCATGTCGGCACATTCATAGCGGTGCCCATGACACGCCGGACCCTTTCATTGCCACACTAACAACGAACCCACCTGCGGCTATGACATGTCTAGACAACCTTATTGATCCAACCCGCCGGAGCAGAATGCAGCTTGTCAACAGAGTTCAGGCTATTGCTCAAATTGGGCAGCCTCGGCCGTTGGTCGGCAAGAGTTTTATCTCGAGTTATACTGATGAGTACGGTGCAGAGGTAAAACTTGAATCATGTAAATTGCACGTGGAAGCCCCTGTGCACATCATGTTCCCCGGTACACCTCCACTAATATAGACGTGGATCCGTGTGACCCGCATCGAGGTCGATCGCATGGAGCAACCCGCGACGAATAAACGACACTGTGCCGCCCTTTTGCGTGGAATGCAGGATACGAGTGCTCGAATATTAACATGATGCTTTTACTTCGAAGGGCATTCCTACTCTGGGTACTATGTCTCGTCTCGATGACACTGTCTCAAGAAACACATGCACCGAACGTGCCTGCATGTGCTGTGAGTGCCTTGCCTTCCCTCGCATGCTTGAGATGCTGACTTGTACGAGGCTAATTGTCTGGTCGGCGGGTTCAGCACAAAATTTTGTGCTCCGACAGACAAAGTGTGTATCTGTACCAATGATCAATTCAAGGCCAACGTCACGGCTTGTATTGCTGTCAGTTGTACCATTCCAGAGTCCCTGGGTACGATACGTCTCCTATGTACCAGTGATTGTTGACTGACAGGGCCTAGCTGCGAAGAACGCGAGCGCAATCAGCTGCGGGGCACCTGTTCGTGCTCATGGCGAGAAGTATATCATGCTGTCGAACATCATGGTCGCCTTTGCAGCAGCTTTCGTTGCAATGAGATTCGCATTCAAGTTCGTGGTCGCCCAACTCGATATTGGAATGGACGACTGGAGCGTTCTCGCATGTTTGATAGCAGCCACACCAAACGCCGTCATCACCGTGTTCGGAACGGTCAAGAATGGTCTAGGAAGAGACATCTGGACCTTGACACCAGCCGAGATCACTGAGATGTTGAAGTACTTCTACGTCATGGCCTCGTTGTACTTCACTCAAGTCGCACTCTTGAAACTCACACTGATTTTTTTCTACATTCGAGTATTTCCCAGCAAAGGGGTACAACGTCTCCTATGGGGCACTGTCGTCTTCGTCGCTCTCTGGGGATTCTCGTACGTTATCGTCGCTATCTTTCAATGCAGGCCAATTCGCTACTTCTGGACGAAGTGGGATGGTCTTCACAACGGAACCTGTCTGGATATCAATGCCATTACTGCGTCAAACGCTGGTCTTAGTATCGCACTGGACCTCTGGATCCTCGGAATACCCCTCTGGCAACTCTACGGGCTGAAATTGCACTGGAAGAAGAAGTTCGGGGTGGCTCTAATGTTCTGCGTTGGCACTTTTGTCACTATTGTTAGCATTCTCCGGTTACGAGCACTGGTGCATTTCGCTGAGTCCGACAACGCCAGCTGGGAATTTTATGACGTTTCGGTGTGGAGTACAATTGAGATATGTGTGGGAATCATGTGGTATTTTACACCCCAGCCTCACGTTCACAATAGCATACTGATTGAATTTCAAGTGCTTGTCTGCCCACACTACGACTCCTTCTTGTCCGACTCTTCCCCATCCTCGGCGGCTCCTCTGCCCGCAGCCGCGCCAACGACAAATACTACAAATACGGAAGTAACAACGAGCTCAAAAGCGTTGGTCAAAGCCATCGTTCACACAATGTCAACGCCACTGTATCCAGCGTTTCTCACGCTGGAGGGCCAAACGTTTACAAGGAAGATGACGGTATCATGGTGAAAACTTCGTACACCATACAACGTTCGCAGGTGGAGACCGATGAAATGAGTCTGGTATCGCATGAGAGTGGGAAGGCGAAGTCGTGACAGTAATTTACGTCTGTTTTGTCCAGATTTTGCTATTCTAGATAAACCATCGTCAATAATAAATTACTGTTTCCCGATCTTCCTCAAGCCTGCGAACTGGCAACTTCCGCAACTTCGCTGCGTAGTGCCCACGTGGCTACTATTAGCACTGCAGATCTCACAAAGATCAGCAACATGATCATCCTCAAGTGCCGGTGACGACCGAAGCCTCTTGCATCGGCGAAAGAAAGGGATAATAGCTGATGGTGTGTAGCAACAACAAACCTACAGAAAAAGTTGTAGATAACGTAAAACAATACCATTTATTTTTTTATCAAGATTGTTTTAATCCTTAGGTACTACCTACAACTGTGCACTTACACATCAAAAACCTTCAAATGCGTTGTAATAAATTAGCCAGTATTAGTATTCGCGAGTGCTAATATCCCTTTTTTTCGACGACGCTAGACCGAAGCATTCTCCATACCAATGTCCGTTCTATCCGCACAACACGCATGGTGTAATGATATCATTCACACGAGTCAGAGACCTCAAACTACCGAACATCTTGCGCACTTTAGACTTCCTACAGTGGATTATTCCCCGCACCACAACATGTATACTACGAGAGACTATCATAGAGGCTACGGGGGATACTCGTGCTGCGTGCAGGTATTTGAATGTTTAAACAGTGGGTCTCTCTCATAGTTAAGGTTTACCTTGCTATATCCCAGTACGCTAGGTCATACTGTCAGATGGTACTTTCACATCTGAGATGACGTGTGTATATGCGAGGTCCAATTGAGGTATCATATTCAGGTACCAGTGATCTCTTTATTCATCTAATGTTATCTATTCTTCCAAGTGTGTTCGCTGCCTCTACATTTCTTAAACACCTATCTAGGAAAGCCGCACGCTGGAAACGCTGATCACTGACAGGCCATGTATCACGTGTGGTAGCCTCGCATCTATTCCGATATACCTCTAGTAGTTTACCACATGCCACTGTCTCTCCTAGTATTTGTGTAAAGGGGACATAACATGTTGATAAGAGGATGCGTTGTCTTTAGCTTGGCACAATAACGACCCCGTGTATCTCCAGCCGTACATGTAGCTCTCGTGGTCGTGAAGTGTATTTTGGGAATGCCAGTACATCACTGAAGCAATCATCGTATGCTATTATAAGCAGGAGTCAATACCAACAAGCACTGATAGCCGCGAAGAACCAGTATATTTCTCGATCGAAGAATCAATGCCTGTGTTGTGTGTTGTTTTCACAGGTTCTCAGACTTTAACAAAGTCAAAGTTAAGATCGAGTCCTTTGATTATATCATGGACTGTAGACTCGGAAATCCGTCGAATTTCAGGAGACCGTCCAATTTTTTATGTCTTGGTGCTTCCAAAAGATGAGTTCAACACCACTGTACGCTGTGAAGGTTGCCATTGAGGTTTCTAGTCAGTGATGCCCCGATAGATCGCATGTTGATGGGTTTATTTGTTGTCGTACTGTCATGAAGAAGAAGAGCATCGCTTAAATTTGAATGATATGTTGTGTCACCGTCGAACTTTAGATTCCAATCATCGTTTGAACGGATCGGAGTCTCTCTTGAAGCCCGCTCCGGATCTGCTCTATCAAGTTCCGCTGTCCCTAGGAACAATCCGCTCTGCAACATTCTAGCTTTGTTAACCTGAACTTGAAATTTCGAATTCATTGGCTTCTATGACTTTACTCGGGTCAATGGCGCCCCACAGTTGAATTCGATTTGAGCAATGAGGTCAGGCTTGAAACACGGAAGGATCGGACTTTGTAAGTACTCTCGTGTTGGCAACTCCAAGTATAAAATGGGACGTCTTCAACTCTTACGATTGTACACACCCAACCATTTCCGTTCCACTCTTTGCCTCAAGCTTCATCTTCAAGCTTCCAGCATTAGAGTTATTCGGGCACCATGGCTCCAAACGACCTGCGACTCTTCATGGCCCCAAGCTCCTGCACCACAGCCGCCCACATCCTGTTACTTGAGTCGGGAATATCCTTCAAAACTGAGATAATCGATGTCTTCAAAGGCTTTCCAGCCGAGTACCTGCACCTCAGTCCAAAAGGCAAAGTACCAATCCTACACGCGGATGGCGAGACAATCACCGAAATGCCCGCCATCGTGACCGCTATTGCGCAACTTGCGCCTGACAAGCACTTCCTCGGAGGCACAAATAACGATATTGTTCGGAGTTACGAATGGTTCAATTTCCTATCTGGAGAAATGCATGCGCAGGGCTACTATGCTCTCTTCCGTCCGCAGGACTTTATCGATGATAAGGCGGCTCACGACGCGATTCGACAGAAAAGTCGTGAGAAAATTGCCAGGTGTTATGGGATTGTTGAGGAGAAGCTTAAAGGGGTTTATGCAGTGGGAGATGCGTTTTCGGCGGCGGATGCGTATCTCCTGCCGTTCTATCGCTGGGGCAATGCGAATGGATTTGCGATGAGGCAAAAGTATCCCAAATACACGGCTCTGATGGAGAATTTGGCGAACCGGGAGAGTGTACAGTCTGCGTGTGAAAAGGAAGGCATTAATGCACTTTCTGAACCATGATTGTTATGGGTCAGCGTGGCGAGAGTGGGAGTCCAGAGTAGAAGTAGAGTGCGGTGCCCCACCATTTACCTAGTCTGCATGGTCCCAAAAGCTACGAGGCGGTCATACGTTTCTGAATGTCAACGCGAGCGGTTGCGTTTTGCCTTTACCATCATAATGAGATTGACGAACTCGAAAGGTGGATGCCAAGTCTCTCAACTACGTGACAAGACGTGAAGGAACAAAATTGTTTGGGAATTGCGATTGATTCGTATGTTGACCTATGAAAAACTTCGTGAAGGTGGCAGGCGGTGTGACATGATATCGTGAGGAAAATCCTGAGAAAAGGCTCATTGAAATTTGTATACTCGGATCTGCCGGGTATAGCTGTAGATTCGATGTGTTTCTGATTGTTTTAAGGTGGTGCTGGTCTTCATGTATTTTTTTTTGGCATCACATATGGTATGCTGCATGATCGTCAAGTTTGATCACGGCTTTAGTAGCAGATGGTACACTTCTGATGTTCGAAAAACATGGAATTTCCCTTCACGATGGCGAATTTCATTCACCTTCAGGCCCCGCCATGCAAGGCATCCGCTTAACAGCTTCAGCACACCGACGCAATCTAAGGCTGTCCAACCACCGCCGGCTCCCTATTTACGGCTGTAGGGCGTAGCATACTAGAATGCACCCCGCGTTCACCACGCACTCGGCGTCTTGCCGGCTACCGTGCTTATCACAACCTACCTATCTAGATGCGCCATGCGCCTACGCTGACACTGCGACGACGTACCAAAAGCTTCTCTTGCATCGAGCAAATGGCGTCGACATGGTCTGACAGGGACAGGAACCGGTTGCCAGCGCATGTGTGTCGCCCTTTGAAGGTTACTCCAGAATGCCATGTGAACGGTGATGGGAAAGTGCCCCGCGTGTTCTCACATGCCAAAAGTCAGAGCGCTGATCGGTAGGGCTGTGCGTGCGAACGTGATCACGACGATCTGGCATGAAGCGAGTATGGTGTTATCGCGACCGACTTGGGTGTCTTATGGTGCAGTTTCAAGCAGTAGAATTACGTTGGGTACATTGCTTGTTGGGACGCCTCCGCACCAGACTGACATCCAATGCTGGCACAGTTGCAGGTTGGCCAGGGCAGCCCGACATGGCATTTGACACCGCCAATTGGGATCTCGATGGCGGGTGGTCCTGAGTCGGGGGCTCAGAGGCACGATTTGGAGGCTGTCAACGCGACGGATCTCCACCTTGGGCATCTTCAACAGGATGGGATGGTCGAGCTGGAGAGGCTGACATCGTGACCCGCCGTACGCGCTATCAATCCCACGGTGGTGGTGTTGTGCTCGTATCTGGCGGTGAAAGACGGGCGACCCCCGCGGGGTGCAGAATCGAGACGCCCGCCTGGCCGCCTTGTCGTCATTAGCAGCACTTTGCTCATCCTAGCGTCAACGATGTCGTGAGATGACCAGGGTGCGGGCGGCCTGCCAGACCTTGAAGGTTTTGCGCCCACCCTCACAATACCCAGTCCAATACATATCAGGGTGGTGTGCCTGTCGCCTGCTTTCGGCCATCACCTGTCGCCGCCGTTGTTGTTGCGCCATCTCTCTGTCTTGCTTGCATTCTTCCGCCCTCTGTTCACGCGCCGCCGTCTTATTTGCTGCGCGAGTAATCTGCACCTTCGCCGTCGTGCCTGCTATAATAGGCGACTGTTGAGGATCCTTCCTGCCGCTGTCTGGTTGGTTGGTTGGTTGGTATTCATTTTACGTCTAGTTGATGGGGATCAAGTCCACCATCTCGCCTCCCGAAGGGCATATACGACGTGCTAAGCTATGGAATTACAGTGCTGACACACTACCTTAGGAAGCATTTCTTGCCTGCGCGGGTATTGCTACCATATCAAGCTGCAGCTCCCCTGCCGCTGTCTGGTGTTATACCGTACGCCCCATACTATCCCATACATACACCGAGGGTTGCACCCACGACGACGCACCCTCCTTGCACCGCGCCACACGAACAAAGCCTCCCATCGAAGACATCCAATACAGCTTGAAACACTCGCCCGCCATGACGCGCAGCATAGTATATGGCGCGGGGCTCCTCCTCACCATAGCCGGTCAGTCGGAGGCTGCAGTCTGGTAGCGCGACCATCTGCTAATATGCGCAGCTACGATAATGACTCTCGCGAGTATCGCCATGCCCAAATGGGTCAGCTACAGCCCGGTACGCATACGCACGCCCTCCAGCGTCATCTTCTACAACCTCTAACAACCCCCAGAATGGCAAGCGCGAATACTCCTACGGCCTACACAGCCGCTGCTCAGCTGTCACAGGCACCTGCGTACCCTTCCCCCGAACGAGCGACTGCACAAAGGATCCGTCCTTTTGCAACATGTGGCGGACAGTCGGATTCCTCATCTCCTTCGGTGTGGTAGTTGAGCTGTGCACGATAGTGTCATTCGTTATCATCATGGCTGGGGGTGTCCAGCGTAGGGCAGCAGGATGGCAGGTCGCAGTCGGTGTCCTGGCCTTCAGCGCAATCGTGCAGTGCGCGGGCATGTCTATTGTTGTGCGTACCCAAATCTTTCAAAGAGTCAGAGTCCCACTCGGAAAGTATACTAATATGTACAGGCCTTCCTCTTTGACCACGACGACCGTTTCTGGAACGGCTGGCATCTCGATCACTCTTGGTCCCTCTGCACCGCCAGCTGGACCATCCTAACCATCACCGCGCTAGGCATCGCTGCCTCTGCAATCTACCTCCCCGCAGAGGGCGATTACGAGCTCATTCCTGACGCATCATATGTCGAGCAAGATGATCGGTGAGCGCGACAATACACGCAAACGCTTGTTGGGAAGTTTTAATGTTGGAGTAGGTTACTTTCGCGCATCGCGGCTTGGGACAACGGATGGAAGGGCGGTGACGCAGGCTCAGGAACGCAATACAGCTATCAGCGGGATCAGGATGCGATGAGTGTTACAAGTGTTGCGGCGAGTAGTCTGGCACCGAGCAGCAGGAGGGGTACGGACGTGCACGGGAGTCTGCCAGGCCATCGTGGCAGCATACCGTAAACGAACGAATGACGAG
This sequence comes from Plenodomus tracheiphilus IPT5, assembly GCA_010093695.1. NCBI lineage: Eukaryota > Fungi > Ascomycota > Dothideomycetes > Pleosporales > Leptosphaeriaceae > Plenodomus > Plenodomus tracheiphilus. The sequence goes on from MU006309.1 coordinate 27,835, forward strand.
CATATGTAATGGTAGGAGGACTATTGGTATGGAGCTTTTGTGACGTGTTTCAAGGCGTTGGCGCAGATGTTGATTCCAAGCACCAATCGGTGTCTCGATGGATTTGGTGATTTGGGGACTGCGGGCGTGGTTCTGGTTTGTCTCCTTTGCTGTGGCGGGAATACCCTCAGTTGTCCCTGGTGGTCGCGCTTATCGTCTGCAGCTTGTTTTTTCTCAGGCCCTACAAAATGCAAATCAATCAATCGTCTCTACTCACTCGAACTGCGCAATCGAGCAGCATCTTGGCTCCACCTGATCGGCTTCCCGTGGACGCAACCTTGGAATGGCTGACACGTGAATTCGCGTCCCCGCTAACACACCCCTGCAATAATTTCCGGCCAATCGACAATTTCGTCACATCCAAAATGTCCCATGCACCGTCAAATCACCGCTCCACCAACCCTCCAACCGCATTCGTGCCTCCAGACCTATTATGGTGTACGCCCTCCTCACCCGTAGTACGCGCCTACGAAGTCATCTCCACACGCCGCTTACACTCCCTGTAACTTTCACGCGCAACAAATCCGTCACACAAGCCATCGAAGATGGAAAATATCGCACCTCGGACAGGACCAAGTCCCGATCCCTCCCCAAAGGAAAAGCCTTAAAGAAATTAAGCCCAAGAAAACAGCAACGTCTTGAGAGATTCGGCCCTACGCCTGCGTATCGGAAGAAGCTGGCGGAACATGAAAGGACTGCCGAGGAGAGGAAGAAGACTCGTGGGAGCAATGCAGACGCAGGAGCAGGAGATGAGGGATTCCAGAGGGGAATTAGGTGGGATAAGCAATTGAGGACGTTTGCTGGCGAAAACGGGATTAGCAGGAAGAACAGTAGTAGGTTTGGGAGGATAGACATGCCCAGGGGGCGTGGGGAGATGATGCCTGGTCGGAGAGAGGAGAGATATGGCAGAGGGGAGACGTTCAGAAGATCGGAGCTTGGTAGTGGGGATGGAGGGGGAGAAGGAGAGGCACAAAGACATTTCACTGGCGAGCGCCGCTCAGAAAATCGGGCATTAGGGAAAGATCTTGGATGGCCGGCACGTGATCCCTTAACCAAAGAACGACAGCCATCGGAGCCGAGGATGAGGAGAGCGGATGGAGATGGCTGGCCCATGTGGCAGAGAATACCCGAGGGAACGAGGGGTGAAAGGAAGGCAAGAGACAGGACAGAGGGGAGGAGGAGCTCTGAAGGTGGTGAAGCGGAGCCTAGTCAACAATTATACGCCCCGAGGAACAACCATCAGTCAGATCGTCCGTCATACGACAGAACAGGCACTGAAGGTGTGGAGCGAGGGTTACAACGCCGTTCATACGATAGCAGGAGCACCGCAGATGCCGACAGGGGCTCGGATAGACGACTGTATGGTCTGATAACTGGCTCTGCCCGGGGTTTTCCAAATGCTCCAGAATCACTCCCCTACACGACTGCCGCCTCGGAGTTCATATACGGACATTCGAGCGTGCTTGCTGCCATCAAGGCCAAGCGACGCAAACTATATCGGATTTACGTCCACTCTCGAGGAGACAGAGATGGCCTTCTGACCAAGATTCGTGCGCACAAGCTGTTCGGGGTTACCAGCAAGGTCGGCGACGAATATCTCCGGGCGATGGACAAGGCGAGCGCTGGTCGGCCACACAATGGAGTTGTGCTGGAGTCATCGCCTCTTCCGGTGCCTCCTATCACGGCGCTGAAGAAGGTATTCATTGATGATCAGACCTTTCACGTTGCACTGGATTCCCAGAGCGCAGAAGATGCAAGTGTCAATGGCAAGAATGAGACATACTCTTATAAATCGGCAGGATGGAGACATCCACTGATCCTCTACGTCGATGGAGTAGCAAGTCATTTCCCCACCCTCTGGGTCCCCTTGCTAACTTGCCACAGCTTGATGAAGGCAATCTGGGAGCCATGGCCCGTTCAGCCTACTTTCTCGGTGTCGATGCTATAGTGACTGGCACCCACCACGTCGCACCATGGAGTCACATTGCCCTCAAAGCCTCGGCTGGTGCTGCAGAAGCAATTCCAATCTTCAAAGTGGGAAAGCCAGCCGATTTCCTCAACAAGAGCGCACAAGAAGGCTGGAAGATCTACGCCAGTAACGCAGTTCCACCAGCACCACCTTCCATCCAATCCCCGACAGCTGAGAGTCCAGAGCCCGAGTCCAGCAAGATTGTCTACACGTTTCCAAAGAGCAGCAAACGACTGAATGCGGATCACAGTCCTGTGGCGGAACATCCGACAATCTTGATGATGGGCTCAGAAAGTACAGGCTTGGGTGTTACGCTGTCGAGCATGGCGCACTACAGCGTTGGGATACCGCATGGTCGCGATGCCAACGAGGTCGGTGTCGACAGTCTGAATGTTAGTGCTGCGGCGTCGCTGCTGTGCTATGAGATGTTGCAGAGACCCAAAGCGAAGACGGCGCGTGCATCTGAGGAGACTTTATTCTAGACCTTGCGAGGTCTTGTATTCTATGTAGAAGATTGATGTAAATGATACCATACCTGATGCTCCACGCACGTTTAGGTTACACGGTACACATGACATTGCATAGCAGTCGCAAACATTCATCACACACATGTGCACTCTATTCCATATCGCAGTGACACCAAGCCTTCTCTGACGAGCACACTTGTGGTGGACATACTGTTACTATGGACGCGTTGTTCCGATACATTGGTAGCTAGCGCGAACGCGTCGGCACGTGTTCCATCCCCGATGTCTCCGCAATCAAACATCACTCGCCAATAGCCGTCATATTCACTACGTGACGCGGTCAGTCGCATCGCCCTTTCACTCGTTCGGTTGGCCTTTGTGCATTTCGGGGCTATGTATGAGATTTATTTTCGGGACTAGAGGACCAGGACGCCATGTCCACAATGAGTTCCGACGACGATGGCGTGCAACTTATGGCCGCGTTCAAAAAGAAGGCCGGGCTCAACCCGAGCGCTGCCCCTCACAGGACATCGACACCTAGAAGAGTCGTGTCAATTGGTTCGACGCCGGCTCCCATTGCTTTCACACCTATCAATAAGGCCCCAAAAAAGCGGAAGCTAGCTTACGTGCACGTCTCTCCGGTTCGCAATAAGGAAGATTACACGTACTATGAGCCTAAAGATGAGGTGGAGGGCATCATACGCGATTACTTGAGGCGCGGGGAGATGAGGTACGAGGTGAGGTTGTGGGGAGATAAGACCAAGGAGGTAAGTGCAACTAGTGGGGGCAGGTGAGGGAAAGCCGGGCTACAGAGCGTTTGTGAGGGCCGCAGCTCTGACTTTGGTTTTATATATGACGTCCCCTCCTTCACACTACCCTCTGTCAACCTCTCATCTCTGACCTCTGGTTTTTAGATATCCTTTGAAGAGCTGCTTGACCTACCCGGAGGCCCAGAGGCTCTACAACGTCTCCAGCCAGACGACGACCCGAACGAAACCTCACCAAGTGCAGACGAAGATAGTATGCGGCTGCGCAGAGGCGCCGGTCGTTCCAAAAGCAACGGCTTTGTCGACATATCCACAATTGCGCTGTCCTCTTCAGACGAAGTCGAGGAGCTCGATTCTGACGAACCCAAACCCCGCGGTCGACGGACACGAACACTGGCAGCGCGTGGAGCCGACGGCGGCCGATCCTCAAGGAGCAACCGTGGTGCAGGGTTCATCGAGCTGTCTACAAGCGAGGAGGACTCACACAATGGGGACCCGAAGCGGAGGGGCAGGCCGAAGAAGCGCAAGGTACCACGAGAGCCAACACGTCGATCCACTAGGCAGCCAATGCCAGTACTGGCATACGACGACGAAGATGACGAGGATGACAGCACAGCTGGTTCGAGTGAGTCGGACATCATGCAATCAGACATTCTGCCTGGACGCAAGCGCAAGCGAAATGGACGCTCCTCCAAGCCTGAGAAGATTCCGCGGATGGGTATGCGCCAGTCGGATCGCGCGACGCGGGCGACGAACAATATGCAAGATCCTGGCTTGGGTGATGTATTCCGCTCTGACTCTGAGCCTCGTGTCGCTGCGCAGAAGTTGACAGTCACGCGCGAGATTTTTGCAACTTTACCTCGTAGTGACCTCTTCCGATCACGTCATGCAGAAGGCTGCGAAGTGTGCTATAACGGGCCTAACATTGCGCCGTTGATCTACTGTCAAGGTTGTTCGCTCGCATACCACAAGAACTGCTTGGGTAACCGGTCCACCCGCGATCATCTAGTTACGAAAGTCGGCGACGGGAACTTCGTGCTGCAGTGCAAGCGGTGCATCAATTTCTACAAGAAGAAGGACGCTACCGCTCCCGACTTATCGAGGTGTCAGGACTGCTCACATCCAGGAGCATCGTGTCAGCCCTTCCGGCGGCGCAAGACTACACAGCAAGAGATGAAGGACCGGGAAGAGAACGAAGGGCAGGACCCGATTGTCCATATTGCTCCAGCTTTGATCAACAACGCTCACAACGTCCTCTTCCGCTGTACAAAGTGCTCTCGAGCATGGCACTATCATCACCTACCGCCTATCTCTCAATACGCTATGGACGTTAACCGAGATGAGGAGGAGATGGCGGAGGAGCGATTCCTGGAATACTCGAACAAGTGGCTCTGCAAAGAGTGCGATGACACACAAGATCAGAAGGTCGGAGGCATCATCGCATGGCGGCCATCAGATGTAGAGACATATCAGCCAGGGACTCCGTGCGACTTGGTGAGCGAAGACGACAAGCAGTACTTGCTCAAGTGGGAGAACCAATCTTACTTCCGTGCGGCGTGGTTCTCTGGTGCTTGGACTTGGGGCGTTACGGCCGCAGCTATGCGCAAGGCCTTCTTCAAGCGCGAGGATGGTCCGAAGATGCGGACCGAGGATGCCATTCCAGAGGAGTATTTGCGCATCGACATTGTCCTGGACATCAAGTACACGAGCTACGTCGAGGTCCGCAGTGAAGAGATCGACAAGGCTCGCATCAAGGAAGTGGATAAGGCGCTCATCAAGTACAAGGGTTTGGGCTACGAAGACTCTGTATGGGAGAAGGTGCCCACAGCTGAAGACGGCGATCGCTGGCTCGATTTTGTCACCGCGTACAACGACTGGGTCGCCGCGCGTTACATCCGCTACCCCAAGCAAGGCCCCCTCAAGATGCGGCTGGAGAAGGCTCGCAATACGCCCTTCGCCAAGCTTGAGCGGGAGAAGCAACCAGAGAACCTTGTTGGTGGAGAGCTCATGAAGTACCAGATTGAGGGTCTCAATTGGCTTTACTACCAGTGGTATAGTCAGAAGAACGGCATACTCGCTGACGAGATGGGTCTGGGCAAGACGATCCAGGTCATTGCTTTCCTAGCTACGCTAATTCAAGAGCACAACTGCTTTCCATTCCTCATCGTCGTCCCCAACTCAACATGTGCTAATTGGCGGCGAGAGATCAAGCAGTGGGCACCATCATTGCGCGTTGTTGCATATTTCGGATCGGCCCAAGCCCGCAACATGGCTCACAAGTACGAGATGTTCCCCGAAGGTGCAAAGGAGCTGCGTTGCCACATTGTCGTTACTTCCTACGAAGCAGCAGCAGACGACAGCTGTAGGCGATTTTTCCGAAGTGTTAGCTGGGCAGGCATGATCATCGATGAGGGTCAGCGGTTGAAGAACGACAAGAGTCAATTGTACACGGCTTTGACAGCTGTACGATCGCCATTCAGGCTACTGCTCACTGGTACACCGCTCCAGAACAACGCCAGAGAGCTCTTCAACCTGCTGCACTTCCTCGACGACTCGATCGATGCTGCGGCGTTGGAGGAGAAGTACGCGGAGATGACGTCGGAGAACGTCAAGGAGCTGCACGACCAAATTCGTCCCTTTATTCTGAGACGCACAAAGGCTCAGGTGCTGACCTTCCTTCCTCCACTGGGTCAGGTCATTCTGCCCATATCCATGAGTCACTTGCAGAAGCAGCTTTACAAGTCAATCTTGTCTAAGAACCCAGAGCTGTTGAAGGCTCTGTTCACCTCGGCTCAATCGCTCAAGCAACAAGAACGCGCCAATTTGTCCAATATTCTCATGCAGCTCCGCAAGTGTCTCTGCCATCCATTCGTGTACAGCCGCGAGATTGAGGAGCGGACAGATGTTGCTGCTGTCTCTCATCGAAACCTCGTCGAAGCTTCCGCTAAGCTCAGTCTTCTAGAACTTCTTCTGCCAAAGCTACAAGAACGCGGTCACCGCGCCCTTATTTTCAGTCAATTCCTCGACATGCTGGACATCATTGAAGACTTCCTAGATGGCATGCAGTTGCCGTACCAGCGTCTTGATGGAACAATGGGGTCACTAGAGAAGCAGAAGCGCATTGATCAATTCAATGCGCCTGACTCGCCTTTATTCGCTTTCCTGCTGTCGACGCGTGCTGGTGGTGTAGGTATCAACCTTGCTACCGCCGATACTGTCATCATCTTGGATCCTGACTGGAATCCGCATCAAGATCTGCAAGCTATTGCTCGGGCTCATCGTATTGGACAGAAGAAGAAAGTGTTGTGTCTGCAGTTGACTACGCGAGCATCAGTCGAAGAGAAGATTATGCAGATGGGCAGGAAGAAGATGGCGCTTGATCACGTTGTAGTGGAGCAGCTTGATACCGAGGACATTGAGGACCACGACGTTGAGTCAATTCTCAAGTTCGGCGCTGCGGAGCTGTTCAAGGACGATGCTGACCACGATATTCGATACGATGACGCCTCGATTGAGAAGCTGTTGGATCGTAGCCAGATTGAGAACACAAAGACTGGCGATGACAACTCGGCAGAGTCTCAATTTAGTTTTGCTCGTATTTGGGCTCAAGACAAGGGCGGTCTTCAAGACGACTTTGATGCTGTGGATGAAGAAGTTGCTCCCGACCCTGGTGTTTGGGATAAGATTTTGAAGGAGCGACAAGCAGCGGCGGCAGCGGAAGCACTTGCGCGAGCTGAAGCTATGGGCCGCGGAAGGCGAGCCAAGGCAGTACGTATGAATCAAACCATATATATATCCTAACTAACAGTACCAGGCTGTCGACTACGCGACTGAAACGGGTGGCGTGAACAGCACCTCAGCACAAGACGACGATCCGCTCGAGGACAGTCTTGCTCTGCCGTCACCTGTCGAGAAGAGCACGAAGCGCAAACCCAATCATGATTCGGAAAGCGACACTGATTTCCAGGCTCCAAGCAATGAAAGCGAAGCCAGCGAAGTCGAAGCAGACGCGAGATCTTGCTCTCTGGACCCAGATGAACATCGCCGATCAGCCACGGCGAAACCTACCAATGGCGCAGGTGCGTCTCCCCAGACATTTCCCGGTGGCACACTGTCTGTAAAGGCGCCGCCGCCTCGAGGTGGTACGATGGTGGAGCTGCAGTCTAGGTCCAAGGGAACTAAAGCAGCAATGCAAGTCCCAGTCTCCGTCCCAGCCTTCGTTCCAGGAGTTACAGAGACCGAGCTCAAGACGCCAACCCAAAAGCTTGCACAAATCAATGTGCGAACCCACCGTCCACAACCTCACGGCGCCTATCCCACACAACACCCTAATCATCCCTCACCACACAAAACTCACTCCTCCACTGCAGTAAAACCCTTTGTCCGCGCCACCATCCCGCTCCGCAACCCCCTCGAACCCACCTACAACAACCCCCAGTCGCGTCCCTGTCCCGCATGCCACAAGCTCCATCCCACGGGTGCCTGCGACCTCAAAGCTGCGGGCGTCGAACACTGCGGTCTCTGTGGATTAGCGCACTATGGCCACTCTCGTACCTGCCCGCACATCAAGTCTGAAACACAGGTCCGGGCTATGCTCGAGGCGTTGAAGAATTCGCCCGAGAAGAAGGAGCTAGTTGATGCAGCGATGAAGTATCTGAGGGGTGTCAAGGGGACGTTGGTGCAGCAAAAGAAGAAGGATAGGGAGAAGGCTCTTGCGGCCAAAGGAGTGCCTTTGCCGGGAGCGAGTACGGTGAGTGCTGGTGGTAGTGCTGGTGCTGTACCGATGCCGACTGGTGCGCCGCGGCCACCGCAGATGCAAGGCTATTGGCAGCCGCCTGTGCCAGGTAGTGTGGGTGCTGTATTGGCGGGGAATCTATCGGCGCAGCAGCAGAGGGCGATGCAGATGCAGGCTCAGGGGTTGAATGATCAGCAGGTCGAGAGTGCGTTGAGGGGTTTCTTGGGTGGGGGAATTGAATGATTCGGTGTGGATGGGGTGCTTTGGAGAGGCGGAGAGGGGGAAGAGAGGACTGGTTCAGTTGTGAGGTGTCTTTGGCGCATTTCTGCAGCTGGGGTCCGCTTCCGAGGACGTGGTTCTTGTAAACCAAAGCAGGGGGTTCTTTTGCTCGTTCCTCTTGCAGGATTTACTAGCTTTGTCGGACATTGGTCCTGAGAAAATGTCCATGGACTTGCTGCGGCCGTTGACTTCGTTGGCGCATGGCATGACATTCCTGAGTGGGAGGTTTACATAGATTTCCTTTCATTTCACTAGGACGTGCGATTACACCTGGGGCATGGTAGCTCAATCGTCATGCTTAACGACCGAGTACTGTCTAATCACATTCTAACCACCATTCCCACTCTTCTGCGCCATGTATGCTCTACACAGAGAATCCCAAAACAAAAACCTCCCCCGCACGCATCAACTTTTCCATGTGGTGGGTGCGTGCCTCTTTATCGATATTCGCATCAATTGACTTCTGCCACACTAGCGTTGTTGCATGGACATTTCGCAATTACCCCACTAAATTCAACCCTTTCTTTCTGGACACAACTAACCGCACATAACATCACATCAGACACGTACACACATACAACTCACCTCACCATCAGCGGCAATCCAAACCCAATCCAACACAGCAACAGCAACAGCACAACCCTAACACATCCAAGGAAACAACCCCCCCCAAAAAAAATGGCGATACAAGATAATTACGAATTACCCTCGTCACCACAACATCTCCCCTTCCCCATGCCTCTCCACCCCTCAGACTCAAACGCAAATTCGACCGCCAACCCACCCGCAAAAGAAATAGCCGCAAAGCCCATTTTTCTACTCTTCCTCGCATCCAACGACCCCGCAACGGGGAAACCGTGGTGTGAGGATGTGAGGGCTGCGTTGCCCGTTGTTAGACGGTTATTCGGTGCGGATGGGGATGGGGGGGAGGGTGAGGAGGGGGCAGTAGCAAGGGTGGAAGTTAGATTTGTGTATGTTGGGGGGAAAGAAGGGTAAGTTTTATTTACCTTTTCTCTTTATTTCCACATTTTCTTTTCTTTTCTTTTTTTGGTTTTGGTCATGCGCAGGACAGGTAGTTGATGGGTGGAGTATGCGTGCTTGAATGAGCTTGTTTGGGCCGTTGGAGAGGTCGAGGGATGATCGGGGTTGGTGGCTTTGGTAGTTGATTTGCTGACGATAGCGATGGTAGGTGGAAGGTCAAAGATAACGTGTATAGAACGACATGGGGCGTTGATGCTATACCTTGTTTGACTCGGTATGAGTGGGTTGATGGACGGGTGGTGGAGGTGGGGAGGCTGGTGGAGGGGGAGTTGTTGGATGAGGGGAGGGTGAAGGGGTTCGTGGTGTAGAGAGGGTGATGAGGTTGAAGGAGGCGAAGGAGGGAAGAGTTGGGGTGACACATGGGTTTGCAGATTCAAAGTGCTATGTGTTTTGATTGTCTGATGAATTGACTGATGAGATATCGTTGATGTGATATCCGACAAAAAAACCTGTATACGACAAGACCCAGCAATCCACCCTACATCGACTCAAAGCTGCAGCATAAATATCCCAGCCACCCCTTTTCTATCTACCACAACCGACCAACCAACCACCACCTACACCCCCTCATCCATCAAAAACCTCAACCTCCAACCCCTCCCCAAACACCGCTTCCAAATCCCCCTCTCCCCCTTCCTTTGTAGGCCTACAAACATAACCCGCAACACTAATACTCCACCCCTCCTCCTCCGCCAACACCCACGTGACCTCTCTCAACGGCCGCCTCTCCACCTCTTTCCCCGCTTCATCCCTCACAATCCAATAAACCCAGATACTCTTGCCCAACTCATCGCTCTCGCGGCGCGCTTCAATCGTTGCGCCGGGCTGGGCACTACCACTACTATTGTTGTTGTCGGTAGAGGAAAACTCAGGCATAGGCACCAAACTCCAATCAGCCCACGTATCACAACCCACGGTTGCAACATATGGTTTGCCGTAGTAAAACTCGATGCCTGTTTTGATCCATTTTGTTTCGTTATTTGGAAGGCCGGGCTTGGTGATGTGCAGCAGGAGGCCGGCTTGGTCGTATTGGCGGAGGTGGGAGGATGGGGGGAGGGCAAAGGTTAGGCGCGCGCGGTGGAAGGTGGAGAGGGGGTGGGTTGGCGGGGTGGCGGGGTGGGTGGTCGCGGTGAAGGCGTTGTGGGTTGGGGGTTTGCGCCAGATGTCTGTTCCTGGGGGGGCGGAGAGGGTGAAGGAGGGGAGGGTTGTGGTGGTTGTGTTGGGGGAGTGGGCCATGGTGGGTGGTAGGATAAGGGTTGAGAGGGTGGAAAGAAGATGGAGGATGTTGGTTGAGCGGATGAGAATCATGGTGAGGGATAGGGTTGGTATATAAACCAAATGTTTGGTAACGCACGTGGGAGTGGGGTTCGACTACTGGGTGAATACCGGGTCTAATACGACAAGCACGAGTTTAGCATCTTGCACGAGGCGTACGCCAGACCCTTTTATAAACGGCTCTGTGGTTAGTTGCTCCGATGCCCGCCCCTTGCCTTCTCGCATTTTGTGTGCTGTATGTCGTCGAAATGCGAGGAAAGCGGGGTCACTACGGGGCTGAGAGCGTGCAGAGGTTATGAGATAATTCATGTCGGTCCGACATAGGGTAGACATGGTGTTCAGATGCAAGGTTGATGTGCGATGCGTCACAGATCATCCGATGCTAGGTGGGCCTGAGACCGTAAGTATTGTGTGGTGGCATCTTGTTACGCTTACCTGCAAGGGCGATAAATTGCGAGGTCGTCTTGGCAGCGTCCAGCCTCGGCATATTAAGTAACCGTGGGGCTTTTGGGACTGAGGTGCAGGTGATGCGATTGAAATTGAAGAGCCCTGGACTACGAACGAGGACGGAATACTTGGTTTGGCGCCTGTTTAGCTACACTGATTGAAAGCAATGTACACCCTTGAATCCTAGCAGGGTACCTCTTGAACCTCTGGAATTAGCCATGTTAGACAGTGAAGCTGCTATAATACATTTTTAAGGGGGCCAAGTCAGTTGTAGTAAAGTCGTAGGCAGTGTGAGTATAGATTGTGTTTACCACTGCGCACCCAAGAAACACGGGGTGCCTCGTACGTCACAGTATGCAGATGCAAAGTCTTGGTCTTGGATTTAGAAGGCCTGTCGCGTGTTCACGTGACAGCGTGATGTGTGACTTCATTCGAATTCGGACTCGACAAACCCGCGTATTCTCTGTAGGTTCTCGAGGAACCCGCCCGTTCTCTGCGGTTGTGGTGGCTGTGGCGGCTTCTGCACACTGCCGCTCCTGCCAGGTCGTTGCTGCGCCTTGTCTCGACTCCTCTCTTTTTCTCTCTCCCTCTCCAGCTCTCGTTGCTTGTCTTCTGTAAGCTTGATGAGGCCTTCTATGAATTTGATCCTCGCCTTCTCCTCTGCTGTGCCTTTCCACACCTTGGCCAAATCTCGCAGTGCTTGAATTCGTGTGTTTGCCAGGTCGACGCCATTGTCAGGATCTCCGGTGATGAGATCAGCAATCTCAGACCGCAGCGAAGCGGCAAACTCTTTTCCCTTTTGTTCACGAGATGCGCCGTCTGTGCCATTCTCAGGGGCAGAGACGCTGATCAGAGACGCGCCCAGTGAGACCTCGGAGGGCGGTATCGTCCAGTGCATCGCCTCTCCAAAGACTTTGATGACCTTCTCGAGGCGGGAACGAACGGTGGCAAGGGTGCGGAGGTCGGAAATGTACTCTGGCGTTGCGTCGTCTGCCTCTGGGAGGGCTGGCGGCTGCGCCTGCTCTGCGGCAGCACCATGGTCTGGTGCTGTGCTGGGACTCAAATGAGGCTTTGCGGATGCGTTCGCGTCGACATTGATGCCACCAGGCACGAACTTGTGGATATCACTCTTCAAGCCATCGGTCAGCGTCTCGGCCAGCCCCACCGTCTCCCCACGCAGCACTTCGACCTCGTATGCCAGCCGCCCTCCGCTTCGCAGTATGTCATCGGTCAACTGCGTCAATATGGACGATAGCCGCGTCGTGTGCGCATTGAGCTGCGAGAGGAGATCCTGTGTCTGGGTTGAGAGCTCTGCCAGCGAGGCGGCGCCCGACTTGGCTGGCCGCGAAGACGTGGACAGGGCGGGCAGCGTGGCATTGAGGAAGTCGGCGGGGTCGAAGCGAGGCTGCAGAAAGGGCGCGAGGGCGGGGTCGGCGACGTGTGCAGCGGGAGGACGGGCTGTCTTTGTATCGGGCGCAGCCATGTCGTGGGCGGCGCAGAGGGGAGCTACTGTATGTATGTGCCTACTCGTCGACGGCGACGGCAGTTCCTGGGCGGGGGCTGCAACAGGGCGGCCGAAAGCTCGGGACGGGCGGGCTGGAAAGACGTACAGCAGTCCCAGGTTGGCGGGGGAGGGGCGCGCTATCGCCGTGTCGCGCCGCGGGGACGACGGACTGCTTCGTCGTCGCCAGTGCTCCGACGTCGTCTTCTGTGCGTCGACACGGGTGCATCCCATGCGCCCGACACAGGCGACGGGATGCAGCGCATACGGCACCCAGCGGCTGCGCAGCGCAGGGCGAGCAGGGCGAGCAGGGCGCCACCTGGGCATGGCCGTGGCGGCTCACCTAGGTCCTCCTGTAGGCACGCCTGGTACGGTACCGTGGTCCAACGGCCCCGGCTCCCCCCAGGCAACCTTGGAACACTGCAGAGAGCGACTACCGGTATTCATGTTATATTGGCTGCATACGCCGTTGCCATTGCAACACGCTCCACTGCGCCAGGCAGCCTTCTCCCAGCTAGTGGCACGGTGAGCGTTTGGGGACTACCGGCGGCCTTCGTTGCCCTGCACCCTCGCTTGGTCGCTGGCTTCCACCTCCACTCTCGCCGCATCTTCTCAATGCATGGGAGCTTCCGTTGCGCGTTTGCTGCCTCGCACAAACCTGCAGCTTGACGTCAGCGGCCTGGTTTGCCGTAGCCTCGACAACCACCTTCTGCCCAGGTGTCCGTCTTCTGCAAACTGGCAGTCCACCAATCCTCGGCCAAGCTGCCACCGCGCCACATCCATCCCACTGCGCCTCTACTCGCCTGCCCTCGCCCTCTCTCTCTCACCTGCAGGCACTTGGGGTCAACTCTCAAAAGACCACCAACATGCCGCGTCGACAGTTCCAGGCTGACCTGGCCAAGGCAGTCGCGGGCGTCACCGTTGCAGGCATATCACATGTGCAACAGGGCGGCGATGACGGTGAATTCACTTTCATGTGTCTCGCAGACGGTCAGCAGCTCAGTATATCGGTGCTGGTACCTGGTACGTCGAATCAACAGTCCAATCTGCGTGGACCTCGCATCACGCCCAATCCGGCACAAGAGCTACAACCGCTTGCTAACACCACCACAGAACTGTCAGATTATCCTACGTCTCACGAGTGCATCATCTTTGGCGCAGACAATGCATCGGCGACTGTTGCGGCCACCCTCAACGACATCACTGACGCCGTTACTGGCAAGACCATCACCCAGATCTTAGAAGTCGTGTCCAGCAGATTGCAGTCAACCGACAGGGATGGAGACCAGTCCATGCTCGATTCACAGGACTTTGAAGACTTTGATGAGAGCGAGGACGATGACGACGAGTATTTCCCCGGGGATGAAGAGCTCGACTCCAGGCCTTCCTTTTCCAACTACGTGCCCTCCACCGCAGGCGGCGGTCACACCGAGGCCACATTGACTTTCCGGCAACGCATTCGTGACGACCTTTTGATCGCCAAGAATGAAGGCTTCAGGGTCGGTCACATGGGTGGCCTCATCGATGGGCTCGGATGTTATATCAGCATTTCGATACGCATCTCCAAGCTGGGTATATCTGAGGAAGCCATGCAAGCATGGCAGCTCGAGCCGTCAGAATATCTCATTGCCGTCCTGCATTATCCCAACGGGTACAAGAGTATGGACGACCTCAAGTCGTACGATGCAACCCAAGCTCGCCGTAATTTTGGGGTAAGAGTGGGCATATCTACCGCGTACAAGCCTACGATGCAGGAGGCGATTCAATGCTTTACTATACTAAGTAAGGAAGAAGAGCAGCGGCGGGAGCACTCCCAGTCCACAGACTCACAGCAGGCCGACGCCCCTTCCAGTGGGTTCCGAAACTCGTTCATTTCACGACCGCTGAATGATTTGATGGAGCAGCGCTTTCATATGCTCATCAAGTATCGCTATGGCGGCATGCCCTGGAACGGTGCTCAACTCTTCTACAACAATCAGGTCCACACTGCAATGCGCAGCCACCAAGATGCTTCACATGATGTTTATTACAAGGAAGATCAGGTCAGTGACGTTTGGCCCAAGGTGGTCACAGACGATCACATCACATCTTCCTTTAGCCAGCAGCATTCTCTGCCACTCGTAGCGATGCAGTTCGTCCTTCGACATTTCGTTCGCTGTACCGAGTTCTGTCTCATCTGTTTCAGCAAGATGCCCGATGATCTTCAGGCCATCAAGCCATACGTTTGTGACAATCCCTTATGTTTGTATCAGTACATGTCCCTAGGATTTGGACCTAGCATTGAGCACGAGATTCTGTCACAGCCAAAAGTGGTTGACCTTCTCATCAGCTTTTGTTACACAAGCGCTCGCATGGGTCGCCTGAAGGACTTCCCAAGCGGTCTTGGCTTGTCAGTACTGCCAATCGTGGCGATTGAGAGCAATTACACAGTCCCTGCGCCCTATCGCCACTACTTTGCTTCGCCAGTCCAGCAACCCGACCCTCGGCCTAGTAACGACAAGAGTCACTTGGCCATCACTACACGTTACTGCGACCAACGTCATGAGCTGCTGTTCGACGATATCAAGAAGCCTTGCCCCGTCAGGAGTGGTCAATGGATACTTCTACGTTTAGATGATGTTCCAATGATGTTTATACACTGCCGTGTTGTCGATGCTTCCTATTATCCTTCAGTACGCGTATCAGCAGCTGTCCGTCCAGCGCATCAAGACGCTGCTTTTAACCCGTATGCAGCGCAAGCTGCGGCTACCCAGCAGCCCACGCCTGTTCCAGTGCCACTCGGAGATGAATTTCGATCTGCGAGCTTTCATATTTACAATCAGAACTTTGACAATCTGGACGACCAGGAGAAGCGACAGGCCATATCTGCGCTGTTGGATCTGCTTCCTCCGGTTCGGGACATGAAGCAGTACCTTGTCCGCAAGGCTCAGTCGCATTTGAAGTCCTGGGTCGATCGGCTACCTCCTGCTGCCCTGGGCCTCTTGCGCTGGATCATTGCATCGAACCGCGCATGCATATTGCAAGTCGACTGCGAGGAAGATGATTTGAGCGGACGGAAGACTCAGGACAGACTGTACGGTATGGCAGGCTGGGCACAGTTCAGATTTGCCATGGGCGCACCTGACAAGGAACGTCGCTTCGTTCAGGCCGTCCGAGCTACCACGGAGAGGCTAGGTCTTAAGTATCCTACGTTATTCGCTTGGCATGGAAGCCCCCTTCAGAATTGGCACGGCATCATTCGTGAAGGGCTACACTTCAACGAAGCTCTTCACGGCCGCGCGTATGGAAATGGCGTCTACCACGCCCCTGACGTCAATACCAGTCTCGGATACTCGTCATTTGGCAGTGGGGGTTCCTGGTCTCCGAGCGAACTTCAGATGCAACAAGCCTTGGCGCTCAACGAGATTGTGAATGCTCCTGCGGAGTATGTCAGTCAAAATCCACATCTTGTGGTGGCACAGCTCGACTGGATCCAGACGCGCTACTTGTTTGTCAAGACCAGAGCAGAAGCGCCAGTAGGTACTCTTGATCCAGGTACTCAACCTCTGGAATTTCTTGAACAGGACCCAACGAGGACGCCGAAAGGCATCAATGGGCCCCTGGTCATTCCTATTCATGCTATCGCAGCATCTCGCCGGCCACAGTCGATACCGACGACCGTAAGTGACACGGAGATTGAATACCTTGCTAGTGACATTAGATCTTGGCTGATATTTCCACAGCAACACAAGCGGCAAAAGGCTTCTGGGGCTACTCGGTACGAGCCTATTGAAATTGTGGATGATGATGATGTCGCAAGCGAAGCCACGGATGAGGAAGATCTCGACATCTTCCAAGCCGATGATGTCCCGCCTCAGCAATTCGGAGACTCTTTGCCTACACCGAACTCGGTCGCTGGTGACAAGGGTAAGGGCAAGCTTTTGAGCTTAGCATCCTTTGGCAACAAGCTCTTCAGCCCCAAGTCTTCAGCACCTAGCAAGCCTCTCACCGACTACGTCCCAGGAATTCTCGACTACAGTACCCTGCCTATGCTGAAGATGCCTGCTTGGGCATCGACGGCTGCTACGAGACGCCTGATGAAGGACTTCAAGGATCTTATCAACGTGCAGAAGAAGGAGCCTCTGCACGAACTTGGCTGGCACATCGACGAAGACAAAATTGAAAACATGTACCAGTGGATTGTGGAACTCCACTCCTTTGACTCGACACTACCTCTTGCCAAAGACATGAAGTCCAAGAACATCAAGAGCGTTGTTCTAGAAATGCGCTTCGGCAGGGACTACCCCATGGGCCCACCGTTTGTTCGCGTCATCCGACCTCGCTTTCTCAGTTTCATGCAAGGTGGAGGTGGTCACGTCACTGGCGGAGGCGCAATGTGCATGGAGCTTCTTACCAATGATGGCTGGAGTGCTGTGTCATCAATTGAGTCTGTCCTTCTCCAAGTCCGTATGGCCATTTCGTCATGTGATCCCAAACCTGCTCGCCTGACGCAGAGTGGTCCTATGGACTATGGGGTTGGCGAAGCAGTTGATGCGTACTTGCGTGCGTGTGCGGTACATGGTTGGACGGTTCCCCCTGGGTTTCGCGAGATGGCGCTCGGTGGAGCTGATGGGTCGGCTGGTGCGTATCCGGTTTAGGCACGGGATCACAGTACCTGTTCGTCATTTGGTAAGCGGGGCCGGGATGAGGTCCCCTGTTGAGGATACATGGGATTCGTAATGTTTTCTTTCTACCTGGAATTAATGTTTCCTGTCATGAGCGAGGCGAGTACGGTGCATTGGGACATGGCGCACAGGAAACATGATACCTCCTGATTCTAAAAAGCTCGTATACACGGATGCATAACGTTGCATCAACAGAGCGAAGACTGTGCGTTATGAACTGCACAAATACACTACTTTTGTGACTTGTCATCTCTGATGCGTTGATGCTACCTCGATTAAAGATGCGGAACATTTAAGCTTGCCAGCAACAGGTTGACAATGCTGAATAACCCCTCACCTAGGATCAACCCACTGGCTAGGACGATGATCGGAGTCTCACTTCTACCCTTCCACCGCCTCCACCACAGACTAATTAGCCCTCCAATCGTACGGGCAAGCGTAAAGGACGGCGTATTATACATTCCTAATCGAATTAGCAATCACACCCTCAAAACCACAATGCCAGAACTCGATTTAAAACTCACCAACAGCCACCGCAATCCCCCCGGGCACAAAATCAACCCACCACACCCTCTCCCCCGCATTCTTCTTCGCAACCCCCCAAACCCTGACGGCCGTCCCCACCGCAAAAACCACCGCCGCACCCCCAGCCCACTGCACAACCATATCCGGCAACCCATCCCCCGTCACCAACCTCGCCGTAAAAACCCACACATACGCCGTCGGCACACCAAACAGACCCCCCGGAATAGGATAAACACGAGTATACAACTTGTACACGAGCGCAGAAAGAACAGCGCCAACGGCACTTCCAACCAACTGGCCGTAAAACTGCGCACTAGGCGCCGCACCGAGTAAATGACCACATTTTAAATCCTGCAACAAGTCGCCTGCCTGGAGAGCGGCGGACTCGCTCACGGCGCCGGCTACGAGGTTGATGATTACGGCGTTTGGGTTTGAGCGCGGGGTGATGAGAGCGAAGACGAGTTGGGTGAGTTTGGAGATGCCAGAGACGGGGTTGAGGTCTGTTTCGCCTAGGGCGCGGACGCCCATTATGGAGAGGAGGAGGGAGAGGAGGAGGGCGAGGAGGGTGGAGGGGAGGGGGATGAGGTGGGGGAAGGTGGTGTGGATTGCGAGGATGCAGAGGAGGAGGGAGGGGGGGGGGGGGGGGTGGGAGGGGGAGAGTGGGGTGTATTGGTGGGAGGGGGAGATGCGGAGGGTGAGGAGCTGGGTCCAGGTATGTGTTTGGAAAGTTTGTTTTAGGGTTGGGGCGTAGGTTTTTGCCATGGCGATACATGGGCGGATGATCAGCCAGCCTAGACTGACCAGGGAGTCTGCGAGCATGATGGCGAGAGATATCCATACGATCCAGCCTTTGGAGCCGTTGGTCCAGTCTGAGACTGGGCCTGGGGCCCAGCCTTTGTACTTTGCGAGCGGGGAGAGGATGCCCCAGCCGATAATGGCGCCGAGCAGCATATGCAGTGTCGTTGCGGGGCCCATGATGATGCCTTGGCCGATGTATGCGGGGGAGGGGTTTAGAGTCCATAGCCAGGTTTGCGCCATGGATAGACCGAAGATGGGGATGTCGTGGAGTTGGGGGATGAAGTAGGATATGACGGTGTAGAGTGCTGATCCACCAAACGAGATGAGAAGGAGGCGGATCTTTGACCTCCAGTCTCCATCGCCTCCAAGTTCTTCTTGTTGACCGCGGGTGTCGTTATCGAGTGATGGTCGGAGATTGTGTTCGTCGCGCTGAGAACTGGAGCGTTGCAATAAGCCCTGTGCTTCTTCAATTCCTGTTTGTTCACCCTCGTTCTGTATCCTCTCTCGTGCAATTAGATCTGGAGACTTCTCGTCACCATGTAGCACCTTGATCAAAAGTGCGGTCGCGGTCCCACTTGGAAATTTCAGCTTCTCCCGAATAATCATCTCTTTTCGAAGGGGTACAGCAAACACTACGCCAAAGAAGCAAATGCCCACAGACCAGATGATCAGTCTCCAAAGACTGATATCTAGTGGTCCATTCTCCTCTGGCTTCAGAAGATAGTTGAGCGCGGGGATGACACCAACGAACCCACACCCCAGAGGCATCGTCCCAACAGATCCAGCGACCGACTGCACCAACACATTCTCCACGGGTGTAAACGGTAGTTTGAGTGTCCTTGCAACAACCTTGAAGTACGCAAATCCAATCAGAGCCGAGGGCATAGCCATGCCTGAAACCCATCCAGTCTGCAGACCAAAGTACATGTTGGAAAAGCAAATAACCACACCGATTGCCAAGCCCACCAAAACACCCCTCAGCGTAAAGTTTTGGGGCTGCGAAGCTTGGTCTGCGAGATAATCGCGAGCTACCGCATCACTGTGGGTAGCGGCATCGTCTTCAGCCTCGGCCTGATGCCCAACTCTTTCACGTCTCAATGATGTAGATCCCCGGTCCGGTGCCATGGTCGATAGAGTCTGAAGGGGGATTGCCGCGGACAGCTTGAAAGCTTCTGAATTCTTCGTGAGTCTTCACGCAAGCTTCATGTCAGTTCAGATATTGATATGGCGTGCTCGGGACGATGCATAGTAGATCCAGTGTGATGTAATCAGCAATTTAGTTCGTTGTCCAGGATAGACCCTTGTACGGCACGTGATGTGGAGCCGTTATTGGCGGCTTATCTCCGATCGGTTGGGGATCGCTAACATCGACAACGTGCATCGTTAATCACGACTCAGTCACAGCGCACATTTGCATCACAACTCACATCTCCGGAACTTTAGTCGCCAACCTCATATGCTCGGAGGGAAGCTCCATTTGGGACGCGATCATGAAGCTCTCAGCCGCCCTCCTGCCCTTGCTGGCAGCCCCTTTTGTCGCCAGCGAACACACTTCAAATTGGGCGGTGTTGGTCTCTACATCGCGCTTCTGGTTCAACTATCGACATCTGGCAAATGTGCTCTCGCTATATCGTACAGTGAAGCGCCTTGGCATCCCAGATTCGCAGATCATCCTCATGTTGCCCGACGACATGGCATGCAACCCGCGCAACGCCTTTCCTGGGACTGTGTACAACAACGCAGACCGCGCACTGGATCTGTATGGCGACAACATCGAAGTAGACTATCGGGGATACGAGGTTACAGTGGAGAACTTCATTAGGCTAATGACAGATCGAGTGGGCGAGGATATGCCACGGTCAAAGAGGTTAATGACGGATGAGCGGAGTAACATTTTGGTCTACATGACTGGGCACGGAGGCAACGAGTTCCTCAAGTTTCAAGATGCAGAGGAAATCAGCGCGTTTGATCTGGCAGACGCGTTTGGGCAGATGTGGGAGAAGAAGAGGTAAATCTTGCAGCGCTTGTACGCACTTCCATAATATGCTAACAGCTTGACAGATACCACGAAATGCTCTTCATGATCGACACCTGTCAAGCCAATACCATGTACTCCAAATTCTACTCCCCCAATATCCTCGCGACCGGCTCCTCGGAAATCGACCAGTCCTCCTACTCCCATCACGCAGACAACGATGTCGGCGTTGCGGTCATCGATCGCTACACATACTACAACCTTGAGTTCCTTGAAACACAAGTCCGCGACCCAACGTCGAAGTTGACAATGGGCGATCTATTCGACAGCTACGATGAGGAGAAGATTCATAGCCACCCAGGCATACGCTACGACTTGTTTGAGGGAGGCGAGCATGAGGCACGCAATAGGAAAGTCATGGATTTCTTTGGCAATGTACAAAATGTGGAGGTTGAGGGTGGAAAGAGGAACGAGACGGAGTGGAAAGAGGATTTGAGAGCAATTGAGAAGATGATCCTTGAGGCGAAGAGGAGGCATAATGAGAGTCTGAGTGCGAAGCCACAAGCAGACCATGTTGTTGAAAAGACGAAGTCCTCTCTCAACGTCAGGAGGGAGGGTGCCATGAGGATTGACGAGGAACAAGGCTGGACGAAGCGAGCATACGGTGCCGCAGCGCTGTTGGGCTGTGCAGGCGTTTGGCTTGCGGGGAGCTTGTTGGAATCGGCATGAAGTGCATGCCGAGGTGACAGGGCTCAGTGAGTTTATCGAGATACCCAAAGGCTACCACGTCCAATATCAGTAAGATATATATTCATCTATCACGGCATGCATGTACAGGAGGATTCCATTGGTCTCCATGCATTTCCCAGAGGCCTACCTAGGTACGTCGCCCTGGGGGTGCTCTTACATTAACGCACGCGACTGTGCATCGCACACTTATACCCTTAATTAGTCGTAGTTCATAGGCGGTGTATACCTATGTAGGCTGAACTTACTGCAGCACCTCCCTACAATTACCTTAGAAATTTGATAGTATCGCGGAACGCTGGCTGGGTATGGTACAGCCTGCATAACCTTAGATAATGCTCCGCACATTGTTAGGCTGCCATGTAACCCCAAGCTGACCGCACCCAGCCTTGCTACAGCTACACCCTTTCCAGCCCAGTCGTCATCGTTCATCATGTCGCCTTCCACTCTCGTCATCGCCAGCTCGAACCCGTATATCGTCAGATCACTGCTTCTTGCGATATGGACCTGCTCAGTGTCGCGGCCAGCATCGTTGCGATTCTTCAGACTTCTAGACTAGATACCAGCTCTAGACTCCCCCTCTCAGCAATCGGACATTATACACCGCAAGCAGGAAGGGACAGCCTGGTCATTTCTGGATGCACCTGATTTAGCTTAATGGCTCAACGAGACCAAGGTTACGCTCTTCTGCCCAGGATCCCAGGAGCTGGCAAGACCATGATCGCCGTTCCGGCGATAAATTACGTGCTAACACGGCGCAGAACAGCTCACATAGGGTTGCAATGGGTGCAATCAACGCGCTGCAATTATTTGCACTACGCTGTACAGTATCAGCGCATGAAAAGCATAGTTAAGGTTTTGTTCCGTTAATATGGGTACATGCTGGAACAAAATCCAGCTCGCTAGCGATTCCTCCTGGAACAAACCCCCAACCGATTTTTGTTCACTCGCCCACTACAGGTAGGAAATCGCATGACCTGGAGAGCGGATCCAGACTCGCAGTAGTATGGTACGGTTCATCACTTCAGCTCATCTTTCATGGTCATGTTACCTGCTAAAGAAAAGGTTGTTAAGGTGTATAGGTAAGAAGCGACAGAATTGAAAGACAAATTTTGCTTTGATTACCGCGGCTGTAATGCAATAACTCGTGAGCCTACCATTTTGGTCGATAGCAGAAGAGTTCATAGAAGTATGGCGAGGCTCCTGAATTCACTTTGCTAAGTTCTCACATACGCTCTGTACAGCGCTACGTTTCGCGCTGCTAGATGCTATATTCACCATTTGTTCGCTTTTGATGCCGTTGTAGAACATGGTGGTGGCAAGATTACTATCGTAATTCAGAACAAAGTTTTCTTTTCAGTGCAAAGTCTAGATACATGCGTGGGCATGCAGATTTGGGCGCTGTTGTCCATAGTTCTTGGCTGTTATGGAAATGATAGGGAATATCCGTGGGAGTTCTACGAGGGCTAAAGATGCAGTTACGCCGGTTGTGCAACAACACCTTCCTTTCTTATATTCTAACTTCCTGACTCCACAAATATCTCCTAAACAGTACAATATTAGGTTAGTATAAAGGAGAGGGCCTACAAGTCCGGCGGTGTGCGTCTCGTATCTTCGGGCGGACTGCGGCGCGGGCCTCCTTCGTCTTTCAGCATCGTCGATTTCTATTTGGACCACTCACTTCTCCGTGATCCTAATATAATCATGGAAGGCACAAGGCGGGAAGCAGCTGGACTTGTATAAATGAGTCGCAGAGCAAAATGTGTTTTGCCGCCTGCTATTCAATCAGCGATCAATTCACTGACGAAGACGGCAGAGTGATTGGATTTCGTCTGGAGTAACGGCCGTTAGGCATGCCGTAGCTGTGTGGAGACAGACGATTACTTATTCCAGAGTCTAGATGTTCCGTCAGTATGGTATCCAGAGTCTGGTGCAGGTGAGTTTCTCTCCTCGGGCTGAGGGTCCTAACTACATGTACGCTAGATCCCGTATGAGCGAAGCTTACGCGATCTCTCATATAGTGTAATTTACCATCGCAGATCTGTATCCCGTCCAGACATATGCATCCTGAACGGTGATGTGATAAGCTCATAATCAATGCCAGAAATAATCTGCTTCTACTAGCAATTTACGCCCCGACACTCATTCATTTTATCAATACCATGCATTATGCGCCAACACCTCAGCACTCGTGGTATTCCATTATTCTTAGTCGCATATTCGGAGCCGATATACTGCGTATTTGACTTTTGGATCTACTCCGTTTGCGACAAACTCAAATTAGTAGCTGAGGGGGTCAGCGAGGCTAAAACCGATGTTTGGCCGGAACCGAGAACAGACTGACGTCGCATAAATAGTGATACGAGTTTCCAAAGTAAGGTTGCAAGAAAGACCATTCTCGGCAGCTGTACGGAGTAAGCCGTGGCAGTGAATAGGTATTTAAAGAGGGCTTCTTCCCCCAACTATTCATTCACAGATTTATTGGCCCTCCCACAGAGTTCAATACAAATCACGGATCGCCAATCTCGTTTATAAACCCTCCCGTACCACGCAGCCAACATGAAGGTCACGATGTTTTACGCCACTTTGCAACTCTCGCATTCACCGTGTACGTAGAGCAACTAATTACATGGTCATGTGGAATTACACTAACTTGACGTCTCAGCAATGCCTACCAGTACCGATGTCTCGGCCAGGACAAGAACGGAAAGATTGATCCCAGCGGTGCCACCACATGGAGGTGGACTGGAAGATCTTGTGCAGTTACAAAACCAAGAATAATGACTGGCACAAACAATGGCGTATGCTGTGAGGTCGACGGTGCTTATATGGGTACTTTTAGCGCCCACTGTTGGGACCAGAAAGATCCCCATAACATATATCACCCCGTCTTTCAAGACCACTGCTAGGTAGTTAATAGTGAGCAATCAATTGGTTCACATTTGCCAGAGAGCTGGTGACTGGCTTGCTTGTTAACACAGCCACTATGCATGGGTTCATTAATGTTGCAATCGCGTAGTAGGCACGTTTACAACAATTCAGGCAGTCACGTCTACTATATAATCAAGCGCAAAGAGTGGCCTCCTATGTCCTACCCTTGAATAGTCATTACACTCTTCTCTAAGTAGATTCCTTTGTATATGCCTAGGTACTATTAGTAAAGCCTTCAAGCATATCTAGATATTGGCCTCGACTGCTTCAATCGAAGATATACGTTGGTTTTTATTTAAGTATTATCTTTTCGTGCATAAGTTCCTTTAGATGCTCTTTCTGCCACCCTATGACTAAGATTCTACGTACGTAAAGATAAAATAGATACCAGTAAGCTATATCTATTCCCTTAGGCTATCCTAACTACAGGCTTTACTTGCCTACTATAGGAATTTGCTGCAGATCATCATCAGACTGTTACGTGCATAGCGCATTTGCTTCCTTCGGCGCAGCAGGTTTCACGTGAGCACAAGGAACATTGGGCGAAGCAACAGTCTTCTCTTCCGAATAAGGATGTTCAAGTGGCAGCTTGGGCTAATTCTTCGGCCCAGATGGTGAGCTGGGTTGTCTCATGGCGTCGTGGGCTGTTTGATTTATGTAGGTGGCGATTGAGTCTTTCAGATGCCGAACCTTGGCGGATTAACTGGTTCACTTTGCCAACGTCCTGAGATTTGATCACGTTAAATGGTAGAAAAAGTCCCTGTATGGCGGCTGGACATGTATCTAATGCTGATCGTCGCTAGGTTTTCTTTGTACTTGAACATGATTCAGAGGCGAATTGTGCTTGCACAATTTTGGCACATACGCTCACCTGCCAGTTGTGCTACCGAATCATGTATGTGTTTTAAGACGCCACGCCAATTTGAGTCGAGGTGAAAACGCATATGGGATGTTGTACGCTCAACATCTATTACCAGAACGACTCATGCTCGCAGTCGACTTACATGGCCTTTCAACCAGCCTGTAGTGCCGCATCGTGACTGCTTCTCTGAGTTTTCTTCCCTCGACATTGCTTCTAGAGTGCAGTTGGAATTCGACAAGATTTGCACAGGGAAAGACTTCCACGCGTAGCTCTATTCGCAGGAGCAAGTGAAGACGCGGATTAGAGTCAAACAGGCAACGTTGTCGCGCAGCCACGACACAACGCCACGACTCGAACTTGGCACCCACCGAGAACAGCCAATAACAGCAAAAAGCTGGCCCAATCCAACCCCACTATTTTACTAGCCTTAGGGAATCTATCTGCAGGCTCTCGCCGCTAGACACCTGGGTTCCGTACCGGGGATGGGAACGTGGTAGACCGCGAAGTTATTGCGTCGTCGACAAGAGCAACCCTGCGCTACACCAACCCTTTCTTGTAAACTTGATAGATTGACGGGTTATTGTAGTTATAAGGCAGACAAATGGAATATTACGTGCTGGCGCGCATGTGCTGGCAATTAGGTGCGGGGTGGTGCTGTCGTTTTTATGTGTGGGCGGCGCGTGCGCACTAGATAGATCTAGAGGTGAAGACGAGTCTAAACATCGCAATCGTAGCTGAGCTCGTATGTCGCAGTCTGGCTTCCACATGCATGCAATGCAGCCTTGAAGTCTCAATGTCAGCGCATGACGGGGTTCGCATTCGAGTCGCAATCTGCAGATCTCTGGTTAGCAACGCTGCATGCTCTCTAGATAGCTGGTGTACTGCTTACCGTGATGGTTCTCGACTGCTCTTACAGCGGTACAGTTCCCCTCTAGGTCAACCCAGGAGTAATTCAGCCGTCTTTCATGCCATACCAATCCTGCACAGCACAGATGTTGTCACACCCACAAGTGGGATCCACGATAGGAACCAGGATATGCGAAGAAGATATTGATAAGACAGCATTCGTTCCAAACTATTCAGAGGGATATGATACATAGGAGACAGATATGTAGAGACAATATTGAGGGGCTGTTATTGAAGACCCTCGGTTGTTCGAACAATAGCAACGAACGCATAATCAAACACAGAGGCGATAGAGATTACGAGGTCACCGCATAACCAACTGTTATTCACTTCACCGCTATTCTCAAGCTTATTGAGACCGAGCATGACAATTGCTTTGCTGGCGTTGAAGTTGGAAGAAATTCGCGAGCACACTTTTGACCACGGACATATTCTCACACGTTTCTTACTGAGGTATTGTGTTGGCAAGTAAGAGCAGTCGAGTACGAATATTGCAATAAGATATTTGATGAGATTTGCACAACAGAAGATGAAGTTGGGGTCATCATAGGGGAACTTTGAGGTTGACGAGGGAAATCTGAGGTCTGAGGTCACGTTGAAGTTCCAGATGTCGTCAAAGACGCTAAACTCGGCATCGACGATCGCCGACCCGTTCACGTACCCCGGACTCAGATCGTCTCCACAGCCAGTCTCCACAGTTGATCGCGGGAATAACGGGGCATCAAACCGAAATCGAAACATGATGCAATCTTCACTCTTTTATGTCCTATTTTGACGATGTCAAACTTGATACACTTCAAGGGCAGACAATGCAACAGAAGCGTTCGACCCGTGACATCCGCCAAAGGATGCGAAGCCACATCCGCACTTGCAGGGCTTGACGGACGTCATTCTGGCGCTCAATAGCCCATATCTAGGCGGACGGCGCGGCCTGCTACCCCAGACGGGAGAAGGGGTTCGCCGATGAGGGGAAGTTCGTTTGCGTCTCCAATCGCTTCGTCCGTTGTCTTGACGGGATTACGCGGTGACGTCGTCTGGCTCGTCAGCCGAGGAGGGTGAGATGGTGTTCATTAACCACAGCATGTCCGCTGGGAAGGCTACGTTGGTGCATTCAGCTGGCTCTTCGCTAGAGTAGGTGAACTTTGAGGCTCACGTTGCTCTTCCTTAGCTACTTCAAACGGTCAAGCGCGCCTCCAACGACCACTGATCATGGCCACTGCGAACGGCCCTGTTGCGCCAGGTCTATCGCTGTCGCGCGACTGGGCTGATGACCACTCACCAGACCGGCTGAACGGTCTCACGTCGCATACGAGTGCCACACCACTAACACAGGCTCGTACGCAGCATTCTGACCACTCATCCGAATTGTCACCAAACCGAACATCATCCAGTGCGAGGACTAAGCGGTCTGCACTCGGTCTGCATCCTCAAGCACCTATCGATGAAGAGCATGATCACGGACCACGATCAGAGCTGCTATGGTCTCGAATTAGGACTGTGTTGCGAGAGCCATTCGCGGAGTTCTGGGGGGTGGTCATTATGGTGATGTTCGGTGATGGCTCGGTGGCGCAGGTCTTGCTTTCGACCGGGCAAATCACTGCGCCTGGAGGCATGGGCTTTGGCTCATATCAGTCCATAAACTGGGGGTGAGTGATCTCCACCGTCTAGTTGTAATTAGACTTTGCTAACATGATGAAGCTGGGGATTGGGTGTCATGCTTGGTGTCTACGTCGCCGGCGACTCTGGGGCTTATCTCAACCCTGCAGTCACATTCTGCAGCTGCCTCTTCCGTCAACTTCCATGGCGGCGTTTTCCGTTGTACTTCCTGGCCCAGTTACTCGGAGGCTTTGTTGGATCTGGTATCGTGTATGCAAACTACATCTCCGGCATTGATTGGTTCGAAGGTGGCAAGATGAGGACTGTACCACCAGCGGAGAAAGCTACAGCAGGCATCTTCTGCACCTATCCACAAGCCTTCGTGACCAAGCCAAGCCAATTCTTCTCCGAGTTCATCGCCAGTGCTTTGCTCATGTTCGTCATCTTTGCTTTGAAGGATCCAAGTAATAACGGCGTTCCAAAGGTAAGAAACCCCCACGATTTGAGGGTTCCCAATACTAACTCCATTCTAGAGCGACAAATGGTTCCCATTGTGCCTGTTCTTCCTGATCTTCGGCCTTGGCTCATGCTTCGGTTGGCAGACCGGCTACGCCATCAACATTGCGCGTGACTTCGGTCCCCGTCTTATGTCGTACTTTGTTGGCTATGGTAGTGAAGTCTGGTCTGCAGGCGGATATTATTTCTGGATCCCAATGGTGGCCCCGCTCCTTGGATGTACTTTCGGTGCCTTCCTCTATGATGTCTTCATCTTTACTGGCCCAAGTCCAGTCAACACACCTTGGCTGGGCCTGAAGTTGCTCGTTCCTAGTCACGCGTTACGGGAAAGACGAGCGCATATCAGAAGGAACAAGGAGGATGGTATTGTCTAGATAGAGAAAGGTTGTAGCGCATTTGATACTTTGTACCGTGTAGAGCTGTGTCGCGTATTAGCTATGGCAGTGACCTGTTTGTCCACCAAGGGACCAATGCGGCGAGGAATAGTATGCGAAATTTTGAATCAAAAGGTCCAAGAGTGCTGAACTCATTCCAAGTGTCTACTCGATAATTCCCACGTGCTTGTGAGACCTTGACCTTAAGAATGTTAGCGTCGTAGCTCACACGTGGCGTCAGGTATGACGACACAAGTGCCCCGCCTCCCGTTCCGCAGGCACTTCCGATCGCGTCCTTGTCAAATTTTGACTCACTGTCCATCCCCACGCGTCCATAGACCTTCACAATTTCCTACGACCTACACTCGATTCCGAAACTCAGAACCGCACTCCTACACCTCACAGAAGACATGGCAAAGAAGGGTGGCGCAGCTGGCGGAGGCGAGGGGTCGAAGAAGGCCCAGGGCCAGGCGCGCAAGGCAGACGCTGCTGCATCGAAGCAGGCAGCCAAGAACCAACAAGCTGAAAAGGCAGAGGCAGAGGAATGGAGCAAGGGCGCAAAGTCAAATGCTAAGGCGTAGGTTGCATCACACCTCGTTACACACGTTGATTGCATGCTGACTGTTACAGCGAGGCCGCCGCAGAAAAGGCCGCAGAAGCCGCCCGCAAGAAGGCCGAGAAAGAAGCCCTCCTCCGCGAAGAAGAAGCTTCGCTGCCCTCCAAGCCCAAGGGCAAAGCGCCCAAGGCTGAAAAGAAGTCTCGCGGTATCGACTCAGCCCTCGGTAACTTCGACGCAAAGCCTGGCGCCCTTAACGCCTCCGGTATCGATAACGCGCTCGATGCTCTAGACATTACAGGCAGCGCCCAAGACAAGCTCGACAGACATCCTGAGAGGCGATTCAAGGCTGCATACGCTGCGTTCGAGGAGCGAAGACTCGACGAGATGAAGGATGAGAAGGGTCTGCGGCGAAACCAGAAGATCGATCAGATCCGCAAAGAATTCGAGAAGCACCCTGAGAACCCGTTCAACCAGGTGTCGGCTACATACAACATGTCCAAGGAAGAGATGGCTGCCCTACGAGACGCTGAGAAGGACAAGAAGGAGAAGCGCCTGGTTGGGGTTTGATTTGAGGTTCCTCGTTATTGGAAGCGCACGTTCTTGTGCAGCATACTTGGCGGTCGGCGTTCTGGATAGACTTATGACTGCATGTCGTGACGATTGAGCGCCACTTGGATAGGCGTAGAACATGCAGTTAGACCTCGATGCAACGGGGTATCGAATGCTGCTTCTAGCATAAAATGATGACTGCAGCCGTTGCAAATATGCGTTCGGTCTCCGTAATGCTGCGGAGTAACATAGTTCGTCTCTAGATGGTGTTGCATGCATGATGCAGGGCTGTGCATGTAGCACGTAGTGCAAAAGTGCAAGGCTGGTGGGGGTCCCGACAAAGACAAGATGTGTCTAGAACAATGGATCGTCGGGCTGTCGAGTACAGTCCCAGAGACCGCACCTCATCATTTTGCCCTTCCATGGGCCCTCAGGATCAAAGTGCATGGTTGTTGTGTGATAGTAGTGGCCCCCTGTGCCTCCTGCCTCCTGGGAAATAGCCGGCAGTCCGTCAGCTGCGTGGGAGCAACCCATAGTGAGCAAACGCAATATCTCAAGTCCTACCGACTCGTCCCGGGGAACCTACGGATCATTCAAGGATACTATGCTAGCTATGTACGTGTCTTCGTTCATGTGGAAGACGATGATAGCGTTGTGGCTAACTGAGCAGGCGCCACGCAGGCAGTCATTCAAGGAGACGCAACAAACCCACCCAAGAAGATGACAAGCTGCCCAGCCGGAGAACAAAGGCGGCAAGAGGATGAAGGGACCGCGTCTACAGCTAAAAGTAAACGACGTCTTTATGCTGAAACACGCAGACAGCCCCTTGATTGGCTGCCGTGAAATACGTACCTGCGTTTCGATACGCCCGCTTACACCCACAGGGCCTCCAATCCCTGAACCGCGCGCGCTCCTTCCCCATCATCCGCAGTGTGTGGAGCCCGTGCATCTCGAACAATCCACCCGCCGCGCAACGAGTCAGCTTGTTTAGATAATGGCCGCTGGCACACCTTTCACAATGTCCCTGGCCTTCACTTTCTGCCGTTTGCTGCTTCGCCGTCATCCGCTGCTGCGCTACTTTCAGTCCTTACCTTCCTTTTCTCTACTCTACTTGTTCGTCTTCTTCTGCATTGCTCGTCTCCACATTCGCTTCCATTTCTTACAGCTTGCATCATGAAGGTCTCCTCAACCGTGGGAGCTGTGCTCCTGGCCTTTTTTGCGTCCACCGCTGGCGGAGTCGAGCTCGATCCTGAAAATGAAGATTCTATTCGCAATGCGGCAAAGCAGTATGCAAATAGCTTGATGTCGTTATATGAGGGCGGTGCCCCGGGTACGGCGATTGAGAATGTGGGCATCTGGCCCCAGCCTCATTACTGGTGGGAAGGCGGCGCGGCGTGGGGTGGCATGATTGAGTACAGCCAGTTCACCGGTGACGACTCGCATGTGAAGACGCTGCAGCAAGCCTTGACTGCCAACTACGGTCCTGCCAACGACTTCATCTTGTCGTACCGCAAGGGTCAAACAGTAAGTCGGGAACAATCACATACAATGTAATGGACTGACGTCCAACATAGGGCAACGATGACCAAGCCTTTTGGGCCCTTGCCGTCATGTCCGCTCTTGAGTACCAGTTCCCAGACCCAGCCAAGGCACCAGCAGACTATCTGGAGGTCGCCGTCAACGCCTTTGAGAACATTGTTGGCCGCTGGGACGAGACCTCGTGTGGCGGAGGACTGAAGTGGCAGATCTACCCCGAGAACGCTTATGGCTACAACTACAAGAACTCCATCAGCAATGGCTGCGCCTTTGCGCTCGGTGCACGTCTCGCTCGTTACACGGGCGAGCAAAAGTACGCAGACTGGGCCGTCAAGATTTACGACTGGACTAAGAAGGTGGGCCTGATCTCTGATGGTTTCGAGGTTTTTGATGGCACGGATGACAAAGAGAACTGCGCAAAAGTGGCCGACAAGACTCAATGGACCTACAACAACGCCATGTACCTCCACGGGTCCGCGTTCATGTTCGATGTCACCAATGGCGACAGTGTCTGGAAGGACCGCACGTCTGGTTTCTTGAAGCATGCCGAGAAGCTCTTCTTTGGCCCTTACGAGAACGCGACGGATGTCATGTACGAGTGGGCCTGCGAGACCGGGGTTTCGGGACGCCACTGCAACCTGGATCAGCAGTCGTTCAAGGCATACCTGGCTCGCTTCATTGCGAAGACTGCGGTCATGGCTCCCTTTACCAAGGACACGATCACCAAGTACTTGAAGGCCTCTGCCGTGGGCGCTGCGAAGTCTTGCTCGGGTGGAGCTGATGGCGCAACATGCGGTTCGAAGTGGTATACTGGTGGCTGGGATGGAACATCTGGTGTTGGGCAACAGTTGTCGGCATTGGAGGTCACACAGGCTCTGTTGACGGTCAAGAAGGGTACTCTTCCAGTGAAGAAGAGTGAGCAATCCACCCCACGGCCATCATCATCAGCTGTACCAGCATCCAGCTCTGCACCGGCCTATTCAGCTGCGCCAGCTCCCTCCAGCCAAGCCCCCTCTTCGACCAAAGTCGCCGCCTCATCGACCAAAGTTGCCCCCTCTTCGACCGGAGTTGCCCCGTCCTCGACCAAAGCCGCCGAGCCATCTTCATCTGCTGTAGAAGTACCGTCCGTATCTTCCAAGAAGCCGGAGGCCGCATCTACATCGAGCACACACGCAGCCCCAGCCCCAGCTCCCAGCTCTCCCCTCGTCGAATCCTCAAGCATCATTGTCCCCACGCCCGCCGCAAGTGCTGTATCTACCAGCAAGACTGGAGGAGAGTTTGAGGAGACCAAGCCAACAAAGAGCGCATGCTCATCTTCATCCTGTACCTGCACGCCGAGCGTGACCAAGACGGTTTACGTTCCTGCGATCTCGTCGACTCTTATCCCCTCTGCGCCACCAGCTGCTAATGGCAGTCTGTCGATTACTGTGCCAGCCGCACCGCCTGTCTCCTCAACGGCAGCGCCTGTTATCGTGTCTTCCACCCTGATTCCGGCTGCACCGCCAGCTGCTAACAGCAGTTCGCCTACCACGACGGGATTGCCAGAGTTCACCGGTGCAGCTTCCACTATCAGCGCCACGCTCGGCTCGATGTTGAGTGCAGTGGTCGTTGCCATGGTCCTTGGCTTGTAGTCGAGCTTGCCATCTCTTGTATCTTCTTGATCCTCCTCTTTGGAAACATATATTCCTCATGTACATATACCCTTCTTTCTTTGTTCTATATCTGGCCGTTCAAGGTCGTTCACATAGCGAGGCCCGCAGACGGATCGGGCCGCAGACATGGAATTGAACTTCAATTGACTTGCATCATTTTCTGGGCTTTGTGACCAGTGCAATGATTTCTCATTGACCTCGGATCGTGTAATTGCATCCACTCGAAGAAGTTGAATGGTTTGAAGTGACATGTCCAAGGGATGATGTCCTGGCGCTCACTGTCCCGTGCGACTGACTAACCCCCACCAACCAGCACTTCGGACGTTCCGTGCCAACAACTGACGTGCGATGACATAGCAAGCCTTGCCCCCGGCCCGCCATGCATCCTCGACACATCCGAGCTCAACAACAGATAGCGTTCCCCGTTGGTGCGGGCAGCCGGTGCACCAGCCTCAGCGACACTACTCGGCCAGTCCCCGGATTTCGGCTATCTTGAGTATCCGCGCAGGGTCGCAGCTTTCGATTTTCCACAAGTTTCCATATCATGGCCTGATGCGCTGCTGCCAGCATTTGAACACGCGACACCTTCTGATTCTGGGACATAGGCGACTGCGCGAGATAAGAGGTATGTACAGTATGTGACAAGACTGATGCAACGGATGCGGTGGCTGATTATCACTTAGCTTGCAGCTCTCTGTGTGTCCCCACTGTCAACAATCCTTCGACCGAGTCTGCCTGAACTCTCACCACGAACTCCCGATCGCTATCCACACCCGCTTTCCCCTCGATTGTTATACACGTCGCAATATCACATCGACCAGAAGAGAATATCTGAATTTCAATTCTACAAGCCCGAGCACGATCTGCTCCTCTCCCCACTGCGGGCGGCGCTGCGGGCCAGACAGTCAAGATGACGAAACATGTGGATGCAAAGGGCAAGAAGATTGTTGTCATGAACAAATACGTGTACGATGCCTTCTTGTGGACCTTTTCGATATTGGTGGAGCTCTTCTTCCGCGAGGTACATCCGCGTAGCAGTTGGAAGGTGCCCAAGGAGGGGCCCGTCATCTTTGTGTGCGCACCCCATGCGAATCAGGTAGGAAACAGAGGAACCAGTACAAAAGAGGACATGCATGCTGACAGTACGTAGTTCGTCGATCCCCTTATGTTGATGCGTGTCGTGAAGAAGGAATCCGACCGTCGGATACAGTTCCTCATCGCCGAGAAATCGATGAAGCGCAAATTCGTCGGCGCAATGGCAGGATTGACTGGCGTGGTGCCTGTTGGACGAGCCATGGACTTGACTAAGCCGGCCAAGGGCAAAGTCTACCTACCCGACCCCATCAACGACCCATGCCTCCTCCGAGGTGTCGATACCAACTTCGAGGACGAGCAGTTCCAGGTCGGAGGGTCGATTGTGCTACCGAAAGTGGATAACAAGGCGGCAACGGCGGAAATACTGGAGATTATTGGCCCAGAAGAAATCAGGCTGAAGCGTGCCTTCAAGGGAGGTGTCGCTATGCAGCAGCTGACTGGCCGTAACGACATGACCAAGGATGGAGTTTTTGTTGACGGAGCTGCCGATAAGAAGGGCATTGCAGATGGCTATGAGGGAACCAACTTTGGTATTGCGCCTAAGCTGGATCAAACCGAAGTCTATGATGCTGTACATGCAGTTCTACATAATGGTGGTAGCATAGGTATCTTCCCAGAAGGAGGTAGTCATGACCGCACAGATTTTTTGCCCCTTAAGGGTAAGTTCTATTCTCCTTTTACAGTTTTGCTCATCACTAACACTACACAGCGGGTGTTGCTATCATGGCACTGGGTACGCTGGCATCTAAGCCAGACTGCAATCTCCAGGTCATACCAGTGGGCATGAACTACTTTCACGCGCACAAGTTTCGATCAAGGGCTGTTATTGAGTTTGGCACACCGATTGAAGTACCGATGAAACTTGCCGAGCAGTTCGAGACCAAAGAAGGACGTAGGGCTGCCATTAGCGAGATGCTGGAGATTATTAGGCAAGGTCTTCTCTCGGTGACAGTCACGACACCAGACTACGACACACTTATGGTATGTGGGTTCCGCTCGTGATGGAGGACGTTTCTGATGAAGGAACCAGGTCATTCAAGCGGTCCGCCGTCTTTACAACACGAAAGGCTCGAAGATCCCATTGCCTAGAATCGTTGAACTGAATCGACGCCTGGTGCGTGGCTATGAACGGTATAAGGACGACCCTCGCATCGTCGAACTCAAGAAGGAAGTTATCGCCTACAATGCCAAGCTCAAGGCCCTTGGACTGCGAGACCATCAGGTCGATTACGCGAAAATGCATCCAATCGTAGCCGCTGGCCTCTTCTTCTATCGCCTTGGAAAGCTGCTCTTCCTGAGTATCCTCGTACTACCCGGCACCCTCCTCTTCAGTCTCGTCTTCATCGCAACAAAGATCTACTCCATCAAAAAGGCCAAGGAAGCCCTCGCTGCTTCTAACGTCAAGATCCAAGCCCGCGATGTCATGGCTACCTGGAAACTGCTTGTCGCCATGGCCGCTGCTCCCGCCGCATACGCCTGGTACGTATGTCTAGGCTTACTATGGTACTCCCGCAGCAACTGCAGCGGCTACCTCCCCGCCGGCATCCCCAAACGCATCCTCATCCCCGGCCAACTCATCGTCTACGTCACCGTCACGTACGGCGCCCTTCGCTTCGGCGAAGTTGCAATGGACATTTTGAAATCACTCGGCCCGCTCTGGAAAATGATGAACCCCTTCTCTAGCAACGAACTCGTCAAGCTCCAAGAACGCCGCAAAGACCTCGCCCGCCGCGTCAACGATATCATCTCAGAACTCGGCCCAGAAATGTACGACGACTTTGATTCAAAACGTATACTCCAGGATCCTTTTACGCACGACCAATCTACAACTCCTCATCCCGACTCCCCATCCGGAACCCACGACAAAGACGGACACGAATCTACGACAGACACACATTCACACAACCCATATACCTTCCGCCCCTCCTCCCCCGGCTCCGCAAACGACATCCCCCGCAACGAATCCTTCCACGACCTTGCAAATCAGGATATTTTCAGCAGTAGACCCCAGACACCGCATAAAAGTCGTAGTCGGAATAGTAGTTCGGCTAATTTGGGTGGGTTTCAGCTTAAGCCGTTTAGTACGGTTACGGTGGAGAAGACGCTTGGGGAGGTGAGGAGGAGGTTGACGGATGGGGTGGGGGAGAGGCGGAGGAAGAGGGGTAGTACTGGGGAGGGGTGGGGAGAGGATGTAGAGGGCGACGAGGAGGAAGAGGGATTGGTGATTGGGGGAAGGCGGTAGAGGGCATTCAAAGAGTACAGGGTTGTCGGGAGGAGTGTTGGTGGTACTGGTGCATATTGTATGTGTGTGTTGGAGGGTTTGCATTATCTTTGATACCACTCTTTTATTTCTGCATTGTACTGTATTGTACTGCTTGTGAACAACACATGGATGAACGATGAGAGTGTGAGAATAACAATTGCTCACTTTGCCTGCTTGCTATGCTACGTCGCTATGCCATACAACACCAATACCATGATGCGGAAAGAATATCAAGATCCAAGAAACAAACGCTGACTGATATATCGTCCCATTCCTCCACTTGACACATGTCATCATGTGCTCCTTGTACGGTCCCATCCCTACGCCTCTTTCCCAAAAACCCCTATCCAGTCCAACCAAAATTCAATCCAAGATCCCATCCCAACCGCCTCCTACACCAATACTCGCCATCCATCAAACCCACTTCAAACCACTCCGGACCACGACAACATGTAATCGACGCGGTCTACCCAACAACAGCCTTCAAACTCAACCTCTCCAAAAACCCACTCAGGTCCTCTTTGCGAATTTCAATCACACACGCCTCGAAAGAATCCATGCGGACCCTCGCCCCCGTTTCACGCACAACCTCTTGAAACGCAGTATTAAAGCGATTCCTCCCTTTGCCGTTTCTACTCCCACCATTCTGCGCATCGTCGTCGTCGTCATCATCATCATCAGAATTAGAATCAGAATCAGATTCAGACTCGGAAGATTCATCTTCAGTATCGTCACCCAGCTCATCCTCTTCCAGACCCGCCATCCTCATCCTCTCCCTCTTCTCCTCCCTCTTCGCCTCCCTCTGCTCAACCTTCTTCATCCTTTTGGTTTCCTTGGCTTTGAGTCTAGCCTCGCGCTTAACAACCCTCTCCTTTGCACTTTCTGTTGCTCCACCCCCTCCAAGACCAACAACAACGTATAACCCCCTCACCTCATCTAATCCCGCCATTACAAGCTCAGACCCCTTGTTTCGTCCTTTACTCCCGTTGAGTTCAACGACTGCTTCTGCGATCCAGAGCGCGAGTTTGGTGAGCGCGCCGGGGTGTGTGAAGAGCTGGACGTCGGGTCCTTCTTTTACAACAGCCATGCGGAAGGCGCGCAGGTGGCGGATTTGGCGCTTCTCGATGAGTTGGGTGCCTGTGCGGAGGATGGCGCGGTGTAAATGTTGGGCGGTGGGGATGTGGGAGGTGAGCAGGTCAATGGAGGATAGGGCGTCGTAGGCGGTCCAGAATCGGGATGTTATTGCTTCTTGGGCGAGTTCTTGCTGGGCTTGTGTTGAGGGTTGGGGGTCGGGGGTGGAGGCTGTCGGGGGGAGGTAGGAGGGTTGTTGTGTGTGTGAGGAGAGGGATTTTACGTCTCCGACTTCGAGGATGGCGCCGAGGATCACGCTGGCATCAATGGCGGAGAGACAGGCTTTCCAGCCCCAGCAGCGGACGAAGCCCCAGCCGTCTTTGTGGTCGCCGGTGCTAGAGGAAGGGGGGACAAGACCGTCGAGACCGTATTGTGGGGCGAATTTTAAGAGACGTTCGCGGAGCCCGCGCTTGAGTTCCATGTCCATGTGTGTGTAGCGTTGTTTGCATTCTGTGAGGGAGACGCCCATTTTGGCAAGGAGTTTTGCGAGCCGCTTTTGACCTGCGTCGCTCCAGATGTGGAGTTTGGCGGAGAGGTAGGGCGAGTGGAGCATGCTTTCGTAAAGGGACCAGTGGCGTAAGAGGAGGAAGCGTGGTTCGGGGGAGAGGCGAATGGATTTGTCGGTTGCCGAGCGGGCGCTGGTGGGGATGACGCCCCAGGCTTCGCCCATGGTGGCTTCGCGAGAAACACTCGTTGCGTCTGTGATGGGGTTGAGGCGGCGTACTTCGTCACGCAGCACAGAGCGTATTTGCTCGCCGCGGTTGCCATTCCAGCCTGCTGAACCACCTTGTGTGGAAAGAGGGTTCAGACCGACACCGCTGCCTGTTCGACCGTAGAGCTCAAGACTGCTGACGCCGACAATGGCATTCCATAGGAGGTCGTTGTCTTCGCGACCGAGTTCTGAGGCGAGGTTGTAGACGAGGGAGGAGACGGGATCTGAGTAGGAGGTACCGAGCTGGTAGTACTTGTCGAGGACGTTGGTGTACTTGTTGCGAGTTTGTATGAGCTGTCGCCGAAGGCTTTTGACACTTTGCTGTTTTGGTGCTGCTACTGACGGGGATGCTGAGCGGCTGCGAGAGTCTGAGCGTGAGAAATCGGAGGATCCACCAAGTTGGTTTGCTATCAGCAGTGTCCCTCGTGCGGGTCCTCGTTGTGGCGATGATGGTATGGAGCCTCCCTGCACATTGTTAGTAACGCTCATCATCGTGCGAGATCCTAGACGTACGGAGTTACTCCTCCGCCGCTGCGCCGGGCGCTCGTCGTCTGTCATGTCGTCCTCAGAGTCCTCATCACCACTCCACGACTTCCTCTTCTTTGGCTGTTGGCCAGACGCCGGCTCTTCATCTTCTTCTGATTCATCGTCCAAGTCCTCCTCCTCTCCAACCTCGGGCATTTCCTCGAGTCCACAGTATGCCCCTCGTTCAGCCTGGAGGTCGTCATCAATATCCCCGTCGTCGAATACAATAACGCCCCCTCTTGAAGACTGATATGATTGCAGCACTTTGCCCTTGTCCACGCCCACTTGTCTCCGCACCAACTCTCCCGTGGCTGAGTCTTCGCTGATTGGCGTACCGAAAACGTTGGCCAAGTTCCAAGGTCGTCTCGCGTCCATGATCCAGACCTCGACGTCTCCTGTACCGCCTTGCCCATCCTCATCCACGTCCAGACCCAACATCTCTTCCATGTCAATCATCCCACCTACACCCAAACAAACAACAACACCTCCACTACCGCCCTCTGTTGTCCGCATTGGCCGTACCAGCTCCTCTGCGGCACGTGATAGGTCGCCATATCCGGCAATCGGTTGTATCTTGTGGGGTATATAGTCACGCTTCAGTAACGCGGTGAGGATTCGACAGGCGCAAAGCGCGTCTGGTTCGAGGGCGACAAGGAGAAGGACCGGCGGTGCAGCGGCGTGTGTGCGCTTCACAAGGTTCTGGTAGAGGTGCGCAATCAGGTTTCGTGGAAGGTACATGGCTGCTGAAGTATGGTGGACGTGGTATGCGTGTAGACGGTGGGGAAGACGCGCTTCAAAGAACGCGTTTGGCGGTTGAGAAGGGTATTCAAGAAGGTACGAGGCTCATGGCGGGTAAAGGGTAGCAGGGTGAAATAATATGAAGCCTGGGTTAAAATATGCAGTGGTTGAGAGGGCAATTGGGCGTGTGTGGGTGGGCAGGTGCTTGCATGTCAGTTGTAATGGCAGTATCGACAATGCATGGGGACGCGTCGCGCTAAGCACGCTTGCAGCAAGGCGCAAAGGAACGGCACGCCTCTGACGCGAACATTCACTTCCGCCTCGATTCCGATCGCAACCAAGGCCCATGCATCACCTCCTCATCACGGTTCGGACATCCACACACGTGCGAGAAATAACGCGAATAGTCAAAGAAGCATTGATTTGCATGAAGGCTGCCTGACATGGAGCTTTCCATCTGTCGTATAGCATGACAACTCCAAATCTTTTCCTGGCTTTACCCCTCGAGCACACGTCTCCAGACCAGAGAAATACATAACTGAAAAGTTACGAGTTCTGAACTGGTACCTCAACCCTGGCACAGAAAGCTCTCGCACGTAACAAGAGCCAAATGCCTTCTCTCATAATCGCAAAAATTTTCACCTTGACATGACCACCTCAAATATTTCGTGTCCACAGCGCTAAAGGCAAATAGGCTCTTGCTTGACCACCACTCCATGCACAGTGTTGTTCGGCTGCTGAACATCAGGATTATGAACGAGCTGATTAGCATTGCCAGTCTCCTGAGAGATGGTCGAATCAGACGCGACAGGTGCCTCATGATGTTCAGCACTCCCAGGTTCTTGCTTGATCTGCACTGGCTCCAGCTGCACCAGAGATGGTACAATGTCAAAGCGCTGCTCAAGATCCTCACCTCGTGCATTGCCCCATTTCGTAAGTCCTGGATTGACAACGAAAGCCACAAGCCCAGCGTCACCGTTCTCGCTGTCACGATCAGGCACAGCGCTCATCTCGTTCGCCTGGAACATGGCTCCAGCCTCGGGGTATGTGAGCTGAAGACGGTTGCGCTGGTGAGACATTTGACTTGCCAACGCGAAGGCTTTATCGGCAATGTTCCGAAGCTGTTCGATGTTGGATCCTACGGCAACGCGCATCAGGTGGGTGTCAAGGGTTAATGCGAGGTTCTCTGAAGGCAGACTATCCAAGTGTCTTGCACGTTTGGCCCATGGTTCGCCATTCTGATCAGGGTTCACATGATTGCTGCCCAGCTCACGCAATTTTTTCGCTGTTGTGCAGCGCCACTGTTCGCACAGTGATGATGGTGCTGGCCAGTCATTGACGTGTTCGTTGCCGAAAATTCGCTTCCAAGTCTCACCAAGTCCGTTTGCGTTATCTCCAAAAACAGAGAAGGGACTCCGGAAAATGTAGATAACCAGTGCTGCCCAGATCCATGCTTCGATAAATATCTTCTTCCGAGCACTACCATGCCAGTGGACGGGGTCAACATTAAGGAGAAACATGCCCGATGGCAATTCTTGAACAACATCGACCTGGTCAACGAGCCGAATCAGACGGCTGAGCGCCTTAACCGAGGATGCAATGGCTTGGAACTCCTTCTCGAATTGGTCGTCGGAAACGAACTCGATATTTTCAACCCTAGTCAAGGCGTCTTTCTGCAGATCTTGAATTTGTTCATGAAGCGCCTCATTCTCGTTGCGCTGGGCCTGGATCTGCTGCTCTAAGTCCGGTATGACTCCATTGTTCCGTAAGTCGTGCCGAAACTGTTTCTTCTGTGCAACGAGTACCCGGACCTGTTCACGCAGAATGTCCGCTTCGTATTCCAACTTATGATACTGCTCTCGCCAACCTTGTGCTTCGTTCTGCATCCCTGTGGCTTTGAGAGCATCCTGCAGTAGCGGTTCCCCAATGTTGTCGATCAGCTCCCCAGTGTGGATGTCAATACGCAAGTTCTTGTAACCTGCGTATGGTATGAGAACGTCGTCCAAGATGGCGTTGTACCTTATATCGCTCTTTTC
Organism: Plenodomus tracheiphilus IPT5; assembly: GCA_010093695.1. NCBI lineage: Eukaryota > Fungi > Ascomycota > Dothideomycetes > Pleosporales > Leptosphaeriaceae > Plenodomus > Plenodomus tracheiphilus. Next base: position 69,045 of record MU006309.1, read on the forward strand.
CAAGTCTGACAGCCTCAGCTTCAGTCTCTTGGTCGTTCCTTCTAGACTCCTGTATCTATGCCGCTCTTTGGCACACTCTGCATCGCGCTCATTTAGCGATTTTTGGAGGGCTCTTATAATACTCTCGGTATCCTCTTCCACCTTTGATCGGTTAGCAAAGCATCGGTACCGCTCATTCGTCACTCACTGATTTCCCCATCTCCGAATTCGTGCGCTTGTCGTGGCGTGATGCGCTAGGAGCAGCGAGCTGTCGTGTACTTCTTGTCGCATAACCTTTCTATCCACGACAAATTAGCATTATTCTCGTTCAATCAATGCATGCACTAACAATGTTCTCCATGAACCTTGTCCTCGGTATTGTTGTATAGATTTATCCAGGCAGGGATTGCTGATATGCGAATTGTCAAGGGTGTTGAGGGTAGAAACAAACTTATATAGCATCCGTGTCGTATGGAATTTATGGATAGGGTTGATCAGGTGAGTTTACAAACCTTAGGTCTGGCTCTCGCCCTGACACTACCAACATCCCCCGCGGTGAGTGAGGCAATCTCACCTTTACTCAACGAGGCTTGGATGGTCCAGCAACACATCCTGAGCAACTCGACCATATAAGACCTTCGTCAGGCCACTCCACTCTTCCTACCACTCACACAGCTTACCTACAGCTCACGATCTACACCCAAATTACCCCCACAAGTGCGCAGTACACCAACAACATGGCGAAAGGAAACCGACTCGTGATTGGACTTGACTATGGAACGACTTACACAGGTGAATGACGTTAGTCCCGCAGCCTTCAAAGAGCTAATCTCGTCAGGCGTGTCTTTCTGCGAGACTTCCAAGCACGGCATGCAAGGCAACCAGATCGACATCATTCACGATTGGCCTTCCATAGGAGTCCGCAATGTCACCAAGGAAAAAGTGCCTAGTGAAGTTACATACCAGGACCAGGGCATAGTTTGGGGTTCTTCAATCCCATCAGATGTTCCACGTCACATGTGGACGAAGCTCCAGCTCGACAACAAGCAGGCCGGAGAAGTCGCCAAAATCACCCGAGAGATTTCGACATCATCTCAGAACTCAAGCAAGCAACCAGATGAGGTCATCACCGACTTCCTAGCACAGATCAAAGCCCATTTGATCAAGAACCTTGATCAGAAGTATGGCAGGGCGCTGTGGAGCACCATGCCGATCACTCTGGTCGTCACGGTTCCTGCTGTCTGGTCAGACTTGGCAAAATCTCGCACGCTTGATGCTGTCGACAAAGCAGGCTTCAACACTTCCGAATTTCGTCAGTCAGTGACCACCGTCTTGACGACAGAACCGGAAGCTGCTGCCATACACACAATTAGCACTGTTCGTGGTACGTAAATTTGAAGCGCGTCCCACATGTTCCCACTTCGCCGACTTTACTCTCAAGCACCTATCAACTGATTTCTCCGTTAGGTAGTACCCAGGATGCCAATTTCGCCGTTGGTGATGGGTTCATAGTCTGCGACATGGGCGGAGGTACTGTGGACTTGATCTATACCGTGTCACCGGCCTAAACCCCACCGTCATCGAAGAAGCCACAGTCGGGAACGGCGATCAATGTGGGGGCAGCTCTGTGGATCGCGCATTCTTTCGATGGCTGGAGGGGCGCTTGGGCACGACTGACTTCAAAGATCTCGCCGGTTGTCGCGCCGAAGAAGTTCAGTATATTTCCGTCCTGAAGTCAGCAGCCTTGATGCTGCAGAATTTCACCGTGCAAGCCAAGAATGGCTTCTCCGGAACCGAGACTTACATCTTACAACTCCCATACCCTCTCAGTAAGATTGATAACGACGAAGCGCGAGGTATAGTACATGGCGAGATATACGTCACACCGTAAGTTCTTAGATGTCTGAAGACGTACATCTGCTGACAACAGCAGTGAAGACATGGAAGCAATGTTCCAGAAGTCCATCGGCTGTACCTACAAACTGATCAGCGAGCAGTACAACCGGGCCAGTAAAGTTGAAGGCATCGAAATGAAGGCATGTTTGATAACCACTTTTACTCTTCCTCTTGAGCAGTCTGACATTCACCCTTGCCCCCATTGAGCTTGACCTCCTAAGCCGAACCGAGGCTATCTATACATTGTAAGACCATCGACTAACGGCAACAGTACATCTTTATGGTAGGGGGCTTCTCCGAGTCTCCATACGTCTACAGCAAGATGAAAGATTTTGCTGGAGATCTTGGTATGATTGCCGTCAGGCCCACAGACGCGTTAGTGCCATCCTTTCCAAGGTGCGAATGCTTAGCTGATGAAAATCATAGATGGTCTGCTGTCGCTCGTGGAGCTGCTGCCAAAGGCATTGAAGCTGGATGTTCGGACCCTGACGCTGGAGTCGTTAAAATTCGCAAGTCCCGTAAACATTACGGTATAGAATTCTCGGAAGACTTCAAACGGACCAAGCATGATTATGCCGACGTTTATATCGACAAGCACGATGGTTCCGAGAAGGCTCGCCACCAGATGAGTTGGTTACTCAAGAAGGGTCAAGATCTTCCTACCAACAGTGACGTAACTCACGCAACCGATACCTTCGTGTTGAACTTCTGGCCTGAAGATTCACGAATTCATGTGATCAAGCTTCTAGCGTCGAACGATGACAAAGCTCCAACTCACCGTCTCCACAAGGTCGGTCTGTTCACGTTCAATACAGCGCATGACTAACGCGGGAAAGGGCATTTCTGGTGTCGCTACATTGACTGTTAACTTGACTAAGGTTCCTAAGAAGGAGTTCAGGGCTAGGCGCAGCCCTCATGGACGACGTTATCATCGGGTCTCTTTCGAACTTGCGATCTGTGTCTAGTCGGCGCTGGAATTTTCCTGTCTCGTCAAGGGCAAGAAATTCGGGTCCGACACGGCGAAATATGAGTGAACTGGCGATTTTCAGCCCCACACTGGAGGAATCGATGCTACACGGCATGGTAGAGTTGGTCACTCGAGAACATGGTGTATATGGGTTAGGGGTCAGAGCAGACATCATGTTTGCTCAGAACAGCCCAGTGTTATCGGGGGTCGTCTTCATACAGAACATGTTCAGGTTTGCGCCAAAATGGCCAGATGGAGCATGCTTACCATAGGTTCAAGAATCAATGAATGCTGATAACATATGAACACTTCTAAATGACATTCCTCATGCGTCACGAACTTACCTCTTTCGAAATTGATATAAAGCACGATCTATGCAAGAAAGATTCTTTGTCTCACAGAATTTGCACTCAATATAGAGCAGACGGGATGCATTTTGATACGAACATGTCTGGGCCCACCCTTTGAAGCTACCACAATCTGAAGCCTCGAGACAGCTTTGTGCAGCCTGTATTCCTCCCATTACTCTTTCCATCTCGTTTCTCGCTTCAGTGTCGTGGTGTACCCCCCAAATGGATATCGTATACACTGGATGTGATCTGTAGTATCATCGCAATATGCATCGAGATCCATGATCTGGGCCAATGTTATTTCATAAGTTCACGCTTACACCAGACTCATACTCTTCGAACGGTACCAACTGGACCAAGGCTGGTACAATGTCGTAGTGGTGGTTGAGATTTCCGCCAACTGCATCGCCCCATTTTGTAAGTCCAGGGTTGACCACTGAAGCTACAGTGCCGTAAGGCATGTCTTCGCCATCTGCATCGGGTATAAATACCATTGTTTAATGGGAGTATCTGTCGCCGGGGCTGGGAAAGGTGATCTGGATACGACAAGGTTGAAGAGACATTTGGAGTGCTAAGCCAAACGCCTTGTCGACAACGCTGCGAATGGCTGAGAGATCACCGTTCGCAGATACTTGCGCCAACCCTGACTCAATGGCTTCAACTGTATCTGCCCGGCCTTGGAGAACAGCAGCTTCTAGATCTGCATACATGTCTTTGTGTCCAGTGTCTGCAACTTTGCCGGTCGTGATGACGTCGCGGCCTACCATTCCAACAAGATGCTTCATCGTCATGGATCGCCATGGCTCACTCGAAGCAGTTGGAACTGGCCAGTCGTGTTGGTGTGCCATTCCAAACATACTTATCCACAGCCGTTGCACCTGTTCGGATGGCTTTCCGAGAATGGCGAAAGGGTTGGAAAAGACCATGGTAAGGAGTGTAGACCAGATGTATGCCTCGATGAAGTATTTGGTCTTTCCACGACCGATCCAGTGTTCGGTTCGCACGCCGTCCACAAGAAGAAAGGATCCGAAGGCCTCGAAGATGTTGATGTGATTGCGCAAGCGAAGCAAGCGACTCAGTGACTTTATCTCAGAAGCAAGGATGCGAAAGGATTTGACGAAGTGCTCGTCGGCTACTGCTTGCACTTTTTCGACTCTAGCCAGCATCTCGCCCTGCAGAGACGTGACTTGGTCTCGCAGCATGCTTGCCTGTAAGGCATCCTCAATTAGAGGACATAACACAGTATTCAAAAGCTCCGCGTTGTAATCCTTGTATGGTGTGCCGATGTGCTTTGCGTAGCGCTTCAGGACGTTATCCACGATATATTTGTATCTGGACTGCGCCAAGTCGTTGTAAGCAGTAAGGTGAAGCTTCTCTTTTCTTAGGCCTTCGTTATCCTGTCGCAAGCGTCTACATTCGTCTTTCAAATCATGGTACTTTTCCAGTACGAGCATGGATTGATCTTCGTATTCTGGTAGGGGTTTCGAGATACGTGGCATATATTTGTCGCTCTTACTAACATAGAGACTGTGGTGCCGGCTGTGATGTCGTTCTTCTCTGGAAGTGCTGGTGCTCTCTCGAATATCGTCTTGCGACCGCCGGCTCCGTCGAGCTGCAGTGTCTTCACGGCTGTGCATATCGACCTTCGAATTAATGTCGGCATTGACAGCTTGAGATCCATCTTCAGAATGAGACTCTTTAGCTGCGCCGCCTGTGACAAAGTCAACCTGCGGGATGTTCAGTTGAGTAATTCCACATTCAGGACCACGCACTTACGAGTCCTCTGAGTAAACCTTTGTTCTTTTCCTCGTCCGTCATTTTCGCGGTGGTTGCCAGATTCTGCGCAAATTCGACTGAAGACCACAGTGGGGAGCGATCTGGATGTGACGGCAAGAGCACGTGGAGCTTCTCGGATCACTAGTAGCTGAGGCAGTCGCTCGAGAAAATCTTCTGCCGACTTGACCTTCACCTCAGCGAAACATATGGAATAGAGAAGAATTTGCTCGTGCTCTAGACCTAGTGTCACCGCGTTTGCTGCTGTCCAGATCACATAGTGGAGATCTACGTCGCTCTCACTTACTACCCACACACGACAAAAAGCTAATTTCTAGCGAGACAGGACGCTACATATTCGCAATGCCTACCACTCACTTGGTGGTCGCGGTGGATTTTGGCACTACATACTCAGGTGAGCGCACGGTGAGAGTCATCAAAGGGACGGTTGTTTAACTGCAGTAGGTGTCGCAATTGCCGAGACCAACGTTACTGGATCGCAAGCCAAGCCGGTGGGAGTCATTGTCGACTGGCCATCAGTCCACACGAAAGTTGGTACGAAAGAAAAAGTGCCAACCGAGATCGCTTACACCACAGACGGTATACGATGGGTCTCCGACATCCCCCCGAAGGCAGCGCGACACATGTGGATGAAACTCCAGCTTGATCGTCGACAAGGCGGAGAAGCGGACAAGATCTTGCAAGAAATGGAATCCGTTCATAAAGCGGCTCGGCAACGCCCAGCGGACATTATCGCAGACTTTCTTGCGCAGGTTAGGAATCATTTAGTCAAGGTCCTCGACGAGCGATATGGTCCAGAACTTTGGAAATCACTGCCAATTGTTCTTGTAATTACCGTTCCAGCTGTTTGGTCTGATCTGGCGAAGAACCGCACGATGCAGGCGTTCGACAAGGCGGGCTTCAATCAGATTGGCTTCCCCCAACTGGCGCGCACTCTGATCTTAAGCGAACCTGAAGCCGCTGCTATCTTCACCATCAAGACTTTACGTGGACGTGCACAAGACGAACAACTCAAAGTGGGAGACGGCATAATTATCTGCGACATGGGTGGAGGCACAGTTGATCTGACTGCGTATTCAGTCACTGGTCTTCAACCGACAGTGATTGAGGAAGCGACCGTAGGCGTTGGAGATCAGTGCGGTGCCACCTTCGTGGATAGAGCATTCATTCATTGGTTGGAGGATACTCTGGGTATGGAAGACTTCTTGAAGATAGCGGGTTGTAGAGCTAAAGATGTGCCACACACTTCACCATCTCAGCAACTAGGTCGTATTCTCACGGACTTTATCATGGAAGCAAAATCCGGCTTCTCTGGCAACCAACATAACTTCCTACGCCTGCCTGCGCCACTGAATAGGCTTGACGATGACGATTCCCGGGGAATCTGCGATGGAGAGATTGCTATCTCGCCGTAAGTCCTCGTATCCCTTTGCTTCAATTCCATGCGCTAATTTTTATAGGGATCAAATGAAGAGTATGTTCAAGTCTTGCATAGAAAAGACTTTCGCGCTTCTTCAAGAGTTCATATGCCAGTTTGTACCACCAAACAATCACTAATCGTCATAGTACATCTTCTTGGTCGGTGGATTCGCAGATTCGCCATATGTCTATGCTCAAATCAAGGCCTTCGGTGAGCGTGTCGGTGTTACGGTCATCCGACCTGCATACGCGTATGTAAAGCCAATTCATTCTTATTCGCACAGATACTGATGCCACCAGTTGGTCTGCTGTAGTGAGAGGTGCGGCTGCCAGAGGCCTCGAAATCAACGGCGACTCTCTGGTCAAGTTCCGGAAGTGCCGACGTTACTATGGCACCCGGTGTAGTCCCACATTCAACAGTCTCATTCATTCAGAACTGGATGCGTTCATCGACGAATACAACGGCACAAAGCGTTCCGGTAATTTCATCGAATGGCTACTGAGGAAAGGACAAGGGCTTTCGACTACTAGGATAGCTTTTACAAAGTTGCAGGTCCGCGCAAGTTTCTGGCCTGATGAAGTCAGACGAGCAAACGTGGACCTGATAGCCTCAGATGCGGATCGAATGGTTACGAAAGCAGATGATCCTGTAGGTCGGCGCACTCCATGGTCACGTGGAACACTCTCGCTAACTCGATAGGCCGTTTACACCGTTGCTAGGCTCTGCGTGGATTTCGGCGAGGTTCCGGCTTTAGAATTCAGGACCATGCAAAGTCTATCTGGCAGACGCTACTACGAGGTCGACTTTAGCGTCGAAATATCGGTACAGTCCTCTCTAGAGTTCGCAGTCTCAGTCAACGGGAAGCGATATGGTTCTCTGATAGCCGAATATAAGTAACGGGGGGAAATAGCTTGCTTAGACGTAGTGGATCTCGCATAGCACTCTGTAAGCTTGATGTCTTTGGAGATCAGTGTCGCCACGCCGTTATCCTGATCACATCCTAGGCTTCTCAGAAGAAGAGACTGGTCACTACAAGATACATACCCATGATACCATTGGTATCGATTTGTACATAATGTCACCATAATCACTTCACACCAAATCTTTGCCTCTCATCGACATCACTACTAGCCAATAGCATTACTACCCACACATCCAAACCCCCCTCCAAATCCTCACCGCTCCTTCGACCACCCCGATCCCTACACCCCTCTCCAAACAACCGCCCCCTACCCATCCCCTCCCTCCCGCCAAGTCCCCACACCCAACGCCTCCTTTCCCCCTCTATCCCCCATCCAGCCTAACCCCCCCTGCACCTCTAAGCACTAAATCACATGACCAAAACCTCATGCGCGTCATCCTGCACACCAACCCGTAAACAGTTTGGCGCTTTGAAACCTTGCCAATCCACTGCTCCACACACACTGTAACATACACACCAATTATGCGCCGTAGAGCCCTGGATGGAAGGGGGTTGGAAGTTGAAAAACAAAAATCTCATGGCCGCGAGTGCTTCGACTTTATGTTGTTGTCGTGCTGATACGCACACGCAAAGGCAACGCAATGTCACACAGCAGCATAGGTTGAAAAAGTTGACTGGAGTCATCTGTACGCGCGTGTGTTGCGGTGAGGAAATAAAATTTGGGGGAGAGGGGTAATGTGTGATGTCGTTGCATGTTTACGAGGTCGGGCCGTTCCCTGACGCAGGCAGCAGCGAGCGTGATGCGATAATTCATCCGTCTTTATCTGTTAAGCACAAACAACTACCCTACGCTACGCTCTCGTATAACAATGAAGAGCCCGCGATCAAGAGTGTTTTCTTATACTTTTCTCACGATCAAGATTTTTTTTATAATACTTTTTTTCAATCTTGCTCAACAGCCCACCGTAATGGCTCGTGAATTAATCTTACACAAAGTGAGAACCGTAAGCCGTGAACCGTGACCGCTGTACCTAATATTTACGTACGTACAAAAGAAGTGATGATGACGATGATGCTGGAGCCAACCCAACATGACTGTTTGGCATACACAAAACTCCACAACTCCAACCCATGACTTATCCCTGACGCCCTGAAACTTCACAAAATGATCCGAGACCGAAGCTCTAAGGCATGGGTGGAATGGATGTCCAGCCACCCATATCTTCAGGCCACTGCCAATCACTGGGCGGCCCCATCATGCCCGGCGCATTCGAGTTAAAAGAGAACGGGTGCGTTGACGGGTGGTGGATCATGTTGCTGGAAGCGGAGTCCGGGCGCGGGTCAACATCGTCGTACCTCATCCTTCTTGCTGGGGGATAGTCGCTAGCAGGTCGGATTGGGGTGTTTGATATCGGTCCATCATCTCCTGAAGCTTTGCGCTTAGAGCCCGCACCACTGTTGGGCTCCTTGCGTATACGCACCCGCAGTCCCTGCTCGGCGAAGCCCCTAGTCATCATGGTTGATTCCGACAGACCCTTCCATTCCTTTGCAGCGACTACTGGGAACGGGTCGCTGATGGTAGTGGCTAGCATTACCAGCTCACCTACATCGGGATTGAACTCGTAGGCGGTAAATTGGAGTCTGAATATTCCAGTCTTAGTGCAGGAGACGTCCGGGAAGGCAAACCAACAGCCTTCTCTGTTCTTCAAGTTCTTGAGACGGTGTGGAGATGAGACCAATGTACCTATCGTGGCGCCAACTACCTCAGTGCTGTCCGCCTTGACTAGGTGAGTGGCCGTCACGAAGTGGGGGCAATTCAGGTATTGTTGCTGGGCAGGGGATCCGCCTTCAACAATCATTTCAACTAGTGGTGGCGGGTCAACTGGCTTGCGAAGCTTTTCCTTGCCCTTGATTGTGACAAGTGCCATCTCGGGCTGCTGTTGGACAATCAGTTTGCAGATTTCAGGCACCAAAGCGGCACTGTCGCGGCGTGTAGCAGGTGGAATACTGTAGCCATGTGGAACCCCGGCAGAGTAGGGCATGGTTGTCGAGTAGCTGGTGTCAAAAGGAGCTAGTGGTTGTGGGGGGTAACCAGACCCATGAGTTCCCATGTAGCCTGAACTGCTAGAAGATGGCGGATACGAGTTATTGCTGCTGGATGCGGGTGTATAGAGGGTAGATGAGTTGTTGGATGTATGGGGGTAGAGAAGTGAGCTGCCCGAGAAGGGACTTTGGTAGTTTGCGCTGCTGGGCGAATGTGGATAGATGCGAGAGGTGCGGGAGGGAGTGGTATATAACCCAGAGCTGCCGGGGTCCAGAGGAGGGTAACCGGAGGTAGGAGCATCAGTAGATGCGTGATGAGCAGGGCCAGTGACAGCCGTGGCCATGTAAGAATTGATCGCATGATGCGAGACATTCGAAGGAGCAGGGAAGAACTCGTGTGCTGGAGGGCTGGGCATGCGGCGAGGATGTCGAGGATGTTGGGGGGTTCGAGGGTCTTGAGAATCTCGGGGATCTTGTGGACCTCGTGCATAACGAGGATCGGAGGTGTAGTTGTGATCCATGGAAGCGGTCTTGAATGTGAAAGCTTCTGTACAACAAAGGTTGTTCTCCGCTGTGATAATCATGAGTTTTGCTACATGTGGTATGGTGAAGTGTCAGGGTCTTACCTGCAGGAACCAGGCACAGGCGATGTCGTTTGGGTCAGGAAGTGTTGCTCTTCACAATGGGACCGAAGCAGCTGGAGAGATGTCAGGATGGTTGTAGGTGACCAGAGAATGTGTACCATGGAGAGTGGAGAGACGGTGAACTGAGGTTCATACGCACCTTCTAGCCTTTTTGGAATCTGGTACGCTGCCCTCCGATGTTCTGGTGGTGTACTTGGACGACCGGTGAGCCCAAGTATCGAGTTTCAATACTTTGGTACAGGTCGTGGCGATGATACAATAGCAGAGTTGGAAATAAGTGTAGTGTTCAAGGGAGATTACATGTGGGAATGCGAGCTTTTGTCGAAGAAGAAGGTGGTAGTGGTAAAGAAACGAAAGGACACGAGAGTTGGACGGACACAAAAAGATTTAGACTGTGCAGAAACAGACTATCACCACCGCGCAGCTGAAACGACCCAATACCTGCTGGACAAGTCGTAGCAGTATGCGGACACTAAGATCCCGATGCACCACGGGATCCCCGTTGGCCTAGCCGTGGATATGTGGTGGTGAACTGTTGGTACAAGCTTGAACGGGGTACCACTTCCTTGGGACTCTATTTTCGGGACCTTGGAGGACAATCTGACGCGACGTAGAAGAAATGGCCAATGGTGAGTGTCGATAATACTCCGGCATTGGCGATTACTGGATATCTTTCCTGGTGAACGGGGTTGGTCTGCTTTGGTCCACCTCAATTGCACATGCTTCCTTGGGTGAGATGAACATGAACACAGTCTGAGATGTCTGAGATGTCGATATTTGTGGTACCGAGCGGTACTAAGGCTGCGGTACAGTACCGTGGTCGATGCCCGAGGCAGGATGTGCGGACAAAGAAAGCCGTCGAAGGGAAAGCGGCACTAACGCTCCTAAGAAGTAGCCTCCCCGAAGAAATTCTGTCGCGTCCGTGGACTTGGCCAAGTGCGACTGGTAGGAGTGGAAGCACTTAACGGCGCAGCAACAACTGTCACGTCCAACGATGCTTCTCTCTCAGGATGTGATGTCCAAGATGATAGTAGAGCAATGCATGTCGTTTCAGTAAGCGTGCTAAGTCAGCGTTCCCCGTCCGTCGTCGTTCTGTTGGACTGCGCCAAAGCACGCTAGTCGATTCCCTGATTGTGACTTGGCGCCTGGTCTGGACTGAGATGAGTGATGGATGGAACCGGTACCCTCAGCTGTCCTAGGCCGTTTCGATCTACGACTAGCAGAGCTATCCGCTACCAGCACCAGCTTCAACAGACCAGCCCGAGAATCAGCAGACTGCAAGGCCATGCGACGCCGCAGGTAAATCTGTTGCTAGTGGATCCGCCGCGATGGCCAGTTGATCTGTGGACGTGGACTCGTCTCTCGCCGTTGACTCAGATACGGGGCGCCTGCGGTATCGTATGTGTATCGATCTGTCGAGCCGGACGTGACATGTAGGCAGTGCTTTTGGGGCGGGCTCGGAAGAGCGAGTTATGGTGGAAACGACAGACTAGCCTATCCTTGTAGCAGCCGCAGAATGATCGTACTTGGTGGTCATACAACCAGCTGGCACATGTCAAGTGAGAGTGGAGGATACAAAGGCGGTCATGGACAGCAGTGCATCTTGCTGGGCCCCATCCAGTGTGCGACCAACAGCTTCATGAGCAGCAACTCGCAAGTGAGCACTCCGCTAGCTAAGGCTTGTTTCGATGTGGAAACAGACAATAACGCACTCGTCACATTCTGCCAGAGCGAGGGTGCTTCATGCAGCCAATCGACTGGCATCTGCCCTGCACAGACGGTGCGGCAGCAGGACATGGGTCGCAACGGCCACCGTCGTGCCTCGATCCAACGGCTTTCCCAGGTTTGGGTGTGGTAGATGCAGCGTCTGGGGCTCCTGACAGGGCACTCGGCTGGATGCAGACCCCATGCCCATGCCCATGCCGCAAACACCCAGACCATGCTCGAAGTTTAGCCTCTGGAACTACTCTACTTGTAAGGGTTGTATATAACTCCCCGTCGGCGCCCAATATCTCTGGAGCTGCCTGCCCGCCAGTCTGCTCACAGATGGCCCACGCGCTCCTCTGGTCCGTACGTACTGTCGATTCTCGAGCTACAGCCCTGGAGAGACTGGACAGAGACTGGACAGTGCCTGGACAGTGCCTGGCCCTGGGCACGTCGTTACGGACCTGCGCCAGCCACTCACCGTGAAGCTGCGTGGTACGGGAGACATCCATGCACATGGCGGCCGTCACGCAAGATTCCGTTGCCGTCTGGAGACGTCCTCGAGGATCGACGCCGTGGAGGATTGACAGGACGCGAGCAGCCAAGGCAAACGCGGCCTCCACACGTCACATTGCGGAACAGACGACGGCTCGCTCGCTGGCGACGGAGCCGAGTCCAACGTCTTTTGCCAGCCCTGCAAGTGGGCTGAGCGGCGGGAGAGCAGCATGCACCCACAGACGACGCATACAGCAGCGGAGCCAGCGGCGGGCAGGCGAAAGGCACCGATGCTGCACAACAGCAAGTAGTGCCGAGAGCAAAGGGCGGACGCGGATGAGGTCGTCTGTCGACGGACAGGATGCAGGTGGGGAGGGATGATCGCCGTGGAATCTGGCGGTGGCTGGGCGGATTTCTGCAGGGATCACCGGCGATGCGTGCGCCCGGGCCGTCTGCTGCCCCGGCTCCACGGTGAATGAAATTCTACGATGTTACACCACCATCCGCACCCCCGTGCTCACCCTCTCGCGCTGTTTAGCCACCAGCAAAAGTCCGCTCTGCCGTGTGCGAGCAGCCCCCCGGCGCCCGGCGCTGCTGCTGACTCGACACTCTGCGTTGGACCGCAGCGCTATAGCCCCCCGGCCCATAGTGGAGGCTCGACCGGGTCAGCTCCCACAGGCGCATCGCTATAGGAGCCCCATCACTCCACGGCAATCTGGCTGCTACAGCATGGCGTGGGACGGCTCCTTGCTGGAGCCTCTGTGTCGCCTTTGTCAAACTCGAGGCCTCCGCTCCGGCGAGCCGCTGTTCCTGCATCGAGGAGTGAGTGCTCGATGCGTGCATGTACCGCCATTGGCCGTCTCTGGCCCCAACACGAGTACACTGCCGTTAATTAATGTACTCGCTTGATTGTCAATTTACAGGTACCCACAGGTGCAAGGAAGCCAATGCCCTTCTGCAGTGTCGTTAGCAGTCATTATGAGGCTCTGACGTGCAAATCCAACAAGGCAGAATCTACGTCACTTTGCACTTCTTCTCCTACACCATATGGAACCATCTCCATACCCCTCAATACCGCAATGTCACCAACATGCGACTCTTGAGCGGAATCAGCCAAAGAGGAAACCGAAGAGGTGCTGTCCCGCCCCAACCTGCGCATCTATATAATTTCAAAGCGCCACAATCTACTGACAGGCGGCACGTATCGCGAAAATGTTGGCTCCACAATCAGAGACCAATTTCAGGCGTAGATTGGTCTAAGCAAGGCCTCATTGCACTTCCTATCTGTTGTACTGGCCAACATTTGGGCCGATGTTAGACGGCGGCTGTCTTAACTGTTGACACGATCTTACGCTCCAAAGGATGCTTGCATTTGTAGCTTTTCTTTTCAGGTGCCGCACTTTGCATCTCAATATTGAATCCAACATAATTGAACTACCGAGCACTGACATGCAGGCCGTCAAGTCTGTCATCAATCGCATCAGTATTCCCCGCTGAATTCGCTCTCAGGATGAACCCTGCTCAAGAGGCACTACGGCACTTCACTCATGATCATCGACGTGAAGACTCAGCTTACGACGTATTCCACCTAGCCCACTCTCGACATTGGGACCGGGTTTTGGTGGCGCACAGAGACAAAGCTTGCGGTAAGCGTCTGTGTGTACCGTTTCGCTACCGCAGACCCGAGTCCCCCACATTTCTTGCGTAACAATCGCTGCATGTCGTCACGGCAACATAACATCCGCCTTGAGCAGCTGCAGGTAGTTGAGAGACGATTCAAGTGGGTCCTGCGTGCCGGAACGTTGATATCTGGGAACGGATTCGATATCTGGTCAACGGTGTCGCTAGCCGTTTGCAACAAAGAAATACTGTATCATTTAGGTCGACATCACCTGGTTAATGCACTGGCTGCAGGTAGACCGACCTTGTTGTAGCGTCATAGCTAGATGGCATTTTTTGGATTCCTGCGAGGCCTAGCCTGGGTCACTCGATAGGCAGGATCAATGCTGCGCGTCACATTGAAGAACGAGTGTATCAGGAGATCTGAAAAGGCAAAGCCAGCCATTGACCACGTCCATACGGACTGCCTTCCGGGATTCCCAGTATCGCGGATACATAGTCTACTATCTTGGTTGCACTCAGACGCCGCGTGCAGAACCTCAATATCGCACTGACGCTGAGGTGTGAGCGTTTCGACTCTACTCTGGTTCGGCTTGGACCGGCGCATGGGAGGTTCCTCCCAATAACCTACGGACGGCTTGGGTTGCCGTTAACCACCACTGAACCACTTCACGTGGCAGCGGGGTACCTGTACCAGTACCAGACTTCCAACATATCGATTCACGCAACCATCTCGGAACATTTTCGTAACGGACACGTTGCCTCAAAAAGATATCAATTCAGCTATCCCTCGCCACCCTCTCCAGGCGGATTATGAGGTTCTCGCTCTTCGGCGGCGCAGTATACGCGTCAGACTGCTCGATACCGGTGTCGTCAATGATATGCGTACTGTAATTTGAGTACAGTGCGGCGACGATGTATTTCATTTCTACTCACAGTCAGTACTATTTCGCTGCTCTTAGCTGCTCGGTGCTGTAAGCGACGTTGAAGAAACTATGCAATGCTCCCTTGCGTCGGCGCCGAGCAGTCAATCAGTGACGCAGATTGCGTCAACATCTTTCACCAACAACGCGTCCGTTGAGGGACCGACTTCTCCGAAGCAGGACAATGGCCTCTCGATTTCAGAGCTCAACAAAGCAGAAAGCAGTGCTAGTACTTACGATATACTGCTAAATGACTTCCGACGCACATGCGACCACCACTACCACACTGTAAGCAGTTTTACCCCCATATCATGCGGGAACAGTACTCACCTGCCAAAAGCCCAGAACCACCTGCTCTCCATATCCTTTCTTTTCTCTGCATCTAGCGTCTCAAGATGCATCCACCTTTCGGGTCGCCACTCGCTCGCGCGCTCGTACACGTCTTCATTTCGGTGCAAGAGCCCCGCACTCGCGCTGACCCGCACCCCACCTGGAACAAAATACCTGGCCTCTTCTGGTCCTAGGTGGCAGCCTTGTGGCGGCGTGAAACGTGGCTGTGGGCCTGGGATGGCAGAGTGCAAGCGTAGAGTTTCCCAGATGACGGCGTGGAGAAACGGAAGCGCATCTATCGCCTTGGGATCCGGCAGTGCGGGCGATGATGACGGGATAAGCTGTGGTGAGAGTGTGAGAAGCTCTTCCCGCAGACGGTCCTGGATGTCCTTGTTCTGCGACAATTCGTGGACGACGTATACTAAAGTGATGCCAGAGGTGTCGAAGCCTGCAGCAAGGTGGTCTAGAACTTCACTTGCGAGAATCTCTTTTGACGAAATGTTTCCCTTTTCCGTATCTTTTGACAATGTTTTCGACAGCTGCTGATACACCACAGGCAAATCCTCTGGTCGCGCGACATCGTCTTTCAATACTTCGCCCGCCTCGTCGCACATTTTCATCGTCCACTTTTCGATCTCGCCGTTCGCCTCGTCCACCCACCTCGGCGTTAATCTGTACCTGAACCACTTCTCCACAAACGCAGTGAAGTTTGGAAGTTCCTGCGCCCAGAAATTGAACGAGCGTCGCGAATTATACAAATCAAGGAACCAAGCGAGTTGCTTCGAATCATCCAAAAGCTTCGAGCCAGCTTTCAACCCGAAGATGTAGCTTGTTACGATATCCATGGTTGTTCCGCTGAGCAGCGCGTAGATATTCAGTACCCCTGGTCCTTCTGCTCTCGAAAAAGTAGCCTCGAGACGCGGCAAGAACCTCTCGTATAAAATCGAAGTCATCTGAGCGAACAGTGCTTCATTCTTCATGATGAATGATTTGCTGTAGATGTTGCTGAGCATTCTCTTGCGTTGGGAATGCAGTTTATTACTCGAGGTGGAGAACATGTTGTGTACCCTGTTGGAAACCCACGAATTAATACACCAATCCATTCCAATCCAATTCAATCAAACAAACCATAATCTCAATCCAACACAAACATATGCCCTGTTGTGTATAAGTGAAATCAAGAAAAAACAAAGAAGAAAAAAACTCACCCCCCATAATTCGCAAAAAATCCATACCACCCCCATCCCCCCTTCTCACCCCCCTTCTCAAACCCCCCCACATAAATATCCCTCACCCCTCCCCTCACACAATTCACACTTACCTCCCCAGGACCCAGACGCACAATCGGACCCAAGCGCTCGTGCGCAGCTTTCAGTGTTGCGTTTTCGATGCTGCGCCAGCGGATGTAATGGATCCAGAGCGATGTCAAGTGTGCCAAGGGGTGCGCTGTTGGAATTTTGCGTAGGGGGTTGCGGAGGTAGGAGTGTAGGAGGTGGAGGGTTAGGAGGATGGGGAGGAGGAGGGTGAGGGTTAGGGGGGTTAGGTGGAGCATTTTTCCTTGTTCATGAAGGGGGCTGGTTTGGGTGGTGAGTAGTAGGTAGTAGGTGGTAGATGGTGTGTGTGTGTGTATGTGTAGTCAGAGTATAAGGTTTATAAGAATTCAAAACATGATTGCAAAGTATTTTTGCCAATAACCATGCGTACATTGATTATCTTGTCAAAAGACGCCATCAGAATAAGCTAGTCATTCACGCCTTATGTCAAACCCCCTCCCCTCGTCACGGTACAATACGATACAATCCCCGCATTCCACTGTCCCCAGGTTCCTTATCTTATCGCGCAAAAGTGCCGCTGGCAGCCGCCTCTATCTAACTAAACTGTATTAGTTCTAGCACTCAGCCTTGTTTTCAGCCTCATTGCGCGCCCCTGGGCCAGAATCTCCATTCATTCATACTATCTTTCTCACGCATGTGATGTCATGCACGCAGGTACATGAGATGTTAGAGTGGTGGGGGTGTTACTGTATATATATGTATACTTAATTATAGTCACACTGTACACTGCACAAGAATTGCAATAGCCAAGGAGCGGTAGAGTATACATAATGTAATTTAATTTTGTAAAGGGTTGTATACATTGACATCTCTTTATATCTGTTCTCCAAAGTAGCTTGAAGGAAAATCTTCTCTTTTTGTTTTTGAAAAAAAGTACATGTATCTATCTATACATACGTAAACAATCAACGCTACGCTATAACATTGTACTGTACATTATACCGCCCTACAAGCCCAAAAAAATGGCTATAATAAGCCAACGAAACCAAAGAAAAGGTAGGATTGATTATCATCTATCCCACCAGCATATGAAAAGCCTCCCCCTCACACATCTAGAAAAGTAACTTAAGAGTACAAATGCTGAAGAAAGGCGCTAAATATGACCCACAACAGTAATAAAACAATACCCATAGTCGCGTGTGTGCCTGTTAGAGATTAAATAATGGATTGATCATTGCAGTGTCGAGGCCGACGCCATCGTTGGCATGGTAGTAGTCCTCGATAATCCTGAGCGTTGTGGGGGGTGGACTTCCTTGCGTAATTGCCGTATCGTGGCTTCGAGTTTGCGACGTTCTTCTTGTTCAGCCTGTTGTTGTATCAGTATTAAGCAAACAATCCATATCTATATCAAACAGTTCACAGTTTAAAAGTGATCGAAAAAGAAAAAGCAACATACCCTCAAAGCCTTCAACCCCTCCGCAGTCCTCTCCCTCATCATCTTTCTAAAATCTTCCCTCAGCATACGTATACTAGTCGCGCCCATGTCAAGCTGCCCACCCCCTCCACTCCCTCCATTCTGCATCGGCGTACCCGGACTCCTAACCCCAAGCATCTTAACCTTCTCATCACTAAGTTCACGCTCAAGCATCTCCTTCTCATCGCGCAGCCTATCAATTTGCAACTCGAGCGTATCACGATCCTTTTCATTCTGAATCGCATCGCGCGTCAAGGCTTCGTATTCGGCCGCCATGCCGCTCAGCTCAGCCTTGAGTGTGCGCTCTGATTGACGGGCTTCGGCTTCGGATTGCGAGGCCGCGTCCTGGACTTTGCGGAGGGCTTCGAGTTCGTCGGCGAGGGCTTGATTCTTCTCCATTAAATCATCGAGTTCGCGTTTAATGGCTGGGTCGGCGGCGGAGGCCGCGGCGCGTTGGGCGCGGGTGCCGTATGCGCCGTCGAGTTCGGCTTTGGCGAAAGTGAGTTCGGTGGTTAGACGGACGATTTCGCCTTCGAGGGCGCGGAATTCTTCTTCTTTGGCGTTGAGGCTGTTGGTTGCGTCGAGGGAGCGGGCTTCGGCGGCTTCTTTGGCGGTGGTGATGGCGAGGAGGGAGGCGGTGAGTTGGGCGATGCGCTCTGAGGATTCCGAGAGCTCGGCTTGGACGGCGGCGGCTTCGACGCGGGCATCGTCTTCGGCTTCGCGGAGCTTGTTTTCTAGGATGTGGGATTGCTCTTGGACTTCTCGTAGTTTCTGCTCCAGAGAGATGGCGCGTTCTTGGGCGTCACGGACCTGCGCTTCGTATGCTGCACTGCGTTCTTGGACCTCGCGAGATTGGACGTTGAAGGTTGAGCTGCGTTCCTGGTGATCCTGGAGCTCCTTTTCGTAAGAGGAAGCTCGCTGTTCTGCATCCTCGGCTTGTCTCTGTAACGCAACAGCACGTTCTTGAACATCCTTAAGCTGTGCCTCGTAAGCCAAAGAACGGTCCCTCGACTCCTTTAGCTCTGCTTCAAAGGTGGCAATACGCTCTTGCACATTGATGAGTTGTGCTTCTAGTCCCGCATTGCGTTCCTGTGTCGCTTGTAGCGCTCTCGTGTCAGCTCCTACCTTTGTTTCGTCAAACTGCTGCAGCTGGCTCATGGCACGCTCTAACTCATTCTCCATCGTTTTCTTCTCCGATCTTGCACTAAGTACTTGCGTGTTGAGGCGTTCAAAATCGGCTTCTTTTTGTGCGTCGGATTTGCTGTTCAGCTCGCGTTGTTGCTTAATCTGGCGCATGAGCACCGACTGCTTATCCTTTAGACTTGTGGCACGACGGAACAGCCACTGCACCTTTGCAGAGAATGCAAGGAGTGAGAATGCTTCATTAGGTTCGTAATCTTCGTCAGGCGACAGCTGCTCTTCAGCATCTGAGTCCTCTGCAAGCAAGCGTCGTCGTTCGCGTTTCCTTTCCCGCGCTTCTTCCTCGCCCCTCAAGATGGTCTGCCAAAGTCCTGTCAACGTTGTCTCATACTTTTCGGCCTTTCCTAAGTCTTCCGAGTCGCCAGTCCTGTTCTGCAGGTCGTCAATCCGGTTGTTCAGAGCGTATTGCACCTGTTCAAGATTGTAGAAAGAATCTTCCATGTAGTTCAATTGGTCAGTCGAGCCACCGCCAGTAATCGGCGGCGGAGGCTGTATCTTCTCAGCGCTTTCGGTGTTCGACTTGCTCAGGACGGCATACAGCTGGTTGTTGATGCCTTCGAGACGGCCTTCCACCTCGGCCAAAGAGTGTCTTGACTTGCTCCACATGTTGGCTTGTTCAGCACTAATGTTGCGAAGCCCTTGGTCCAGAAAGTCCAGTTGACGCTCCAGAGTCGTAGCATCTGGTGTGCCCTCAAGAGCTAAAGGTGGTAATGCGTACTCGCTATCTCGCTCAGGATTGGCTTGCACAATGAGCGCTCTCAGCTTCTCGTTCATCTCCTCCAGCCGTTTCGCGGCAGTGGTCAACGCCTCATTAGGACGAGCATCGCTGTCAGAACGGTGGTGTGTTCCATTCTGCAGCACATTCATAAGGGTGTCCAGGTTTTCTGGCGACCTATAGTAGCTCCTCTCGTCAAATTCGCCAACTGCTCGAGCCCCTTTCGGTCGGCCCATGTCGTAGCCATTTAGGCTCGCGGGGCTATCTGGCCGTCCAAACCGATCTTCCAAATCCGAGTCGCCATTGGCCTTGCGGGGGTTCTTGTGCGTGAGCTGGAGCACTGCAGCGGTGTGCATGAGCAATTGCATGTCAATCATGCGCATGCGGGACTCAATCTGTAGTAAGTCGCGAATATACTCCTCGACCTTCTTGTTGCTGGCATCGAGTTCTGCCTGCGCTTTCGCGTCGTACTCTTGGACTGAACTGCCGCTCTTGCTGCTGGTCGCCCGCTTGTGTCCATTCGCCTTGCTTGACGCCAGACGGCCGAGCGAGCGTGTAGCATCGCGAATCTTTGTCTCTGACTCTAGCTTCTTCCTCACGGTGCCTAGTCGCGCGTCCAGCGTCTTCTGCTCCTGCTTCAGCGCGTCCACCTCTTCCACCGTCAAGATATCAAAGTTTTGGCTGTCTCCCATTGCAGTCTCCAGCAACAGATGCATGGCCACGGGGTCGGTGTTGAGCGCATCAGAGCTGCGCTTTCGCGAGTCGCGCGGTGTGTATTCGCCATTGCTGCGCACCGTCTGGCGGCGCCCGTCTCCGAAGACGTCTGGGGGAGGTATGAAGGCGCTGGCTCCAAACCGCGGAGAGATCTGGTACGCCATGGGGAAGAAGGACGGCGAGGCAGCGCCTACTCCAGACGGGTAGTTTGAGGTGGGCGAGGGAAAGTCGTACACCGGGCGAGGACTGAGGCCGCCGTCATTGCCATAGGGATACTGGGTGCGCAGGCCATTGCTAGTCATATTTGCCCGCGGCGAGCGTCGCAGCGTCGGCGCAAAGGTGGAGTCGCGGTTGTTGCGTGGCGGTGCGGTGATGGTCCGGATGGAGAGGGCGGCGGGAGCGTACGAGAGGAGGATGCGCGCAGCCAGTGGGGGAATGTTGGGGCTCCTCACCGAGAGCGAGGCATGGCGGGCGGATGTGTCTTGTGCATAGCAGGGACGCCGACCGCAGAAGGCGAGTCTTCACGCGGAACTCAGGAGAGGCGGTCGTGCGATTGTTGGGCGCAACGAGTGGCTAGGAGATGTCGAGACGCCCTCGATTGTCCCGACTCGACATGTGCCAGCCAGGGGCCGCACCGCACAATGGCCCACTGGCTCGCGCGGGAGACAGGCATGGCGGAGGCGCTTGGCAGGCACCGCACATCCCCACCTGCACCCTCCCGCGACCACGCCCCTCGTCTAGCCTGTCGAGCGAGCATCCCGTGAGTCGTCTTGTGGACGACACGAACGGCGCGGCGCATTGCCCCGCTAGCCTGGCTACCATGCTCCTGTCGCGGCGGACGCAGAGTGTGGCCTCTGGACTCCATCACCGTCTCCCACGCCCCCTTCCCCGAGGGACCGCTGATCCATCGCTGGCAAATTGAGACTTGCACGACCCTCGCCTGTCTTATCCGCACAGTCGCTGCGACACCATGACAGGACCACGGCCAACATACACAAAGGCCCAGATCACGCAGTACTTTGCGCGCATCAGGCTGCCCCAGAGCAAGTGGCAATACGACGTCTCTGCTCTGAACCCAGCGGCAGCACTCGACTACCTCACCACGCTACAAACCTACCAACTCGCTTGGGTCCCCTTTGAAAACTTGAGCCTGCACTACTCGTCCCATCGTCACATCTGTCTACACCCAGAAGACCTGTTCAAGAAGATTGTAAGTGATAACAATGGCCGTGGGGGCTACTGCATGGAGAACAACTGTCTCTTCGCTACAGTCCTGCGCTCGCTGGGTTTCGCTCTCTACTCTGCTGGTGGCCGAGTATGCGAGGGCACGCATTGGACGGGCTGGGGCCACATGGTCAATCTAGTCACCATTGGAGAGACCAAATTCCATGTCGACGTAGGCTTTGGTGCCGATGGACCCATCGTACCCATGCCATTAGACCGCTCAGGCACAATCCAAAAGCACATCAGTCCAGGGTCTGCGCGGCTCGATTGGCGCAACATCTCAGACAACACCGACCCCAATCAGCGCTACTGGGTGTACGAGTACCGCAGGAACGACGAGAGCGACTGGGAAGGCCTAAAATACGCATTCACTGAGCTGGAATTTCTGCCTCAAGACTATGCGGTCATGAGCCTTTTTACGAGCACCAGCCAACGAACCTTCTTCACCAGGGTCGTCGTGGTGGAGCGCAAGATCATGGACGACAACGGAGAGCTCGTTGGCAAGTTATCGATCAACGGAAACAACATGAAGAGGAGGATTGGCGCGGATTTGAAAGAGGAGATCGACTTTGAGAGCGAGCAGCAAAGACTGGATGCGTTGGAGAAGCACTGGGGAATCAAATCCGGGGCTGCAGACCGAGAGGGGATTCGTGGGCTTGCGTCTGAGATCAGGTAGATAACCACGTCCGAGACGAGCAACTGCCATAAACCATAGATTGGATTGCTTTATTTGTGTATCGTACTATTGAACATGCTACCTTCTGTGCCGGGGTGTTGCGCTTAGAAGAAGCGTTGCTCGCACTGTGACTGTCAGCGTTGCTCCATGTCGCTGAGAACGTCATCCATACCCTCCATGGGTTGTTGACCTCGAAGCCTGCTGGCGCTTCTGGCTTATCGGTCTGTCCTCGCATGAAGCCCGTCAATCGGCGGTCGCGTTCCATCACTGTAATTCGTGAGCATGTCGCATGAGGTCATCGTGAAGCGGTCGTACTTTGCTACATGGTCGTTAGTGCAGCTCCTGAAGACACTCTGTGCACCGCAACTCACCCTATCCCATGCATCGACCCCCCTTCTGGCCCTCTTTCCTCCGTTTTGCATCTCCCTGAGCTTTCCGACAGACACGGCGGTGAAGGCGAAGAACTGCAGCGCCTATTAGCACCCATTACGCGGCCCATGGGGGGTTGTCGCATACGCCAGTCATAATCGCATACGGCAGCAGAGCCTCGAAAGGGACACCCATGGTTGCGGTAGTGTCTGCAGTCGTCTTTTGGTGGTGGTGGTGTTGCGGGGGTGCAGGTGGTCAGTCGTCGCCGGCACGCTTGAGGTCGAGCGAGGTCTCGTCTCTCCGCAGTGCCGCCCATGTTTGGTTGCGCATGGGCCTCCCCTCGACTTCACGCATCGGTGCAGTAGCCTTTGGACGCCTATCATTCATCGCCCACACCCTCTGCGGTCCGTCTGCAATTATTCCCAGTGTCGCTCGACGCTCCACTTTCCTACGAACCGCGGATTAGGGCTCCCTCACGCCCAGTGCTGCCGTGATAATTGCGCGTTGCAGCCAGAGGCCACCTCCAGCTTCCCCACAGCAACCAACCACGCGACTGCAGCCTCCCGACGCCTTATCTGGGTCCCCTATCACCTCCCGTAGCTATATCACGATACACGGGCACGGTCAAGACGCGGTGGGCGGTTTCACGGGCCACTACGACGCGCTACGACACACGCACGACGCGCTCACCAGCCGCTGCACGCAAACACCACCCTGGTCCTCCCCCACGGGCGCAATCGATGCCACAGAACTGACACCCAACGCAACCTGTGACAGTGGCTTATTTTGCCTCGAAACTGGCGGCCGTTGTGTCCTTTGCGATGGCTGAGCCCGGCAGGCTCATGGGCCAAACCACAAGCAACACCGAACCTGAGGACATCGATGCCGATGGCGAATATGAAATGGACGATGTCGAATACGACCAACCTCCCGCAGAAGAACACCTCCCTGATGCACAAGGCAATACAACGGATGCAGAAGGCTCAGACATAGATGCCGAGGGCGAAGAGGTGGACGACGAAGAGGATGAGGCTGAGCCTGTGGGCGCGGTTAAGATAGCCCTACGGAGAAGTCACTCTTCGGACGACGAGGTGGAATATGAGGACGATGACGCGCCGGGCGACATCTTGTCCGATGCCCAGAGTCGTGACAGTGAAGACGAGTCCAGCAGCGCCGAATCCGAAGAAGAGAACCAGTGGCAGGCTGAGGACGATGGAGGCGAGGAAGATGAGGTTGCAAAGTCCAACCCAAACGCCTGCACGTGAGTGACATTCATCAAGCCTGGGAATCTGCAAGCAAATGACTAACCCCAGTAGCTACTGCAATCAAGACGAGAATGATGATCCCAGTCCTGAGTTTGAGGAATATCTTGCATGCGTTGTGTGTGGAGATAATGGTGAGTACACCACCAGGATACATCACTCGAGGCTAGTCGCTGACACAAAGTTCTGCAGCACACCAACAGTGCGCACGTGACAACCAGACGCTGGATCCCGACGATGGTATGCTCCCCTGCAAAGCAGCAAACAAACACTCGCTAACAAGTGAAAGATGCAAAACAGTGGCGGTGCTCTGCCTGCATCCAAAATGACCTCCACGCAAACGGTGATGCCGAGGATGAACCAGCACAAACTTATACTCGTCGTAGACTGTCCTCGGGGAGCAAACTCACCAAAGAATTGTTGCCTTCACATCGCGGCGTTGACCCTGGCGGACATTCAATCTTCAAGGAGTTGATTATCCCGGACGAGCCGACCGACGGACCGCGGTCGCTGCGCAAACGCAAAAACTCACACGAAGAAGAGCCTCTCCCGCTGAGACAAACCAGGAAGAAGCGAAGGTCATCAGAGCTCTCCCGTTCAGAAGCGCAGCCTTCAATAGCTGCATCGTCCCCTCGGCCACCCTCAAGAAGCGTGCGTGCCGTTAACAGCATCATGAACGGCCACGAAAGCGAGGCCAAAGACGATGCAGAACATTCAGGATCTGACCAAGATGAGGGCGCCCGACTTAGATCATCGCGCGCGCGTCGTGGCCAACCGAAGAGAACCGACAGGCGCCCACTTGCTTGGATAGAAGAACAACAGGGTCTCAGTCTGATCATTGCTTTTCACCTCAATAACGAAAAGGTCCAGAGGATTGTCACCGCAAAACCGAAGAAGAAGACCCTCACTGTCGAGCAGGAGCGGCAAGAGCGACGGCGAGAGAGGGATCGAGAGCGTCGAGAGCGTAATCGCCGGGCAGCACAGGCAGCCAGAGAATCGCCAGAGGTCACACATTACCCCGCCATACATATCCAGCAGGCTTCACCATTCCAGGGCTTCGTTGACCGCGAGCCTGACGAGACAAAGAGCAAACCCTACGGTGGAGTACTCTCCGAAGCAGACGCCGACACCTCAAAGACGTACCCCTCACAGAGTGATCGAAAACGGTTCGAAGATGCGCGCACAAAAGCAGAGGAAGCCTGGATCGAGAAGCAAGCTGCGCTCTATCCCCCTGAGCCGTCAAGACCATCCAAGCAAGCAGCCACCGCGAGTAAAATCAAGTGTGTCAACTTTGGTGGATGGGAGATTGATACATGGCATGCTGCGCCGTATCCAGAGGAGTACAGCAAGAACAGGGTGCTTTACATCTGCGAGTTTTGTTTGAAGTACATGAACTCTGACTACGTCGCGTGGCGCCACAAGGTATGTCTAGTCCTTATGTTAATCTACACTAGACTAATGTATCATAGCTCAAATGTCCCGCAAAGCACCCTCCCGGCGACGAAATCTACCATGATCGCAAATATTCCTTCTTCGAGGTTGACGGACGCAAGAATCCTGTCTACTGCCAGAATCTATGTCTTCTCGCCAAACTCTTCCTTGGTTCAAAGACACTGTACTACGACGTAGAACCCTTCCTCTTCTACGTCATGACCGAGAACGACGAGTACGGTTGCCATTTCGTAGGCTATTTCTCGAAAGAGAAGCGACCCAGTTCACTCAACAATGTCTCTTGTATCCTTGTGCTACCCATACACATGCGCAAAGGTTATGGACAGTACCTTATTGAATTTTCCTACCTTCTCACACGCGTGGAGCGAAAGACAGGCAGTCCCGAGAAGCCACTCAGTGACATGGGCCTGGTCAGCTATCGGAAGTACTGGCGTTTGGTACTCTGTGAAGAGCTCCTAGAGCAGCACGGGAACATTAGCAACCTCAGCATCTCGAGTATCTCCGAGCGCACTGGCATGACACCAGACGACATAGTCTCCGCTCTCGAAGGCATGCGTGCCCTTGTGCGCGACCCCGTTACGAAGAACTACGCGTTTCGATTGGACATTCCATACTTCAAACAGTACATTGAGAAATGCAATGCTGCTGGGAATCAAAAGATCAACCCGGACTGTCTAGTTTGGACACCGTACGTAATGGGTCGCCTCGGTCAATACGAAGACGGTCCTGCACTGCAGACAGTACAACAGCGCGACGAGGTTGAAGAAGAAGAAAAGCCAGCACCCGAAGAAGGCGTCCAGATGGCCGAAGCTGCAAAGGCCAAAGCCAAAGCCAAAGCCAAAGCCAACGGCGTCGACGACACCGAACCAGGCACACCAGGTCTCGCAGCCGAAGAGTCTCTCAACGGCGGTTCGCCCGCGCCCGGTACACCCCTCGCCAATGGATCTACAATCGCCCTTGCAGGCTCACACATGGACGAGCCTGCCATCCCGCCCTCGCGCTACGAAATCTTCCCTCCCATCCCCGGTCAACCAGCACAAAAGCGCCGTCCAGGCCGCCCCTTCGGCTCTCGACGACGAACCAGTACACCAAACCGCGTTCGCAACACCTCCCTCTCCATACACACCGCTCCCGTTTCCAAAATACAACTCACGCCCAGCCGCCACAGCAAAGGCTCACCGACTAGAAACGGTGCACTAACACCAGCCACCATTTCCCTGCGCCGCACACGCAGCAGACTCGGCGAGAGCGTGACGAATGGTGATGATGTTGAAGAAGGCGGGGCTGTTAAGGCAGTCGTTGTGAATGGTCGCAGGAGTACGAGGAGTAGTGGGAGTTCGCTGGGTAGTCCTAGAAATGGACGAGGTGGTGGTAAAGGCAAAGGTCGAGTCACGGTGACTGTTGAGGAGGAAGAGCTTGAGGATGTGGATGCAGATGCGGATGGTGATTATGATGAGGAGGAGCAGGGGCTGGAGCGGGAGCAAGAAGAAGAGGATGATGAGGGTATGGATATTGATGCTGAGGGAGAGGAAGATGATGATGTTGTTATGGTTGGTGCGTAGTTGTGTTCCTGTCTTTTTTTCTTTCTCCGCCATGGGTGGTTTCGTTGGTCCAATCTCTCAGCAAGCGTTCAGATCCCTTCTCTCTTCGGGGAATCTCAACCTAGGGATCACCTGTACTTGGGCATTTATCTCCGCCGCTTGTTTCATTACTCGACTCTTACTCCATAGCGCAAGACTCTTTTGTACGTCTTTGCTTTTCTTCATTTCTTTAGCAGGGTCTTGGGTTTGGGGTTGGGGTTGGTCGTGTGTAATAGTAGGAATTAGGAGTAGGGCTGCGGCATTGCATGGGAGATACCTTGGGAAAAACATTATGGAGGCGTTTGGAGCTCTTTCTATGGGGGTCTCGAATTGAATCGATTTTATTGCATAATAGGATTCTGGTTCTGATTGTGGTGTCCTGGATCGCCAGCTACAAGTGATCAGATGTGCATTCTGTACCGTCTCCGTGTGTACTTGTACCTCATGATGCTGTGTTGTGTCGTGTTGCGATGATCGACATGACGAGCCATGGTTATACAGCAAACCCCTCGGCCCCCATTCCCCCGAATCACTGTGCATTGCGTTTCCATGCGCGGGGAAGCAGCTAGATCTATGCTCACCCTTCACATCCTCACCATATGTAAAGTAGAGTACTGTACATACAATGCTCACCCCACCATACATCACTCCTAACCTCATGTAGATAGAATTAGTTCTCATTCTGTTTCTGTTCGGATTCACCCACTTTACCCACCGGCACACACCAACCCTCTCGCGTACAGCTCCATGTACCCCACAACTCCACTCCACTCCACGTCCACTCCCCACATGACGCTAACGCTAACGCTAACCCCAGACAAACAGTGGCAACGTTGATTGATCGTGTCAGGTGTTGATCTTGAGGCTAAATAGCTAGGATCATTGCGCAATGGTTATGTGCGGCGATGTTTGTTCCGGGTAAAGGTTGCTTGGTTGAGGCCTGGCGGGGAAGGGGGGAAGGGAGGGGGGTTTAGGTAGGCGATTGATTTAGCATTGACATTGGCATTGAACGGTGACGTTGAATTGGCTTCGTATGCGCACGACATACCTATCTTTGGTTTTTTAGTTGAAACACAAAACACTACAATCTACACTCTGAGTCCGAATCGAAGCATTACGTAGCGTCGACGGTTTACGGCCACGGCGAACAAAAGACGCTAACAAGCACGATGTTGGGGATTAAGAGCTTGACGTCGCTGGCTACGTTGTTTTTGATTGGCATTGAATGTGTGCGAGGACAAGCGTTTAATTCGAGGTGGTTTAATCCGATTTTACCTGGTGTGCGTGTTCTCCCCTTTGAATAAGCCTTCATCCCCAATGCCCTACATTTACAATTACTCCATAAGATATGCAATCTGAGTTCAGTTTCAATCTGCAAACTGACAATGGGCGAGTTGATTTAGTTCCACCCAGATCCAAGCTGCATCTTCCACGCCCCAGATGAAACATTCTACTGCGCATCAAGCAGTTTCAACGTCTTCCCCGGCATCCCCATACACGCGAGTAAAGACCTCACGAATTGGAGACTTATTGGTATGTCTTGCCATTATTACCCCAAATCCCAAACACAACACCGCTATCGTTATGCTACAATTCTCACGCCATCACATGGTACCATACCCAAGTGGCTGCTGCGATTCTCCCCGAAGGCGTCGACTGCTAACAGGAAAATACTTAATTTACATAGGCCACGCTCTCAATCGCGAAAGCCAACTCCCCGAGCTAGCAGATTCGATTGGTTCAACGAGTGGGATTTGGGCGCCTGCACTACGCTTTCATAATGATACGTTTTATCTGTTGACGACCATGGTGCAGGATAAGAGGGCTGATAATGATTCGTCGAGGTGGGATAATGTACGTTTTTCTGTCCTACCATATCACAGTGATATCCTCAGACGGTGAAGTGTGTGTGCTGATACTCATAACGCTAGATTATCTTCTCAACGACGGATCTGTGGGATGAGAGCAAGTGGAGCGATGCTGTGCATTTTGGATTCAATGGGTATGATGTTAGTCCGCATTGGGATGAGGAGGGGAATTCGTATGTGGTGGGGAGTCATGCTTGGAAAGTGGCGTAAGTGATGAATATGACATGGATATCTCTTCTTTAAAAGGCGATGTTTAACGCAGGAGATATAGCTACGGTATACATCTCAATCGAGTGGATCTCAAGACTGGGGAGGTACTGGGCGAATGGACGAATCTGTGGAATGGAACTGGAGGCATTGTAAGTCGTCACTTGGACGTGATATACCTAATGGTTGTCTGTGTCTGATGTTTGCAAGGCTCCCGAAGGTCCGCATATTTTCAAAAAGGATGGATGGTATTATTTGATGATTGCTGAAGGTATAACGACTTTCCGATATACGTAACTGTGGAAACGACTAACATAACACAGGCGGAACGGGCTTACTACACATGGAAACCATGGCGCGTTCCAAGAGCCTCTACGGACCATATGAAGCCAACCCATCGAATCCCATCCTATCAAACGCAAACACCACTGAATACTGTACGCTCCATCTCTCCCTCCCTCCATCATGCATATTGCTAACTTCCCCAAAGTCCAAGCTGTCGGCCACGCCGACCTGTTCCAAGACGCAAAAGGGCAATGGTGGGGCGTCGCTCTAGCCGTACGATCAGGACCAGAGTGGAAGACATTCCCCATGGGCCGAGAAACAGTGTTATACAATGTAACATGGGAACCCGAGTCGTGGCCTGTATTCCAAAACCCCGTGCAAGGCGAAATGCGAGGCTGGTCTTTGCCTGGTATCATGCCTACACCTGGAAATGGGTAAGTCAATCAACTTCCATTACATATAACAAGCAACCCCAACTAACGTCCAAACCCCCAACCCGCCAGACCCTTCGTCGACCAAGGCGACAAAAACATCACTTTCGCACCAAACACCACAATACCCCCCCACTTCGTCTACTGGCGTCCCCCCATCCCAGAAAACTATGCCATATCTCCGCCTTCCCACCCACACACCCTGCGCCTTCTCCCTTCCCCACTCAACCTCACAGGCCTAGACGGCAACTCCCCAGGTCCAGGGGGCCAAACCTTCATTGCAAGACGCCAAGTCGATACCCTCTTCACATTCTCCTTCACCTTGGATTACACACCCACAATAGAAGGTGAAGAAGCAGGTATATCGCTTTTCCTAACGCAGAACCATCATGCTAGATTGGGTGTTGTCTTGTTACCTGTTAACGCCTCCACCACCACCACCACCACCACCACCACAAACACAAACACCACCCTCCTAACCCCCCACTTCTCCTTCCACGCACAATCCTACATCCCCGTGCCCAAGGACATTACAACCCCCCTACCACAAACCTGGCTCAACAAACCCCTCACCCTCGAAATAAAAACACTAAATACAACACACTACGCCTTCAGCGCCGGACCAGCAAACAACAGCAAAAACAACAACAACGAAGACGAACCCAAAACAGCGCTCCGCGAAATAGCACTCGCAAGCGGGGAGATGATAAGCTGGGGTTTCACAGGGGCACTGCTAGGCGCATATGCGACTCAGAACGGCGGACCAGGAAAGACGGCTGCGTATGTGGGGGAGTGGGTGTATGAAGGAAGAGGACAGGTTCGAAATCATTGGAACGAAACCGGCTTGTGAGGGTCTGCGGGAAGGGAAAAAGTCCATTCATTCCGACTACATTTCTGCATGCTTTGTGTTGCTGCGTGTGTGTGTGTGTTTGTGTGTGTTGGTTGTGTTCATAAGGATCAGGATATACCTACCATATGATATGAAGCTATGGTATGTTGGGCATCAATCCAAACATGGACTTTTTACAGGGAATGAGAAAAGTTGTGGATGGGTTTTGTAGTGTAGTTGTTGGGCAGGTTCAGTACATGGCATGTTGGATTTTTATTTTTTATAAGCACGGTTTCTCTTATTGAATATCTGTACAGGACAAAGTAACAAGAACGGGAACAAGACAACCTAAACAGGAACAACCCCCATAAACCACTCACTTTTGATTAAACCACGCAATGCCAGTAAAAAGACGAGAAAGGCAAGATCTCTATCTTATGCAGTATTTCGTCCATGGTGTAAAAGTACTACACACACTCAAATAGAAATTAACAAGTTATTACGAATTTAGAATGAATAATATATGCTTGATTATTCACGACTCGAGTCCCATGTCTAATGGCCATGCTGATGCTATGTATGCTCGAAGCTTTAGCACGAAGCCTTAGCACAACCCCCCAACCCCAACCCCAACAAACACCCCACCACACCATCACTCCAAGGGAAAAAAAGAACCATCGGTCCTACAAACCCTACAAATCGAACCAAAAAAAGGTGTTTAGACTTGGAAAAGAACCATTCGTTGCCCGCCCATACTCCATCCATGTGCCCTGCCCATCTTTTATCCTCGAATCGGAAAAAGCCAAACTCCGCAAAAGAAAAAAAAAATCCCAATCAGACCGACCAACGCCAGCCCGCTACCACTTCAAAGCACTTTGCTCAATCTTCACTACACGCATCTTACACCACAGCACACAGACCACACCTACTTAATCACTATCCTCATCGCCAAAACTCGGCTCACTCCCATCATCATCATCGTCCTCCTCGTCATCACTAACCACATACTTTGCTGGTTTCGCTGCCGCCGCCCGCCGTCCAGGCCTAGCAGCAGGTGCACGCGCAGGCTTAGGCGTAGCCTCCTCATCCTCATCACCATCAGACAAGATGTCATCCGCAATAGCGTCCGCATCCTCCATGTCATCATCATCCGAGTCAACCGTGACAGGCTTCTTAGCGGCCTTCGCTTTTGGCGCTACAGCGGGTTTGGCAGCCATACCACCCTCCACAAATTTCCTCGCATAGGCTTTGGCTGCGGGGCTGAGAGCAGAAGGCTTCTTGACGGGCGCAATGGTCGCTGTCGTCTTGGCCTTGGGGACGGGTTTTGCAACGGGAGCTTTGAGCTTTGGAGCAGATTTGGCAGTGAGTTTGGTGGTCAGGGGTTTCTTGGGTGCAAGGTCGAGATCGTCGCTGTCGTCCGAGTTGATGGTGTCGTTGAAGTTGCTGCGGGGAGGTGGGCGTTGCGGAGATGATTGGACTAGGCCTTCGTAGTTTGTTGTGTCGTCGTCGCTAAGTTCGATTGCAGGAGGTTTTTTGGCCTTGGTAATGCTGTTGGCACGAGCACTGCCATTGCTGATGGGTAGGGTGGCCGTCGACGTCTTGAACATTGGGGCGCCGTTGCTGCTACCGCCGATGCCTTTGACCATGAGGCTGACATCGCCCAGCATGTCGTCATCTTCAGAATCTTCGTCACCGACATTGTACTTGGGGACTGCCTTGGTTGCCCCACGAGCTGTGCGCGAGGTTGTGACAGTCTGCGGCTTCTTGGGAGCCTCCTTTGCGACCGCGGCAAACACGTCAAAGTCATCTTCATCGTCATCAGACTCAACGGCCTTTGAAGGTTTCTTTGCTGGCTTGGCCGCGGCCGGTCGACCTCGCTTGGGAGCTGCAGCCGAGTCAGATGTGCCTGGTCTACTATCTGACGCCCCGTCAGTCTGCGGAGTAGCCTCCTTCTTGACAAGATGAGCCAACAGAGTGCCCTGCTTCTGTGGTCCACCGAGTGCACTGCTGTTCTTGAGAGCCTCTGTTGCTGAGAGCTTCTTGACCGGCTGGCTATCCTGTAGATAGCTAAGCAAGCCCTCCTTCTTCGGCTTAGCCTTCTTCTTAACGGGGCCAAAGTCGTCGTCTGAATCATCTGAATCACTGCCGTCCAACTTTCTCTTCTTCTTACCCTTGCCCTTGGCAAGACCAAGCTTCTGAGATGCGCGACGGGTGATACCAGCGACCTTCTTCTTGCGCTTGGCATCCTCATCGAGCTGAGTGTTCCACTCTTCGACAAAGGCATCAAGATCGACATTCCAAATGTCCTTGGGTGAGAGTTTGATCAGAGTGTCAATCTCCTCCTCCTTTTCGCCGATCTGCTTGAGCAACTTCTCGACACGCTCTTGGGTCAAGGACCAGATGGCCATCTATTGATTATTAGTAGGAAAATTTGAAGTAGCAGCAGAAGTTACTTACGCCCAAAAGATAGTCGTAATCGCTGGCAGACACATTACCCTCGATTTCCTCAGAGTCATCGTCATCTTCTTGAACATCCTCAGCCTCACCAGCCTTCTTGGCTTCGTCGACCTTGGGGAAAGGAGTGAAGCCGAGTTTCTTGAGCTCCTGGACAAGTACAAGCTTCTTCTTCTTCGACACGATAAGCTTGCCGTCGATGATCATCTGAATGAACTTGGCTTGGTTGGTCATTTTGGCGAGCTCCTTGTGCATGACCTCAAGCTGATGCTGCTTCCGCTTCTCGTAGTATCGCAGACGGACGTGGTAGAACTCCTCAATAATATCAAGGACTGTTGCGTACTTGTGGATGCGGCCATGGGCGTCAAAGGCGACAAGGTTGGTCGTTGACTGTGGCTTGAAAAGCTTGAACATCTCCTCCAGACCCTTCGCAAGAGCTGCGGCCATGTATTTGTCCTCCATCTTGATGATGAAGTGCACACGATCGGGAGTGTTGTAGTCAATGTAGTCCTTGATGAAAGATGGAGTCTTGTCGGCCTTGATGATCTCTTCGAGCTTCTCCTTGAAGTCCTGGGTCCAGTATCGGACAGGCAACTCAGTCACCTCGACCTCATTGTCACCGGTCTGTCGAATTGCGCCGGTGAATTGGTAGCGGTTCTCACCAAGTTCCTCTGTTC
The DNA here is from genome assembly GCA_010093695.1 of Plenodomus tracheiphilus IPT5. Classification (NCBI taxonomy): domain Eukaryota; kingdom Fungi; phylum Ascomycota; class Dothideomycetes; order Pleosporales; family Leptosphaeriaceae; genus Plenodomus; species Plenodomus tracheiphilus. The sequence continues at coordinate 102,823 of MU006309.1, forward strand.
TGCCTGTGAAACCTTTGTACCATGGAATCATAGGCCGCATGTCCTCCTTCGAAGCGCCTTCCTTCATGCGAATCCTGATGTTCTCAATAATCTCCATGGGGTTGAAGTTGGGAATTTCGGAACTCCAGCCTGTACCGATACCACTGGACCCGTTGATCAAAATCGTTGGCAGCACAGGAACGTACATCTCAGGTTCAATCTTGTTGCCATCTGATTCGCCATATTTGAGCAGCGCATCGTCGTTAGCATGGAAGATACGTCGGGCAAACGGCGACAAGCGGGTGTAAATGTACCTGGCGCTCGCAGCATCGGCACCACCCTTGAGTCGGGAACCAAAGTTACCACTGGGCTCCAGGTAGTTGATGTTGTTTGAGCCGACGAAAGTTTGAGCGAGACCGACGATAGTGCCTTGCATGGACGCTTCTCCGTGGGCGTAATCGGTAGTACCAGAAACGGAACCAGCAAGATCGACAACCTTGACGTCCTTTTTGATATTACGCCTGAAACAGGTGTAGAGAACCTTTCGCTGACCGGGCTTCAGACCGTCGATGACCGAGGGGATGGAACGCAAGTTGTCAGCCATGGAGAAGAGGATTAGCTCCTTGTTCACGAAGTCATCGTATGAGATCTCCTGCGTGGTAAGGTCCAGATGTTGACCAGGAACGAAGTCGCGCAACCACTCCTTTCGAGCATCGGCCTTCTTCTTGGAGAATGCCAGCTCAATGAGCTGCTCTTCCTCCTCACGCATGACCTGGAAGCTCTTCATGTGAGTGTCGAGATCCTTGAAGTACACCTGAGCATCGGGAATGTCGCTGGTTCCCAATCCCTTGAAGTACTTGTGTTCCCAGCTCTTCTCGTTCTTGTGCTGTTCCTTCCACTCTTCGTACTCTGGCATGGAGAAGAAGCTCTTCAGGTTGCGGGGGTTCTTTGGGTCGCCCTTCCAGACCTTGACAATAGGTGTGATGAACTCAAGTAGGAAACCAGGGATCTTGAGTAAGCTCGGAAACTGGCATTGGAGGAAGTTGATCAGCAGGCCTTTGATATGGCTACCGTCGTGATCCTGATCCGTCATGATCATGAGATGACCGTATCGCAGACTCTTCATGTCAGAGACTGTGTATTCCTTCTTGTGCTGGAGGCCCATGAATTTCTTGATGTTTTGGATTTCCACATTCTTCATGATCTGATCGACAGTAGCGTCTCGAACGTTGAGAAGCTTACCGCGTAGCGGAAAGACACCAAACAGATCTTGGTTCACTACGGCTCGTCCAGCCAAGGCGAGTACACTAGCCGACTCACCCTCAGTGAGAATTAGAGTGCACAGGTGTCCGTCCTTAGTTCCCGCCTTATTGGCATCTGTTAACTTTGCATTGCTGATACGATTGCGCTTGTTGCCATCGGTCTTCTTCATCATTTGATCCGCCTTCTGTTGAGCAAAGTGCATGATGTTCTGGATGACATCTGTCTTCTCGATGGCCTTCAAGAACTTGTCGCTCAACACGGGCTTGCTGCCGAACTGGCTAGCCTTAGTGGTCAGCTGCTCTTTGGTCTGCGATGTGAAGGCTGGGTTGACGATCGAACAGTTGACGAACAAGAAGATGTGGTTCTTGATTTGGGCTGGCTTGAGCTTCACGGCAGCTTTGTTCTTCTTGTTGACTACTGCCATAAGCTTGTCCACAATCTGATCAGCGATATAGTTGACGTGTGTACCACCAGAAGTCGTTGCAATCGAGTTTACGAATGAGACCTGGTTGAAGGATCCATCTGATACAGCGAAACCAATATCCCAGCGCTCGTGCTTGTCCGTTATGATGACGTTGGCTTCCTTGTCGTCTTCGTTCTTGCCTTGCTCCCGGGCAATGGATTTGGTGTACATCTCCATATACTTCGCAAAGCTCGTGACCTTGACTCGATCGCCGTTCAGGTAGACCTTGACGCCACGCAGGGTTCCAGCAATGTCGTACGTCCGGCGCTTGACCATTGCCTCGAAGTCGTCGTCAATACCAGTCATACCGAACCTGTCGTAATCGGCTTTCCAGGACACCTTGGTGTAGTCGTCGCCCGACTTGAAGTCTACAATCTTGGCCTTGCCCATCTTGCTCATGTTGTCTGTCCAAGTCTGCTTGTACTTTTTCTTTTGTTTCGCATCGACCGTCTCGACGGTGAATTCGGTACTGAAGACGTTACAGAGCTTTGCACCGTAACCGTTGCGGCCACCAGTGACCTTCTGCTGATTGTCGTCATAGTTGGACGAAGTGAGCAGATGCCCAAAGATCATCTCCGGGACGTAAATTCCATGTTCCTAAGCTGATTAGTGGCAATCAGTGTACAAACACCGGTAAGCTTACCTTGTGTATCTCAATGGGAATACCCTTGCCATCGTTTTTGACGGAGATCTCGCCAGTCTCCCGATCGACTGTTACTCGGATCTCACACATGTTCTTATCGTTCTGCTTGTTATCCGCCGCGTTTACGAGAATTTCGTCAAAGATCTTGTATAGACCAGGCACGTATGAGACATCGCGGAACTCCATGGACTCGGTAGAGGTGTTGTAGACCCACATCTTGTCGGTTTGCCGTTCGACAGAGCCGATATATGTATCTGGGCGCTTCATAATGTGCTCCAAATGTGTCAACATTTGGTATTTGTCGCTGGCACCTCCCTTCTTCGGCTTTGAGATTGGCACATCCTCTGCACCGTCCATACCGAAGCTCTCATTGGCGATGTCGGCGAGCGGTCTGCCACTGGTCTTCTTCGGCGCAGGAGCCTTCTTCTGCTTTGGTGGTGTGTTCTTCAGGAGCGATTCATCCTCATCGTCGTCGAGTGGCGCATCTTCCATGTCGATGTCGGAGTTCTCCTCGTCCGACTCTTGACGTTTCTTCTTAGGCGCCGGCTTTGCCTTTGCCTTTGCTGTTGCTCCTGCAGGTCGTCCTCGAGGCTTCGCAGGACCAGCTGCCTTCTTCGGCGCGGCTGCCGCCTTTGGCTTTGCAACTTTGGCGGCTTTTGCTGGCTTTGCGGGTGGGGCGAAATCGGAGCTCGCGCCCTCGTCGAAGACGGAGTCGCCCATGTCGGAGTCGCTCATTGCGATGCTGGCGAGTGGCGGAGACCCGCAACGCGAAAGAAATGTCTATACCGGTACAAGTGCCCTATTCATGAGAGTTGAGCGGGGAGAAGGCGAAAAGCGCGTTTGAAATGAGGGTGTTGGCGTGAGAAGTCAAATGTGGAGTTGTGTTTTGGGGGCTGCGCGCACTGTTTACTTTCGCGTTGCACAGGCGCTAAGGCAGGGAAAGCGCGCTAGTGCGGCAGTCTTGGCCCTCTATTGGCTACTACAGTAAGCTGGCACGACTCCCATATTACAGCCCTGAAAACGCCAACAGCAGGTGAGCGGTGATACTGAAAGTATTCATAACGCGTTGACAGGGCATCTCTATACTGCAAGTTTCGGAAGTGATGATGCAAAACCCAAGAAAACAGCTCGATCTCGTACAGGCTACCATGGTTACACAACCTCCACTACCACATGACATGTAACACACTAAACAAAGTCGTACACACGTAGATGGCAAATGCACGAGCTTGAGGTCTTCCTTTGGAAAATTGAATAATGTAACAAGTTTTTTTGATAGGAGCGTTGCTTATGTGCAATGTTGTTTCATAGCACCTTTGGAGTGAACGCTGAACCACGCGTTCAGAAGTCTTCGACGCAATGGGAACTATCAACAACAGAATATTAGAACGTCTTCCTTGAAATGATAGAAAAGTTAGCAAGTCTAGAGGAGGCCGATCTGTTGCATTATATCAATACGTGAACAGATGCAGCGTATCAAGGCGCAGCGAGTCTCGCAACCACTCCAAAGGTAAAGTCAACTTTCGAATGAAAAGCATACTTGTTTCACTCAAAGCAAGATTGCAACGGACTGTAAGTCAATGCATAGCCTATATATACCCATCGCATACAACATGCCACCCGTCCACAATCTTACTTTAAACCCCCGCCGTCTAGCACCCCCCTTGATTTTCCCGCAACTCAGTTCAGAGACCGCAAAAACAATATTCAACGTCGTACGAACGTCCTCGGAGCATCGTTTCGCTCACCAGTAGCAAGGGACATCGCACGAACCACCATCCAAGACTTCGGCCGAAGCAGTCTAGACTCTAACAAGTTAAACACACACACGCGAGGCAGGGTCCAGCTCTAGCCACACGGAAGACTACTTCTTTCCATCATCTTGTGAGGAGAATTGGGAGAAAGAACGCATACTGCAGCTACTGTTGGTCAACAAGATCATTGGTAGGGGGTGTGACGCTAGGTAATGCGGACTATAAGTGTGGGATGGTAAGTCGATGTCGGAGGATCGGTGCTTCGGAGAGCGAAGACAGCGACATACGAGGATCAGAGTAGTCAGGCACACGATATTAATGTAATAGGCGGAATATGAATCGACCTGGATTGCTGGGCTATCCAAAAGGGTATAGATGGATATAGACAGACTGAAACAAGACAATCTTAGGTTGTGTATGTAAGAGAGAAAGGGGGGAGGGAATAGAAACCAGAGGCAAAGGAAAATGCAGAAGTGACGAGACTGTTACCGAAACCAACCGAAATGTAGCAGCAAGCTGCAAATGTCAAAAACGCCGTCCGTAGCTCTCGTGAGCCATTGTATCTTGATGATGCAAAGGAAATCGCTGTGGAGCATGTGCAGTTCAAGCTTTTTCACGCTTGAACAAACTTTTGAGATGAGTCTTGAGCTTGTACCTGTACCAGTCGCCCTTCCTCTTAAGACCCATTAATTCGTCATCTTCGACGCCCCGGACCATGCTATTCTTGCGATTGCTCTCGCTCTTACTTCGCTTGTTCTTGTCCTCCTTACGCCTGCGCTCATTGGAGACGACCATGCTCGTGGGACGTGATCGTAATCGAGGGCCATCGGGGACACCAGAATCCCACAGGCCAGCAGTCGTGACAGGGTTGTACGCGGATTGCGACTTTCTGGCTCGTTCTGGACTCTGGAGGCCTGGAGAGAGTAGTGCGGGTGAACCCAGGGGCGTGGTGATTCCGGGACCTGGTGAAGTTGGACCATCCGACGTGGGAGGTATTACGATTGGCGAGGGGATTGCAGTCAGAGTGAATCGAGTCTTGGTCTCGACAACAGGAGATGCTTCCATGGACGGTCGTTCGATGGGTGTCGGCAAGGCTAGCTCTCTGATGCGCAGAAGTTCCATACTGCGTTTGCCTTGGCGTTCCTCTTCGCTTTCTGGGAGGGCCTGATCCTCAAACGCAAGTCCATAGCGCTTCCTCATACTACCTGTCATACTGCGCGCGGGTGCATCGGAACTAGCTCTTCGCCCGCGAGTCTTTGCTACAGGAGACGAGTTCGTGGTAGTCTTTGTCGAGGCGGGTGACGAAGGTACCTCCATACTCGTACGACGGCACAAGCTCCCAGTGCCCGATCTGAACAGTTTGTGGATGGAATGACGGCCTTCGTCTAGAGTTGATGCTGGTGATGCCGAACGAGGTGTATCGACAACTGACATTGAAACGGTGCGGTTTGTTATTGGTCGAAAGATTGCGCAGGCAGCCGATTTTGACTGGCCAGAATTGTCGGCGGGGGCGTAGTTGTTAGCAGCAACGTAGATACCTGACACGACTATAAAGCGTCTGAGGGCATCGTCTGTATCGATTGGCAAACGATCGCTTGATGAGTCCATGATGGAGTTCAGATCGACACTGGAGCGTGTTAAAACGGGAGACGCATGGCCGGCAGTAGGTGGTGACATTGCTGATGGCATTGCATACGAGTCCATCACATCAATGCGCGCGCGAGTCATTGTTGCAATAATGGGATGGCGGCGTGAGCTGGCACTGATTGTACTGAAGGTGTATTTGTTGTCGTCTGGCCCTGAAGGAAACGCCGAGGACAGAGCTGTACCGTTGGACATGCCTGACGACCTCCGGAGATGCGGGGGCTTCAACACCCAGCGCGCTTTCAGCGTCAAACCATGGTCGTCTGTGGTGTTGAACTCGAAGCTCCCATTCGGCATGTCAGAGACCTCCCAACGACTCATGCCGTCGTTCATGCAGATCTCCGTCTTCTTTGCAACGCCTTTCTCCGACCTCGCAGGACTGATGACGCCGATGACTTCCCTTGACCCCCAGCGCTCATCGTCCGGTCTCTTGTCTTCGTCCTTGGTGGTGTAGGCTTCGGCTTCTACAATCAAGAGATCATGGGGTCCCAGGCGCTCTCTTGTGTTGAAGGTGCGTGCGAGACGCCGCGTGGATCGCTGGGGCAGGAGGGAGAATGGAATGACTTCGTACACGGGCTTTGGGCGCTGTGCTGCAATGACCTGGTGCAACTGCAGGAGGACCTTGGGACGGATGTAGAGCTTGGAGCGACTGTTGGGTTGCACGGGCAGGGCGAAGAGGAAGGACGTCTTGGGGCGGGGTGCACGCTTCTTGAGCCGGTCATCGGGGGCGCTGCTACCAGAGGACACAGGCCGGGAGGGTGCGGGAGAGCCCAGCTGTTCATCGTGCGGCATCACATGACGCTGCGACGTGGGCGTGGAGGGGACCTGTTCTGTAGGGGCGGTTTCAGGGCCAAGGCTAGGGCCGGCGTCGTTTGGAGGAGACGAGGGCAGGGCGGGCGAGGCCGTCTGTTGGCGGAGATAGGAGCCGAGCAGAGAAAGAGGCAGCTGGGCGAGGAAGGAGCCACTGCGAGTAGGCGACGGGGCTTCATCGTGGGGCGGGGAGTCGCCGTGTCTGGCTGCGGCGTTGGCGGTCAACATATCCAGCAGCATGGCTTCCGCTGCTACAAGGCGCGGCTCGACATGCTAGACGGAGTGTTAGTACAGGAGCACAGCAGCAAGGCATGGGCGAGGGCGAGAGCAAGAGCAAGAGCAAGAGCAAGAGCAAGGGAGCAGCAGGCGGGCTGGCCGCCATGTTGCTTATGGCGGCGGAGCCCTTGAGGGCTGTGCGCGCTGCGAGTCTGAGGGTGAGGCGCCTCGTGTCCAGCGGCGCTGCAACAGCACGCCCGGGCTGACTTACAAGCCACGGCTGAGAGCGACTACGGCTGCTCCAGAGCGTCTAGTTGTAACCTGGGAAGGATCCACGGATGCCGGACAGGCAGGGTAACGGGGGGCCCAGCAAGGCGTGGGAAGCGAGCGACGGGTGGTGGTCTGCCTGCTGTGTGCGCTCTGCGTCTCTGGGGGGCTCGGTCGGTATATGAGGATGCATGCAGTGTGGTGACAAGGAGGGTCGAGCAGCGAAGAGCAGTGAGCACCCTCCCGCTTCTCCCTGCCAGCCGGCGTCCCAAAGGCCCTGACAACGAGCGGGCTTTCACCCCCGGGGCGCAGCGGGCAAGGCTGTCCATTTTGTCCGCTTCTTGCACGCAACGCACGAGACACAAAGGGCAAAGGGCAAAGCGCAAGGAACCCGGCAACGTCAAGTGTCCGCCGCTCCCGCTAGCGTCGCGGCCATTGTCACGCAGCGACACGCGCACGCTTCAGGCCAAGTGCGGGCAGCCCGTTGGCCAAGCATTTCGCGTCTGACACGCCCATCCAGCCACTGGCGGCGCAGCTCGGGGCTCGTCGTGCTCGGAGGCCGATTGTGCTGTCGACGTACTGTACATAGTACATATAGACCGACCGCATATGGGGGGAGGCGAGGCGGGGCGGAGAGGGGACGTGGCTGCTTACCCTCTGTATCGGCTATAGTCCCGACACTCACTGCTGATCGTGGACGACGACTCTACCGATCCAGACTGCACGCTCATCGGAACCTGTACACATCGTACTGACGCAGCCGAGACCGACAACATCACCGCATGTACAGACCAGCCGTCGTGGGCGCAATACCGTGTGTACATATACGGGTACGATAGTGTGTCCTGTCCCTGCGGTACTTGCCGTGCTTCGTACAGTACACATGCCTCCCGAGTCCGCATAAAGACCATTGGCTCACGTGGCATGGCGGTTTCAGCCGTCCTCAGGTAGCGAGCACCCAGCATCATCCAAGTCGAGCAAGCCTGGCCCCGTACCGTGAGCTCTTCTTTGACAAGTCCTGGGACGCTATCCAACCCTCTGATGTGAGCTTAACGAGGCTTGTTCAAGGCTAGAGGCTCTCCCGGTACTGCGACCATGGTTGGAGTCTGAGCACTCGCCTGCCCTCTCCATCATGAGGGCTGTGCTGGACATGACAGCCCTAGCACATCCCCGGTCCACCACACTCTCCTTCCCCTCCACGCCCACATCTCACTGCCGTAACAAGTACAGTACTTCAGTACTCACCCTGCATGACCCGGTTTACTTCGCGGGCGCTCTGCACCTTTTCTGGATCCATCTCCCCAGCAGCCTTCCGTTCGGTTCCGCTGGGTTCCGTCTTCCGCACCGCCAAATTTTCACGCCGAGACCACGACCTTCGTCAGCTGAACGACGAATCCAATACATTGTGACCGCTCGCAGCCGGCACAACTGACCATCCGAGCGTTCCACGTGCTATTCCTTACGGGCGAGGTTATCTCCGCTGGCTACTTGCGCCAAGAACGACCAGAGCATCGAGCCCTTCTGAGTCAGTGTCTCCAGCGACGCCTTTGTACACAGTAATCACAGTAAAATGGCAGGTCAAGAAAACGATTCATCGTCCTTGGTCCGAAACTTGTTGTTGTGGTTCACTCAAAACGGCGGATGGCTTAGTCCGGATGTGCAGGTCGTGTACGATGAAACGCATGGCTTCCACATGCTGGCCAAAGGGCCATTGACCTCTCCTGTTGTGGTGTCTTGTCCACTGAGACTCACTCTCTCGATTCTCAATCTAGATGCAGACACAAACCAAGTGACACCTGTCAACAGCTCTTTACAGCAATGCCGAGGGAGAATTCCTGATCACATACTGACGTATCTTCTCCTCGTTGAACAGCGCAATAGGGGCGAGGCGTCGCCATGGCACGCTTACATTACTTGCTTACCAGGGTCGGACAGTATGACGACGCCTCTCTGGTTCGACGAGGATGATTTTGCTTTTCTGGTGGGCACCAGCGTAGCACCTGCTGCCCAGGAGAGGAAGCAAGAGATACACAAACAGTGGGCTAATGTAGTGGCTGTTTTCCAACAGCTTGAAATCCCTCTTGCGGATAATATTACTGTGTAAGTTTGGCATGGATGCAGCGGAATCAAAGTATCTTGATGCAACGCATCATCGTCGCTGAAACAGATCCCGGCCTATAATCGGTAGCTTTGAGCCAGGATTTCATTCCACAGTGCCATCTTTGCACAGAAGAATAGCCACATCATCATGGCTGCAGTCATGGCGCATGCCATAACGTCAGCTTACGAGAGTGCAACTTGCTAACTCCTATCAGCGAATCGCTCCTTTGGGCCGCGACAATCTTCACCTCACGCGCATTCATCTCTACGCATATACTGCCAGAGCATGAGACCGTACCCCTCCTCTTTCCTGTCGTCGATATCTTGAATCATGCTGTGTCCGCGAGGGTAGAATGGGACTTCCAGCCACACCAGTCCTTTGCCCTCAAGTGTCTAGATGGTGGGAATATTGCTGCTGGACAAGAGTTGTTCAACAACTACGCCCCCAAGCAGAACGATGAGCTACTCCTCGGCTATGGTTTCTGTCTCGAGGAGAATCCCATTGAGCAATTCGCCCTGAAACTGGCATTTCCGCCCATGCTGCAGCAGTATGCACAGGAGATGGGTTTGCTCGACGCCAGGAGCGTACCGTTTGGCATGTCACCAAGCTTTCTAGAAAAGGACCCGAATAGCGAGCAACACTTCCTACGGACGTGGAATCATCCTTTTGGGCGTTACGAGAACCATGTTCCGTTCTTCCGCGGCATACCGCCGTATATCGTACACTTCTTCTTCATCCAGACGGTGATGACTTCCGGGCTTGATATCACCGAGATTGATGTTGAACGACCGGGTTCCAGAGTTACAGTGCAGGTACTTGTTCTGCTACACCAAGCACTCGAACAAAGAAGTCGTAGCCTGCCCCTCCACATTGACCTTGAGCCGAAGAATATGAAGCAGAAATTTGCCAAGATCTACCGCGACGGCCAGGCAAAGATCATACATTCCATTCGAGAAGAGCTCAAAGCGGCCATAGATAGGCTGAGGATACCAGGAAAGCACTCTTTGCCTGTAATACCCATACTCCTCTCTGTCACTGATGGCCTCACGAGCATGAAAGCATTCTTCCCCGCAGGAGCCGAGGAGTTCCAAAAAGGCCTGCAGAAGCACAATCTCCACGACCCACAAGACGGAAAGATGATCTGGACACTGTTACTCATAACAACAATCGCGTCATGGCTATCGACCGAGAACTCAGAAGAACCCGTACCACCCAAGTGGTTTAGCGACGTCCTCAAAGTCCCCCTGCCTGCGCTGGAAGATGGCATCGAGGACGCAGAAACATATACCTTCATCGACGAGAATTTCGACGATTTCTTGCATTACCCCGGATCAGGGCCTGAGGATTCGGCAATGGAGAAGCTGGATGATCTCGGGCTTGCATGTAAGACGCAAGGTACGGATATGGGATTTATTAGAGGTCCTACGGAGAACCTCGGTGCTAGGCTGATTATGTGGGGTATGAAGATTGCGGAACAGGATGTTGTTCCAGTGTTTGAGGATGGGGATATGAAGAAGTGCTTGTTTGTTATGCCAAGGGGTAGTGGGGGCGCTGCAGTTGGCGGGGAGTGGATGTATGAGGATGTGGTGGTGGGAACGGCTTGATGCTAGACTCGCAAGGACGCAATGAATGAAGACCACGTTCAAGTATTACTCCTTGTCTTGCCACTCCCCGCTAATTCACATCTCTCTTCTATCGTCACAGACAAGACGTCTAGAATCCGAAGGAACGTGCATTTCAAAATGACCAGGGTGAGGCTGAACGGTTTTGCGGGGATCGATCGACGCGCGCGCTAGGCCGTAGGGCTGATATTAGCGAGCTATCCCACTACGACATGCGTGGAATTCGCGACGGTGACATCAACATCAGTAATCTACAACCAATGTGAGTTTTTGTTTCTCAATCGCGCATTGCGAATTCCTCGTAGCAGACTACACGACTGACAGAGCCCAAGAATTCCTCGAAGTCTTTCCATTTCGCAGCAATGGCAACAATGGGAGATCAGAAAGCTTCAAAGTATTACCCAGCAGACGAAGAAGCGCTCATGAAAAAAGTACGTCTTGCAATACATCCCCCATACGCGCACAATCCCCCACCACCCTATCCCCTCACTCCGCGAATTCCCCATCCCAACAGTCCCAAAGAAACCCACTAACTCCCCCACCCCAACAGGCGCGTAAAACCGCCCACCCAACCAAATACCGCGACTCCCTCACCCCAGGCACAGTCCTGATCCTGCTCTCTGGCCGTTTCCGCGGTAAACGCGTCGTCCTTCTGCGCCAACTCTCCCAAGGCATCCTCCTCATAACCGGGCCCTTCAAATCCAACGGCGTGCCCATCCGCCGCGTAAACCACCGCTATGTAATCGCCACCTCGACCGTTGTCGATCTCACAGGTCTTGATACCGAGGTCGTGGACCGCGTAAGCAGGGACGAGTACTGGGCGCGTGAGAAGAGGGATGAGGGTGGCGAGGAGAACTTCTTCAAGGATGGGAGTGAGGCGCTGCAGAGGAAGGAGGTGGATCCGCAACGGATAGAGGATCAGAAGAGTGTGGATAGGGTTGTCATGGCGGGGGTGAAGAAGGTGGCTGATTTGGAGGATTATCTGGGCGCGAGTTTTAGTTTGAGGGGGAGTGAGAGACCGCATGAAATGGTGTTTTGAGAGGCGAGTTGTGATGGCGGGGACACGTTGTAGAGCGCATTCTATGCGTATGAGAGGAAGGGGGGATAGTTGGAGATGATTCGACTTGAAATACTCAGTCGGAGAGACAACGTGCAGCGTAACGCACGACTAAGGCTGAAAGTAAACAACCCCCCAGCGCTCCCCCCAAACCCAAGGATTTTTTTCCCCAACAAAAGTAGACGACAAGATACCCACCCCACCTCTAAGAATCACAAAAAAAAACATTTGCAAACAAGACTTTCCGCTTCAACAATTCCACTGCTGGAACTCCTCCCCTCGGTCGATACTGCAGACAGAGAAGCACACTACATGACCCTGTTCCAATCGCAGAATCCAAAGCACACTAGTAGCCAAATGAAAATTCTACAACTGAATCTGAATCCAAACTCACATTGTGCGCTTTATTGCAAATGAACACGTAAGATCTCTCTTTTATTACCTCTTCACACACACCCAGGTATCCAGTACATATCGAAAAAGCAAAGGGGATATAGCAATGCACTTTAACTCTATTAATCCATCAAACTGCGCCCTTGTCGTTAGTCAATCGGCTTCATGTGTCGAGTCCAGGGGCAAGTGGATATTGACTGTCTTTTGTTTGTGTGTGTGTATGCAGAAAAGGGGGTTATGCTGTCATGCTCATGCTCATGCGTAAGTTATGCGTATGCGTGTTGGTGTTATTACGGATGGGTGTCCGAATTATATTCGGTTTTTGAGCGAGAAGAGGAGGGGGGGGAGGGAGGTTGGGAAGGTGTGGTTTAAAAAATAGATTGTTCTTTGGTCATGGGGGGGTTGGGATTATACAACGCCCCCCTCCCTCCAATCCTCTTTTGATTAACAATATACTCTGACCATTTCATTTGTCCGATGTCCGATGTTCTAGTTTCTAACTTCTCCTCATCCCTTCGTCTCATCTTGTGTAGACACTGGCGTTTTATAACCATACATATCGAAGACACTAAACTTCATCCAAGAATAATTAAAACGCACCACTCATTACCCTCGATCACAAGGAAAGCTTGTACATTTAAAGACTACCCCGAGAAAAATGCCGCGAGTCAAATGAATCTAGAAAAGATTGCGTGGAAATATCGACCTACCTCTAAGCGTATTCATCTACTTGCCCATACTTTCTCATAATAAAAATGCGTATGATATATCATATCCCACCGCCCCCCCACTAACCCCCGAGAAACCCCACATACTCACATACTAGACTTCCTTACCATCATCGCATGTGTAGAATATACACACACCTCCTACCTGTAGCCATGGTAACGAGAAAGTATTGCACAGATATATAACATTAACCAATGATGAAATATTAAACGTTTCTTGAATCCTCTCCTTCTCTCAGTCCAGTACTTTTCCACACGCACCGTACCGCACCGCACACCCCATCATCCAAGCCCAGATACAAAAGTCCATATCATCCGTCCATGCGTATGCGGGGAAAATACAGTCAGTGTATCAGAAAGAATCAAATCACGGATTCATCACTGTAACGTATAGTACCTCCTTAATACTTACCCACCAAAAACTAAACCAAGAATTATATGAGCAGATAGGTAGGGTTTTTTCTTTTCCCGCTTGCGCATGGAACGCATATTTACTTGAATGAAAAATTTGGATTTGAAATATCCTTTACAAACATTTTGTTTTTCTTGACTGCGGAACGTCACAGCCCTTTTTCTTTTTCTTCCAGGCTTATTGAAATCCGAAAACCACGTGATTCGGCAAACATGCAGTACAAAAAGACATGCATCGCCGAAACGTTAACAAACCAATAAACTAATCAAGGCGTATGCGTATATACAAAGTTGTTTATAATAACTACAATACTAGCTAATGCTCTTAACCCTTGTATACAATACATATTGATAACATTCACACACATCAAAGCATCAGGAAAACGAGGCTATTCCAGTGCAGTGGTGCCCCATTCTAGCCCAACAAGCCGGATTCTCTCCTCAGTACGAGGCGTGAGATGAGACGCTGTTATCCGTAGGCTTCGATTCGGGCGCCGAGGCGTACATTACAAGTGTGTCTGTCGACGACGAGGCGGAGCTATCCCTGTCCGTTGCTCATATATGCAATGAGCCACACTCTGTGATACCGCACTATGTGCAAACAACTGTCGCCGTGAGGAGTAAAGTAAATTTTGTACGTCAGTGTATTGAGTAGGAATAAGCGAATCTTGAATAACGAGTAACGACTTGTCACCAACACGAGGGAAGGCTAGGACAAAAGAGGGTGATTTAGGGGGCTATGCTGAGATCGTTAGGGCTGCTGATTCGCTAGGTCTCATGGTTAGAAATTCAGTGACATATACAGTGAGCAAGTGCGCAGACGTACACCACTCAGATTCGTTACAGATGTAGACAGCATATCACAGAGTCCTCCAGAAGTATTACCTATGCTAGTCCGAGGCAGCTTGCATGTGCAGGGATGTTTGCAAGGAAGGCTCCCGATTGGTACGTACCTTGTTGGTATCGGGATACTCGTCCGAGATGTTGGTCTGAGTTTGTAGCCCTCCAGTCCTGCAGGGATTTTTGGGTCAGCTGTGCTCATTCGTCAACATTCGGTTGTAGCGGAATTGTTTGGTGTTTGTCCCATGCATGGCCAAGTGTTGGTCGGAGAAGGCTCTGAATGCGGTTACTGTCGATGTTCGATTCGACTGGGCTCTTTACTACAAAGCGATGACTAGAGGCGCGTCACCGTTCACTGCCGGCACTTCTGGATCTGGTATTAAAGGTAGTGTACCGCCATGCACCAGACCCCGCCTGCAGGAATCCTACGCTTAGTTAAAATGTCCGATTCGCGGAGATTGTCAGCTTGGGGGGAGGTGAGAGCAGGCAAGACGTGTTGCATGCTCGCGAACCACGATCTCGGTCCTCATCCCATTCGCTCTAGCATAGCCGCCGGATTGCCTTGTTTCACGTATCCCAGAGGGCTGCGAATATGGCTACAAGCTCATCATCTGCATGGCACGCTTGCGGCCCGCTCCTACATCGCATACTTGCATACGATGACCAGCCCTAACTGCAGGCATCGAGTGACGCACTTCTGATCCGCTCTTAGCTAACACCAATAAACCTCGTTGTCGGTGAACGTGCTGGATGGCGGCCGAATGCCTTTTCATCACTAGGCATGAGGTTACTCCCGCTCCCGCGCAGTCTACGATGGTTATCGTATACTTGAGGACGATCAAGGAGTGGTTGTGAACAAACGGTATCAGATTCCGACCTGGTCGCGACCACGTTTACCATCGAGAAGGCTGAGGCACAAGGCGATTTGTGGACGTAATGGACCTATAGGGTTTCTTCCAGCGCATTGGTCTTATGCCAATAACGGCATGGGGCACGAACAACGGGTATAGAGCACTGAACGAATGACGGACTGGAAAAGGTCGGTCGTCCCGACACGCTGTATAACAACACCGTGCGACCATATGTGCTGGCTGACAGCTAAAGCGGGGTATAGTAGAGTGGGAGTACAGTGCTGGTGTACGAAAGTCGCTCTAGGATCGCGCGTTCAGGGTGAGCAAGTGCCTTGCTCAAACAGCCGCAAAAGGGGCGGAATCGAGGTGCAGTAATTCATCAACAGTGAGGCACGCCAAATTGGACGCTCGATTTGGAATCTTGGTGGCGCTTGTCCACCAATTGTGCGCAAAAGACTCGCACAATGTAACCTGTCAAATGTCAAAGCCGCGCAGGTTACCGTCTTGTAATACGTCTCTCCTTTCCCATCTGACCCAGCAATTTGAAGGCGAGCGAGTGCTGTAGGCTAGCCGCGAATTTGGTCCGAGTAATTGCGGGTTTGAAGTAGGCCACTGGGGATCCTACTCGACACATTGAGACGGCATGTGTTCCACTGATCGTGGCCAGACGTTGGAGGGAGCTAACTTCGGATGTTCAATTAGCCCTCTGTAAAGATGGCAAGAACGTAGGTGACCGCAAATTGAAACCAGCGACCAGATCTTGCTTAACGTGTCAATACAAACCATCTGGGTTGCACGGCGTAGGGAGGGGGGCGGAACGTGTCCGTCGTCTTACACTGAGAGCACTGACATCCTGAGGTTTTAAGAATAATGTACTGTGTTGAGTGGATCACACTGTGAGAATTGACGGTGTTGCTGTAGAAGTCGTTGTTCACACCATTCGACTGCTACTTACGGAGGACGACTCGGGTTGTTCGACAAAGTCGACAGCGCTACCGAGCTTTCACGCATCACAGCAGCTGTCAGGAAGCGTGAGACGCGGGAACACAGTATGACTGTCCTTGATAGTTGCGTGCTCAACAGTGCTGTCGTGGGTCTGGTGTGGTGTACTATTGTAGTTCTCAGCGCTTGACTGTAATGAGTCTTAGGACGGGACCGGGACGCAGTGCCCGTGTGTGGTAATGCTATGAGAGCCCTACCACGTTCGCGAATGTTCTTGTGTACGCCATTGACTCTGGACTAGCACTTACAACGTCCAAAAAGTATGCCGAGGGATTGCGATGGTGCGCTATGACCAGGCAGCAAATCCTCATAGGATCAATACTTGACTGCAACCATTGTGCTTTCTGAACAAGAGATGACCAGTGAACACAAGTCGACACTCATATGTCTGACAGGTGCGGACAGGGATCTTAACATCTTCGTCGTGCGAATTGGCGCAGCTGTAGTCCCAGACAACCCTATTGTCCCTGAACATAGCTCGGTAGATTCTGTCGTGGCTGCTAGTGAAGAGTGTATGGACGCATCGTTTGTGTGCAGTTATGTCGTGGAATCCATGTATATGTATGCTACAGAGCATCAGAAAAAAGCAAATGTCATGTTGACTGATAATTCTCCGATCGATTGGTTTCGGGAATAATGTATGATCGGCTGTTCTGTGTTGCCAGCTTGCACGTTACAGTTGGGCGTTTGCGCTCACAGTTGTCACGGATTGCTAGCACCGTAGCTGCTAGAAGCCACTCGCGAAAAGTCCGCCAGTAGTGTGTTGGCACGATTCGAGCTTTGAGCACTTGGATGAGCTGATCGAATTTCTGCATCATTGCTATGGATGAGTTCATGGGCACGCCATCAGACGAGGAGCTAGAGCGGACTGCCAAGCATGCAAATGAATGATGGTTGTGAATTCGGACTTTGCTGACAGGTTTACCTCATCCCACACTTTTTCTTCATACGCTAGAGGGTCGGATAGAAGTAGAACTTATAATTTAGAGGTGTTGTCTGTTTCAAGCTATGAGTGGAAGGACGATAACGCGTATAATAGTGACAGACCGTGACAAACGACGCAAAAGCTTCTACCCTTACTTTCGATGCGCTAAATGCAGCAGTATCAATGCGCCGCTTCTTAAGCTTGAAGGGCTAGTGACGACAGCATCCGCTGAGATTAGCTGGCGATCACAAGCTAAGCTGGTGTCTACGGAGACTCCTCTAAACTGGCACGAATCCGATACATGATCCATATTAGAGATACATGTTCGCTTATGAACCGCCTCAGTCAATTGAAAAGTTCCAGACTCGACCTCGGGTGCAAGAATATCGGTTGAGCATTGCTTGAGCCGACACCTAGGGACGGTTGCCTCTCGAGTGATAGTGATGTGTTTGCAACCATGGCGTGAAGCCCCTGAAAATGTCAGGTCCTGAGCCGTCTGCCTAACCGCTCATCTGGGCTTGTGCAGCCAGCGGATGCGGGACGTATGAACATCTGCAATGTAGTCGACACCGACGGCGCTTTGCCTCTCATCTCTCGGCACAAAGCAGAAGAGGCTCGCACCGTCAAGGGTGTGTGCCAGCTACAGCTCAATGATAGCCTCAGCCGATGCGCGAGTCCGCATAAGACCTCAAGACGCTCTGCTTTGACCGGACGGCAGTGTGTGTTGTTCGAATCTCCCACCGCCGGCCACGTGCAGTGACAGCGCCCGCGAAAGTGGGTATGCGACGGCCCCGCATACATATGTCCATAGGCCAGGTTCGTCAAATCGAGATTCCAAAATTGTCTTGAGGCAGCCACTTATCAAGCCGTGGTCACGGGTCGCGACAGCTTGAGCTGCAGCTTGGCCTTTGTCTCCTTTGAGTGGTCTGTACTGAGACAAAAACACCGCCTTTCTGCGCAAGACGGTCGACAAGCGGTCAAAATGCATATTCGCGGGACTGAACCAATATCCTTTGTTGAAGATCTTCCGGTGAAGTACGTGCTAGACATTTGCTTCTGGTTGAAAGACAAGTTTCGCAAGCAAGTGACAAGGCTTGCAGTAAGACGCGTCTGGTTCCACTGCGGAAAGGAGATTACCTTTCAAGTAGAGTCCCTCTTGGTAAACTGTGAATGGGCTCATGATCGTCTCATCTAAAAGGTGCAGTGCTACCGATCAGGCGAAATACGCTGAATAGCAGCGACAGGAACGCTGCTCAAGTCTACACCGACACTATGAAATATAGGTCTCAACCCCAGCTCTCACGGCAGTGCAGGTGGCCATGTTTCGCACCAGAGAGACCCACGTTTGCAAAGTCGGCCCAGAAGGCTCGTGCGGCGGTGGTACATCCAGCGGGTGTCTGCATAAACAAGGTACCATTCGCTTTTTGTCACTATGCCATGAGAGGACATGACAGGCAGCCCCTTTCGTCTAATCGGGAGCCAACGAGGCTGCTGGGGCGAGAAATCGGGCGCAGCAGGCTTGGTGACAGTCGGGGAGCGCTGCATGTGTATTCCTCCTTAGACTCATCAGAGCCTCGCGTTTGCGGTAAACTTCTTGGGAGCGTCATGAGGATGCACCAGCTTGTTCTCCTCGCTTAAGATGTCCAGTTGATACTCTTGATGATCTTTTTGCGAGAAGAAAGGGTGCAAATCCGCATTGTTGCGACCAAGGCGCACAATCTTCCGTTGATTGGCAATGTTTTGATCGATCCCATCCTGGGATACATTTGGACAAGGGTACTACAACTAAAGTCCTTGTTCTGATGCAGGGTCAATGCGATTGACGGTTTGACGCCGTGTGACATAGTTCCCTCGATCTCTTCCATCCACCACCGCATTGTCCACTGCCCAGCACTTGCGTGCAGTAGGAGTCATTTGGTCCAATCATATACCCTGCCGCCTCGCAACCCGTCAAGCCATGTAGTGTGCGTGCTGAAACCCCGTCTACCCACTTGCACACCGGACCAGGTCTGCAGGACGCTCGGACAAGCTTTGGCGACGCAAGTCGGCTGGTTGTATCTGCTAGCGGTCCGAAGAAAAGGCACAGTATGGGCTCATAAGCAGAGCTGTAGACAGCACAAGTACCTTCCTGGATATTCGGTGTGCAATCATTGACCATCTTTGCCAGAACTATCTTAAGTTTTCCATCGTACCCACTTCGAAGCGTTTCTTCGTGCTAAGTTTCTTGGAATATAGCTATCAACACCATATCCAAATCGATAGGTCGTGGTTGCTGATTCTGATACGGCACCGATTTGCTGCCAGATCACTGGTCGAGTTGTGAACTTACAACAGCCGAACAAAGCCACTCGCTGGACATCACACGAAGCTCGCCGGAAGCTATTACGAGAACGCTTCGTTTGTCTGGAAGTGACGTCCTTCTATCCCGGTACAACCAGCGCTTAGTGTACATCTCCACGACATTGGAGCCCCCACACCTAGCAGGCGTGTTGGTAACAGATATCTTCTCTGCAGACGTACGTTGCGAAAAGAAGCACTTTTGATATGCATTCGAATTGACGCAGTGCTTCAGGTCACACCTGCTTTAGTGGAGCCGCTTGTTCGTCCGTATCGTTGGTAGATCGCTGAAGGTGACCGTCTCGTCCTCGTGAGCACTACGCAAACGCATAGATCATCAGCCCCTCTTCCGATCACTGCCACCAAACCTCTCGGTCTCTGAAGCGGATACCGTTCCACCACAGTCTAGTCTTATTGTCCAACCTAGTCTTTGCCTTCTCAAGTCCATCATTCTTGCCAGCTACCGGTACCTTACGACAGCTTTCAAAGTCACAACATCAGCCTTACGCTGAAGCATCCATCTTTTACATTCGGAGATGAAGATCTCATCGTTACTGAATCCCTTTTGTAGCGAGAAATCTGCACGTAGCAGTCCAGAGTCGCCAACACGATCATCCAGTCATGCACTTATTGCTGGTATGGTGAGACGACAGAGAGTACCAAAGGATGCCCCAATCTTCACAGAGGGCAACAGGACTGTCGGCCATGTCAACTTTCCCCCACACGAGGCGGGGTACGATCAATATCTCCTGGACCAGCATCGTAGGTTCCAAGTCTTCCCCGCGGGCGAGATTGCCAAAAAGGGTATTCGACACATACCATATAACAGCGACAAGAAGGACTTCCTGGAAAAGACGGGGCGTGAGGCATTCGAGAGTGAGTATAGTCTTCCCATATCGTGCACTTCTGCTGACAGGACAATAGTGTTTCAGTACACTTACAAGAGGCCCGGTGATGACAAGGAGTACGTGGTGGTGTGGGACTACAACGTTGGTCTCGTTCGTATGACGCCCTTCTTCAAGTCATGCAAATACTCAAAGGTATGTTGACACGTCTGCGACGGATAATATTCAGCTGACTCATGCAGACGATACCTGCAAAGGCGCTGCGGGAGAATCCAGGCCTCAAGGACATTAGCTATAGCATCACCGGAGGTGCCCTGGTGTGCCAAGGTTAGTAGATACTCAGCCATTGCTACTGAATAGCATACTGACATGTTGCAGGTTACTGGTTTCCGTACGAAGCAGCGAAAGCAGTGGCTGCGACCTTTTGCTACGATATCCGATGGGCGCTCACTCCGGTGTTCGGGGACGACTTCCCTGGCCTGTGTCTTCGGCCCAAAGACCCTCGGTACGCGAAATTCCTCATCGAGCCAGCTATTGTACAACACTGCACGAGGGAGACGGATAGGTTCAGAGAAGAAGGGCCTTCGTACCTTGTCATGAGAACCACCTCCACCCCTGTGGAGGCTCCAAGTACATCTGCGAGAGTGCAGGTGGAGCGACGAACGCGACCAGCGGATATCGAGAGCGGATATGGAACTGATACAGATCGAAGTGACAAGTACTTTTGCTCGCCCCAGGTGTCTCCTCGGAGTCAGTTCACCCCCATCAACAGGACGTTGTCGCCAAGATCGCCATTCCTCGCCGACTCGTTCAGTGGGGCCTCACCCGTTAACACTCACTACCACCAAGCCCTGCTTGCCGTGACTTCAGCGCCGGCGGAGTATGATGAGGTGCCTTTCCGGACGAAGCGAACTCTCTCCAAGGTAGCCTTTAGTGACAATTGTGATGAAGATCAGCCAACTCGTCCACCAACAGCCGCCACTGTTGACAGCTGCTATAGTGGGCGAACATCCGGGGGGTTCAGCAGTGACAACAGCCACACCCATGTCGAAATCGATGCGGCCGAGATGCTGCTGTCGCTCAGAACAGATGGCGACACACAGCCACCGACTAAACGAACGCGTCGCGGGTCGCAGTACTGAGCGGATGTTGTTTCTTGGGTTCTTTCCTTCTCAGGTTTGTTTCTTCAGCGGGTACGCCAAGACTCGCGATGCCTTCCCTTCTTGTTACGCATGATGTTATGCAGCCTATTCAGCGCTCATCGTCGGTACTGTCGCTACAATGATGCATATGGTATGGATTCCTGTTGTACTGAGCGAAAGCTTCAGTTTGTATTGTATCGTCGGGCGTATGCGTTTCTGTCCATCAAACCTTTGTACTAGAGTACTCAATGTAGAGCATTGCTCACTGGTATGCTATACGCGAGTAGCATTTCGCTACAGTGTTCAGCTTTAAGAAATACAAGTCTTCCTCTTGATTCTGTCTGTTCATACCGTTACTCCTCTTTTCCACGTTGAGCTTACTTCGACCCCGCCTTCGCTTGAGCCTTCAATCCCTCAACCCTCTTCCTGGTCCCTGCAACAACATTCTCCTCATCCCAAATATACGTGACACTCTCCTCCTTAACAACTGCAGCCGCCCACTTCGAGAAACTAGGCAACTTATCCAACCCCTCAAGCACAGACTGAGGAAGCAACCCATGTCTCGCCAAAGCATAAATTCGTAGTATAAAGGGTGCAGTCAAAACCTCAGCCAACGTCACTTTGGTACTCCCCCCGAAAAACGGTCCTGCATCCTTCAACAACGGCTCGATTTCCTTTTCCACGATCCCGACAAAGTCTTTGCTCAGCTTCTCCTTGTCCTCGTTGCTTTCTTGACGTAGGATCTGGAACCAGTGGCTGCCGGCCTTGGAGAACCAGGTGTCGACAAAGAAGTTGATGCGTGCACGCGTTAGTGCTCCTTCGAGTGTTCCGGCGGCAGGGAGGACATGCGAGGGATAGGTGTCGGCGAGGAACTGAGAAACGATGCCGGATTCAGTGACGATTTCGCCGTTGAAGTCGATGGCGGGGACAAGGCCACGCTGGGGATGGATTAGTATAGTTTTTGCGTATTGGAGCTGATATGCTAAACACATACAGGATTAACCTTCAAATACCACGGCTCACGCGGCGTATCAAGATCAATAATAACCTCATCATACTTCAACCCCAACTCCTTTAGCACAATATGAGCCCGGTGAGCCCATGGGCAGCGATGATTAGTGTAGAACGTGATCTTGGGTGCGTTGCCGTCGACTTGGGCCATGATGTCGATTGATGATGTGGATATAGCCGATCGAGCTAGGATGTTCGATGATGTGCTAGCGGGGGTTGGGCGGGGAAGCAACGGGGATGTGAGAGAGGCCTCAATGAAGTAGACTGAGTGTGGATTTCGAGTTATGGAGGTTGGAGAGGTGATTGAGAGGTTAGTTGTCGTGTTTATAGTGTTTAAGATACATGGCTTCATGTGTACGTGTGCGTTTCGGTGGTTGGCTTTGTAATCAAGAATTTCATGGTATTGCATCAGAATGCGAGTAGATCGCATAAACGTGGGGTATAATTGTCGGACCAATACGAGAGCCTGCGCCGCCCTCCCAGATGGGGTAAATAAGTGAACGCCTGATATATGCTTTGAAAGCAGCCCCTTTGCTACAATGCTGAAGCCTGGAGTACTGCCCAGGTGAAGGTTGTTGCTCGAATGATTCACTCATGATGGAGGATCGTGAGGACTGCGCTCAGCTTATGACTCCATCACCTTCGACTTTCCACTCCATGGCGTTCGCGTCTGTCTTTTTCTTCGCTCTTCGCTTCTCGTTGCGCAGACGTCGCTTCTCTTCTGCCTCTTGTTCTAATTTATCCCTATTCAAGGCTAACCGCGCGTCAAGATCTGTGACTTCTAGGAACTTGTCTTCGTCTCTCTTGCGCTTGAGGTATCGTAGGCGTTCGCGTACTTCTTCGACGGTCGCGCGCCGTACTTCGCCCGATTGGCCGGTCGCAACTAAATGCTGCTTGCTGTTCAAATGTTCCACGTATTGTATGTTGTCTCTGGAACCTGTTAGCGTGACCCATCAATCATCATCGTGAATACGTACTTGAAAGTGAGATCACAGGCTTGACAGTACGCGCCAGCTCCACGCCCTCTCTTTCCAACAGCCGCTGTTGCCGATGTGAGAGTCTGTCTGCCAATCATCTTACTCCAGTCTATCCTCTCTGATCTCGCTTCTGTCTGCTTCAAGTCCTCTGGTGTGGAGGCTCTCCGCCTGTATGTCTTGCCCTCCAGCTTTGCTTCATATCTCTCTTTGGCTTCTTCACGCTCCTTTGCATCTCTGTCCTTTGCCTTCTTTGCCATCTCTTCTCGATCCCATGTTTTCCTGAAGTCTGTATCCCCCCCACCCTTACTCCCGTATGCGCCTGCTTTGCCGCTCATGATGGGCAATGTACCTCGTGTTCGTGCGGATTATGCGCAATCGGTCACTTAAGATCATGAGACAGAATTCGAACGATGGCTAATAGGGCGAGGTGATCCTCGAAGATCCCGAAGCGAACGGATATATAGAACTGGTGGGGTTGTTGAGTTCGTGAACCGACACTCGATCAATCGAGGTTCCACCCGAAAGTTCACTGCCAAGGGAAGCACTGACCCCGTCGGGCAGACAGGCATTCCCGGCCTTCGACCACATCGCAAGCAGTCCAATACCCTTCAAAAACAAGTCTGATATGGCTTTCGTTCCCAACAGTGGGTAGGTGGTGTGATAGAATGGTAGGACACTTATTACGATATGAAATGGAGGAGGGAAAAGTATACATTTCTGCTTTGCGAACAGCTAAACTCTGTAGATGCCAACGCTCTACGTCAAAGGCTACTATTTCGCCCAAACAGGTCGAGAAGAATATGCGGAATCTTGGAGCATAGGTGATCTCGCTACCAAACTCCTCGCTATGCGTTGTGTGTCGGTGGCTTGATCAACAACCATCATCAAATTTACCCAAAGTTGAAGCATGACGCCATGTCATGCTGATGAATGTGCATCATTGCTGCGCTGCGTCGTGAAAGTGTGATTGTCTCGCGTGAAGGAAATAAAACAGGGTCGGGAACTGAGGACGAGCGAACTGAATGCGAATGTGAAGCATGTATACGCATTTAGTATGGGTATGCCCCGGGCGGCCCATGATAACCAGCGATAGGGGGTGTAGGTACTGGAGGCGGTCCATGCAGGACTCTGTTAAGTGCCGAGTGCGCGTCTGGCTGTAGAGATCCCTCCCTGTCTCGCCGTTTCTTCTTCTTCTTCTCGACGCCCATCAGATACCCCCTGTCCGCATAGCCTGCAGCTGCAAAGGGAGGCTCAATGACCTCGCGTGACCGACTGTCCGGCAAACGGAGCTCGACGAGACCGTAGAAGTAGTCAAGGACTTCTGGGTAGCGGAGGACCGACGCTCGCCAATCAGCGTCTATGCCACGCTTCAAGTCCGCGTTTGCGTCTGCGATTTGTGACTGCAGCTGTGACAAGTACATCGGGTGGATGGGTGGATGGCCAGAGTAACGCATGTATACTTCGTAGTTGGGTAGAGAGGCGAGATAGGCGGCGTGCATTCCTTTGCGGTTGGACGTCAATCGCTCGAAGGCATTGAGGATGTGTTGGCGGGCGTGGTTGATAACCCAATCGCTATATTGTAATTAGCACTGCGATTTGGGTAGTGATTGAAAGACATACCGGATCTCTGCCAGTCTATCCTCCATTATCCGCCTCTCGGCTTGTTTGACGGCGATCTGTAACCGGTCCGCCTCACAGGGACATTCCGGATATGCTGGCGCATTGCAAATGGCGCAATTAGGAGCTTCATCCATTTCATAAGTACCAACTTCAAACTGCACTGTTGGTCATGGCTGTTCCAAAGGCAGTTTTGTAAGGTTCGATGCGGTTGGAGTATAAGACACGCTACAAGACAAGGCGGATGATGAGAGGAGAAGTGGAGAAGAATTAGAGGCGGTTGTTTCTGCTTGTTAGTTCAGGTACAGGCGGTGACAAGTAACAAGTTACATGACGACGGTAATGGAGAGCATGCAGCGGGGACTGGCTAGCTTTGAGCGGCTTATGGGGTGTTGCTGCGTTATGAGCTGGCAGATCGCTAGAGCCTCGGAGCTCTCGATCTCAGTGTACGCCAAGCCGGACGAGATCAACACTGTGGAGAATCGAGAGAGGAGCGTGACAGAGTCGATTGAATTGTTTAGCTGTCAATGGCGACCGAGTCCATAGTGTTTGCCGTGACTCGTAGTGGTACCAGCCCTGGCCTGGGAGAGTCGTCTCCAAGGTCCTACCCCGCTCTTTGCAGCCAGCGCCAGCCTCGCGAGTCTGCTTACTATGAAGACTGATTCGCAGTACTTGGGCGACTTTGTCCAGACGTGGCATCTCCTCAGATTGACATCGCATAAGTCTACCATGATGGAAAGTAGGTAGACCAGACGAGCTACCTACTCAATAGGTGCGATCGCACCTGTCACCTGGTGCACAGAGATGGTGCTCTCTCAACGACTACACGATGCATGTTCTCTCTGTTAGAAGGTACAGGACAGAACACGCCGCCAATGAGGGCCCCGGATCCGTTCTGCAGGTCAAAGGCCGTGGTACCTCTGAATCGTGAGGCAACGGACAGGTAGAGCATTCGCGAAATGGTGACAGGAGATATGGTACGGTGGACTCGCTCCACTTGGCCTCGAGGTCGCACTCGAAATGTATCTGAAGTCAAGCGATGCTTTCATGGATCGTGGTCAATCAGCCTTGGAAGATGCAGGTGGTTCCTGCTAGGTAAGAGTCACGACTGCACAAAACTTACTGACGTCACCTATGCAAATCACAACACATGGCAACTTTCCCTCTCTGAATTCGACCTGAAACAAAGTGTCTCCCGATGATCGGACGGGACATCCCATCTCTTCGCTAAGGCCTGCTTCAAATGTCGGAAACACATGAACCGAAGTCGATTGAGTGCGACCAGGAATAGCACGTGACGATGGATACTCGCGGTCCTTTTCTTAGATTCCCCCACACACCAACCCCGACTAGAATTCGGGTCCCAGTGCCGACGCCAGCATCTTTTGCAAGACGACACGTACCTTTCTGCAGGACTGGATCGGAGATGTTGGACGTTGACCGTCTTTCGTCTGACTGCAACAGGCGCAGCTAGGCCCTCCATGGTTGGAGCTGCCCGTTTGGTGAATTCCGGGTGCAGCTCTGGTGTTTCTCCAGACGGGTTTTTTCACCTGGTCTGTGGTCTAGATTCTTAACCACCAATTGGAAATCACACCTTCACGACGGTACAGCTCCGTAGTGCGGTTTGTCAGCTCCATTAGTAGTGTGTCGGTGCGATGCGTGGTTCAGGGTCGGTAACATTACAGCAGCTAATTACAACTAAAGAGGAGTCTTACTGTTACAGAGGCGCGAGCACGATCTCCAGATGCGAAGATGCGAAGATGCGACGCCTCTGCTCGTCGGGGCTGAGCTGTTCACACATGCGTCGTCGTCTGCGTCGATTCGAGGCCATGCACACCGATGATTAACAGCCATCTTTCTCGGGGACCGGTGCTGGCGATGCTACAGCACACCGCAATGACTGCACCCTGCGCTTATTAAGCGGTATCGCGGTATCGACTGGTCCCACATCGGATGATAAGCACCTCTTCCGACCGGTGGAGAGGCCGTGCGCATGCGCGCCCTTTGAATTCCTACACTTGCCTAGCGGATGTCAATGTTTGACTCTATTCTGACTCTTGGCAATGTCCGATCTAGGTGGTGTTGCTTCTATGGATTCATCTAAAGAGCTCTGCGCCTTATGGTCATTCTACACTCTTACCACAGCGTGTCGGAGGGCGCACACTTGTTCTTCACCTTCCCAACCAGGCGGTTGACACCCAATCAGTGCGAGATCTGACCGAGTCACGCTCGTCATCATGGCTACTCCAAACCCGGGCGCGGATATGACCGACTTCTTCGATTTCGGCGAAGCAGCCATGCCCGATTCACAGCAAGACACGGAATTCGATCTTTCGGCGTTGCAAAATCAGGAAAGGTGAGTCAAGCCATGTATATACCGACGCTTTGGTAGCGGTCTGCTTTCGTGGCTGGCGTGATCATTGATCCACGCCATTACGTGAAACGACAGCTCCATCACATGGCTAACAACAGCCAGCAATGCTCCAAATGACAACACTGGGGAACCTTCACAACTTCCTCATACATCGACCAAAAGTGCAGATTTCAATACAGACTTCTCTTGCTATTTACCGCAATACCAGAAGCCAGCTCAGCCGTGCGATTACTGTCGCTCAAAATCCCTCGAGTGCTTCATCTACAATTCTGGTCCAGATCAATGTTGCTCACCGTGCTGTTCGCCTTGCAGCGCCTTATTTCGCACATGCAGCTTCAGCAATCCTGACAAGGCAGCGGTTTCGAAACGAAGGACTGCTCTCGACACGCTAGACGTCGTCACGGAGAACGATGCCCATCAATATGGAGGGCTTACTGGACGTAAGCAAATGCGCAGCCTGGGTCATATGGGTCCTATCGAAGACGAAAACGAGGACGAGCAAGGCCCCAAGAAAGGAGCTGCTGCCGCTAGGTTTCCACGCCCAGCCACCAAGATTCTAAAGGAGTGGATGATTGCTCACATCGACCATCCGTACCCGACCGAGGACGAAAAGGAAGCGTTGATGCAACAGACTGGCCTCTCACTAGGTCAAATATCGAACTGGATGGCGAACACCCGCCGAAGACAGAAAGCCAGACCTAAGCGAAACTCATCGCCAAGTATCCGTCCATCCACGGAGATCATCAATATTCCTGCGGGTAAAAAGTGGGAGACTATGAGTAAGTACAACGATCCTCAGTTCAGTAGATCACACAAGACTTTGGCATCCGCAACTGCTGGAAAGTTTGTGACTTTCCGCCTTGAGGATAAAAAGCCAGATGTGGGACGTGGAACTTCTGCAACAACTGTTGTAGCAGCTCATATGCCACTTTCACAGCCAAAGAACTATTTCGGTTAACTCGCGACAGATCCTTTCGAACGATGGAAGCACTCTCCCCCTGAGAACGAACCGGCGCCATTGACAGCTATCGCCCAAGCTGTGGAAACATTTGATCTACCAGAATCTACCAGTCTAAGCAGCAGCTATCACAAAGACACATCGAACCACAGTACAGGCAGCTTCTCTATATTCAAGGCACCTTCGATCTCGTCTCTCGAGACTGGCTTGACGAATATGTCGTCAGGTTCCCACAACTCCGCTTACTCTTACGGTTCCCGTCACTCGCTTGGTTCGATGACCAGCCTGAAGTCGAAGGAGAGACGCAGGCGACGACGCCTTCCAACACGAGCGCCGAAAGCAGATGCTGACGCTGGCCCCCGTGTGTTCCAGTGCACATTTTGCACGGACAGGTTTAAGTCCAAGTATGACTGGTATGTTCCATCTCTGTTTCCTAATGTCAAAAGATTCTGCATCGGCGTAATATCGTGATGAAAGCTGAAGTGTACCAGGTCTCGTCACGAGAAGAGCCTCCATCTGTCTCTTGAAAAGTGGCTTTGCGCACCTATTGGTGAGATCGTGGCTGACAAGGCGACTGGCAAGCCGAGATGCGTATACTGCGATGAGCTCGATCCCAGCAAGGAACACTTGTCTACTCACAACCACGTCGCTTGCTACGAGAAAGGCCCCGAATCTCGAACTTTCTACCGCAAGGACCATCTGAGGCAGCATCTGCGGTTGATGCACGGTTGCAAGATGACCTCGAGTATGGATTCCTGGAAGTCTGAAGCACAGTACATCAAGTCTCGCTGTGGCTTCTGCGCCATGAGCTTTGACAAATGGCAAGATCGTATTGATCATCTGGCAAAGGAATTCCGCAACGGAGCGAACATGAAGAACTGGAAGGGATGCCGCGGATTGGACCCTCATGTGGCTATGCATGTCACGAACGCGATGCCACCATATCTCATTGCGAACGAGAGCATGTCGCCCTTCCCGTTCTCTGCCAGCAATACGGCAAGCATAAAGGTATGTGCAAGAACGCCTGCAGATGACTGAGGTAGAGCTTGGTTCACTGACATGATATAGCAATTGAATATCCAACGCGAAGGTTCTGATCTGGAGTACCTGATCCCGAATGTCGACACGAGCCCGACATGCGATCTGTCTGTTGCCTACCAAGAGGGCCAGAATGCTTCAACAATTGGACCCATTGTCCTGACAACGCCAGCAAGTTATAACGCGTCTCAATCGACCACCGCACATCCGAATGCGACTTGCTGGGAGATCTTGACCCTGAGACTAGGAAAGTTCGCACGCGAACAAATTGAGAAGCATGGCTCTAGTACAATCACCGACTGTATGCTCCAGCGCGAAGCCCGTAACATACTATACGGAGATCCCGATGACACCTGGAACCAAACTTCGGCCGACAATCCTGAGTGGCTCACCTTGTTCAAGAAAGCACATGGAATTGATACATCTGTGCCTACACCAGGCATCTCGGCCCGCCACGAAGTCTATGAAGATCTCGGTATACATCCCAACACAGTCCTTGATCCGAGCTTCGTCCTCGAGAATTTTCCTGATCTCGCTGTAAGCACGGCGAGCCCTGCAGATCTTGCCGCAATATTCGACTGCGCACTGGCAGGATCAACTCGGTTTGGTCCTTCGCACTCGTCTGGTGCTCAATCACCATATAGCATTCCCGGACTGACGGGCTCTGTATCAGCATCGCCTACCTCCCCAGCTATCCAAGCGCCAGTCACAAATACCACAAGCTCAGGCCTGGGTGTCTACGAGTCGATAGCAGAAATGGCATGCACAAGCCCTGGGGGACCTTGTTACGGGGAGAACGGCGAAGCTGGCTTCTCCACCAAGAGCTTTGGTTCTTTTCAGGTGAAGAAAAGGTCGTATTGGGTGGATCCTGCAACAGCCAATCTGAATCCCGACCAGGCTTTTGAGAATGCCGTGGATCCTTTCATGGCGCCGGTTCAGGAGAAGACTTGCATGAGGACTGGTGAGCCTGGGCACGAGGACTTTCAATTCCCGTCGTGGGATCAACTCCCAGCGGATCTCCAGAATCCGACGACAAGTGCCGATTTCAGTTCTGTGATTCCCATCAGTACTGCAGGGACTGGTGTACCGGTTACGACGGCTACGGCGGGCGATGGCACAATGAGCTGGGATGATGGTGATATGAACTTTGCAATGGATATGGATATGGACTTTGAGTTCAACATGCTTGGCAACTGAGTGGGAATAGACGTTTCTGCGTCGGGAATGGGGGAGGGTGCGGGCGTTCTTGACTTTTTTCCCCAAAACACTTGACACGGCACAAGATGGTGATACCACGTGTAGACTCGGTCAGTGGATAGGATAACATCATGCTCTTCAACTCAATGGCACTATTCTTCGTTATGACAAAGTCTTCTACTACAGTGGCCGTTCCATGCGTCCCATCTTACAGAAACATGTGCTGATGTACCTATAACAAAGCAGCACTTATCCATGACAGGTATCAGAATCTCCTTGCCCTTCAATATCAATTCTCCCATCTCATTTCCCACGCATAGTTCTCTAGACAATATACTCTATCCTACCTATTCTCCTTTCTTAAACGTATTCTAGTTTTTGCCTGGAAGAAACTCAGCTCCCGCGTTCCACAACACCTCTCATCCCCCTGTCCCCTGATCACCGCATACACAACATGCACATACCCGCACTATACGTCGTACACGCCCACCCCTCCCACCACTCACCACATACTCTCAATCCTGCACGACTTCCTATCCTACCAAATTCCCATCCCGCACAATCTCAACTTCCCACCAAGCAAAACAACAAACAAGCGAAAACACACTATCCCCAGTCTCTATAACCCACCTTTCTACATTGTTTCAACTCTTTTACTATAAAACCTCAGTTATGCAGCTCAGTTGTCAAGAAAGAAGGAACAAGGGCGTTGTGGCGGAGTGGTCTATCGCGCAAGACTTGAAATCTTGTTCCCTTGGGAGCGTCAGTTCGAATCTGGCCAACGTCGTGGTTTTGTTTTTTGTGGTGGTGTCAGTCACGCACACTGGGTCTTGAGGGGGGGATTGGCCTTGAATGCGATGTGCGTGTTGGTGAAGGAAGGGACGTTGAGGCACGACGGTGAGTGAGTAAGTGAGTGGGGTGGGCAAAAGTAAGGCAGGGTACACTTCCAGTACATGACAATCTTATTCTCTTATTTTTTTGATTTTCCAATCTCTTTTAGATATTCCTTGGGAATTCTTGATTTCTTTATTTACAACGAGTCCGCACTAACTCTCTGTACAATAATGCCCGTCGACGCACCACCCCCATTACAAATGGCCGCTGCGCCATACTGCCCCACTTCCAACTGATGCAATAGCGTGACGAGAATCCTGCAACCGGAGCTACCCAACGCATGGCCCAAGGCAATGGCTCCACCCCTTGGGTTCACATTGTCGGAGCCTAGACCGAGGATTTTGGCATTTGCTTTGATGACTGCGGCAAAGGCTTCGTTAAACTCCCAGACAGAGATGTCTTCTTTTGCGAGGCCGGATTGTTGGAGGAGCTTTTTGACGCATGAGGCGGGGGCGATGGGGAAGTCGAGTGGGTCTGTGGGGGTGGGGGTTAGTGGGTGCGAGAAGGGGGGAAAGGGTGTTAGCGGCTACGTACCAACGGCGGCATCGGCGTAGGTGATGATTTTGGCTAGGACGCGACTGTCTTTGCCGTATTTTTGGGCGATTTCTTTGCTGCCTAGGATGACGGCTGATGCACCGTCGCTGAGGGGGGAGGCGTTGGCTGCGGTTATGGTGCCATCGGGGCCCTTATCGAAAGAGGGCTTCAATGTTGCGAGTTTGTCGATCTTGAGCTTGGTGTACTGCTCGTCTTCTGAAATGATGATGTCGCCCTTTTTCGACTTGATTGTGACGGGGACAATTTCCTCTTTGAACAGACCATCCTTGTATGCCTGCTGTGCCCGCTTGTAAGTCTCGATGGCATAGTCGTCTTGCTCTTTTCTCGACACGCCGTGGTCCTTGGCTGTCTTTTCTCCACAAATGCCCATGTGGACCTGATTGTAAACGTCTGTCAAACCATCCAGGAGCAAGCCATCCTGTATCTTCTGATGTCCGAATGCGGGCTGTTGGCTTGCTCGGTTGAGGTAGTATGGTACTCTGGTCATGCTCTCCATGCCGCCGGCTACTTGTGCCTCGGCTTGTCCAAGTTCAATAGTCTGAGCAGCGACGTTGACGGCTTTCAGACCAGAGGCGCATACTTTGTTGATGGTGGTGGCTTCGACGTTGGTGGGGAGTCCGGCGAAGATGGCGGCTTGTCGTGCTGGTGCTTGTCCAACACCTGCACCGAGGACGTTGCCCATGAACACTGCGTCTATGGACGATATAGGGACGTTGGACTTTTCGAGGGCGGATTTGATGGCCGTGGCGCCCAGTTGGGTTGCTGAGACGGTTGTGAAGCCACCGTTGAACTGCCATGTTGTTAGTATACTGAGCAGACACACATGTTCCTACATACTGTTCCCGTCGGCGTCCGACTGGCACTGATAATGTACGCATCTCGAATCTCCTTCCTTTGCGGTGCAGAGCTGCTGAACTGTCTCTGGATGCTAGCCAGCCGTTGCTGGGGCCGTGAAGCCATTCTGGCAGTGGAGCGAAGAGCAGCAGACATGATCAAATCTGTACAATATTGGACGGCCTCTGAAGAATGCTAAATCACGGAGAAAGAATACTCGAGCGAGTCGAAAGACGATTCTCACATGGCGGCGTTCTTTCCGCAGACGTAAATGCGGCGGAATGTGGAGAGGCGAGTGACGCTGCGGCTATGTACCGAGGTCGACCGGCACCAACCGGCTTAAACACCGCGTTGCAATGGGCTTTTGCTCACTTCACGGTTTACTGAACATGCTCGTCTGGGGAGTCTTGAAGATGTTGCCGCGAACGTAACCGTCCTCAAGAAACCTGCGGGCAACATCGTCATGCTGTTCCGACGGCGACGATGCTTTGCCCCGCTAACTCGGTGGCATCACGGTGAAGCTATGTCGCGACCATTACGCGCTAGCCATCCCTCTTGTATCTCTCGTCAACTGCCCGCCAGCCAGCACTGCCTTACCACCTCCCATGCGTCAAGCCATGGCCTTGCGCGTGATCCAGCTCAAGATCTGAATGAAGTCATCTTCGCTAATTTAGATTGTGCAGAAACGCCCCTCACACACTGCAGAAACATGTCACGTTCCTCCCGTCACGCAGCCTCACAGGGCCATGCAAGACAAAATCAGCCACGCGTCCATACTACCTCCATCAACGGTATCGGCAATGTCAGCCTGGAGACGCCCCGGTGTACAAATGTCATTCGATCCCCATTTCCAAAGTGGCAGTGGAGTCTGTGATGAATCCAAGTTTGCGCGAGCTGCGGCGCAGTGAACACAATCACCCGTCTTTGACAGATGACAGGAGCGTTGTAGGGATACCCGTCTGACGATGATAGAGTGCTCGCCTTCAAGCACAGGAGTATTGACGCGTACTTCCAAGTTTCCTGCTGCTCACCGGCCTGCCTGGTCATCTGACGGCCATCTTCAAGCACATCGCAGAACGCCCAAGTAGTTGTGCTTCCATCTGACGCCCTTGGATTCCATCGTTGCTCAAATCCAGTGTTTTCGGTTTGACCAACGAGTTGTACCTGCGTCAAAGTCTCGGTATCACAGCAGCTTAGCCTTGTGGCTTGCTGTGTGACCCTGGACCGTCCAGTTCGACCTTGCCTCGTTCTTGTGAGGAGCTCTGGCCACGACAAGCTCGATCTCCATCACATTGGCCGTGGTTCTGGATGGGTGGGTTGCAACGCAGCACCATGCTGTTACAGCACTCATAGGGAGAGCACTACCTTACATGAGGCATCGTGAGCGCACAAGACAGCTTCCAACATCCCTTAGCTCAGGTTCTCGGGAGGAGTACACAAACAGCCAAGTATCATGAGAGGCTAGAGTGGGCGCCCTCGCCTTATATAAGAAGGTAGTGAACTGCAACTTTGCTACGGCAAGCTCACCCTCCTCACTCTCTCCTCTGCAACTCAAGTCCAGCGTCTTATTCTTCTACTATATCGTACTCGTGCCCAGTCCGCCAAGATGCACTTCTCCACCCTCCTTACTACAATCACCCTGACAGCCAGCACGGCTCTCGCAGGCACATCGTTTGTTCACAACAACTGTGGTTACGACGTCTACATCACGTCTGTCGGCACCAAGCCAGGCGTAACCAAAAAGCTCGGCAACAATTCCTGGTGGAGCGAGAAGCAGTACTATGAAGGCGTTGGCACTGCCATTAAGATTACCTCTACGGCAACGGGACTCTGGGAGGGCAAGCCTGTACTACACTTGTCATACACGTATGATGCGGGCAAGAGCATCTACTACGACCTCAGCACGGCCTATGGATTCGATTTTGCGGGCAAGAAACTCCGCGTTCATGGACCTGAGGGCAAGAAGGTCGAGGAGATCGTTTGGGAGGGGGAGCCCAAGCCAAACCACACTGCGGTTTACTTTGGCGACACCAACTTGACGCTTGAGCTCTGCGAGTAAGCGTTGCATCTTGATGGAGATGGAGATGCGGGGGATTTGAAGTTGCAGTCAATCGGTACGGGGGAGAAGGGGACAGTGGTGCTGAGTAGATGTAGCAATTGTAGCATTGTTAATGATGCAGAGCAGCTGAGATGAGATGATTCGAGTTCGCCATAGCACATGCAAATGAGAGTTGAATAGCTTGAAACAGTTCGCTTTGCACGGTGCACTGGTGCATTGACATGCTCTATTCGGTTCCAAGTAGTTGATTGAGAGCACCATCAATCACTGAGTGCAGGTGAGTGTGGTGGAGCTAGGCGGAAAGCGGATGTCCCTGCCAAGACTGAGTCGGCGGTCGGCGGTCGGCAGCTGGGGTCCCAAAGTGGAGCTAGCCGCATTGGACCTTGGCGAGGTCTGCTCAAGTGACGCTTCCGATTGTCCAGGGCCAGTTCACTCTTGCAAACCATCTCGCACGGCGCCTGTGCTAGAGTCGTGTGATTCCTCGCTTCTCGGGCTGCCCGCCGTCTTCATTCAAGCCACACCTCACTTTGCTCGACGTCGTACCCCGTTCTCCCGGCTAGATATTCAAGTTGGTCCCTGTTCTGTTCCAGCCGAAAGCACGCTCGCTGCGCTCTGCCGTCGCACTCTGCTCTTCAACACCAACACCCACCACGCCTCCCACACCCGAGGGTGTCTGACGTCGCCAGTATGGTGCGCAACGGAAGTCCGTCCCCAGCGGACAATTTTCCGCTCGGCCACTCTGCTACCTCACCTCAACCACAGCCGTCGAAGCGCGACAAGCGGCGCAACATGCTGGCCGAGAAGCTGGCTGAGATGATGGCCTCCTTCTCCGACAACAGGGACAGCCACTACCGCGCCCAGCTCGCAGCGCTGCAGGCCGACATCAACCTCATCATGAAGGCGGACCCATATGCGAACAAGCCGCTCAACGACGGCGGGGAGGAGGCCTCGGAGCTCATCTCCCAGATCATGGGCAATAACGTGCCAACTGCGCCCAGCGCGGGCACCGACTATGTTGCGCAGTGTGGCAAACACTACTCGCGCTTTGTCGATGCCGTCAATGACGCCATGGAGGAGCGTGACTACAATCTGACCATGCTTTGGGTGAGTGGTGGCCGATCCCGACTGCAATCGCCTGACATACTGACCCCATCTCCTCACAGAACAAGCACGAAAATGCAAAGAACGAGATTGAAAACGCACACTTGTACAAAGTCCAGATCGCCGAGGAAGAGCACAAGCTTCTTGCGGCCACAATCCGCGAGCGCCTCATGGCCAGCATCCAGCAACGAACGAGCCGGCTGAGGCGCGAGAAGGAACAGTTGGACCTTTCCGACAGCAATGCCATGCTCCTCCACCCCAACCAGTTCAGCATTGGCAACCCCGCCAGCCCTGGCGGCCCACAGGCACCCCGTAAGACGAGGCGGACAGGACACAAATTCGGAGACGCAGAAGAACTTGCAGCCGCCAACGAGAGCAAGCGCAAGCGGAAGCTCTTCGAGGACCAGGACAACGACTCTCCCGGTCCCGCTGGCCGCAACATCGAAATGGGCGCAGGCTCCCCCTTCCGCGAAGCCAAAGCCCGCACTGTCAATGCGCAATTCGAGTCCGCCGCCTACTCCCTCGAGCGCCTCTTCACCGAAAAGGAGCTCAACATGGCCATGAACCAAGCCACAACCGCCGCCTCGCACTTCTTCGCCAAAATGCGTGGCGCGCCCCAAGACGCCCCCACAAACGGCACCTCTGCTCCCAATGGCACAACCACAAACGGGGACCACCACCCCAACGCCTCTGAAAATGGCGACCCCATGGACCAAGATCAAGACTCGGACGATATCCCCGGTGGCGCAGCAGACATGACGCGCCAGGTCTCATCCAACCCCCATGCCACCCGCGGCGCAACCCGCTCAGCCCTCCACCCCAGTGCCGCTCTAGCAAACGGCCAAATTCCCTTCATCTACAACCCCCCCTTCATCCTCGACGCCAAAATCTTCCAAAAGATCAATGCCAGTGCGCCGACGCCGCCCGCCCTTGCTGCCCACGACGTAGAGCAAGATCTCAAACTCATGCTGCGTGAAGCGCGTCCCGACGACGAATTAAATGAAAAGTTACTTCAGGCGGCGTGTCATCCTGTTAAGGCGAGGGATTATCAAGTTCAGCCACCCGGGTTTCAGGAACCGGTGGGGGAAATGACAAGGGTGGTTAGAGCGAGTATGCCGCATCTTGAGGTGGGGAATGGTGCGGGTATGGGGATCGGGGGTGTGGCCATGAGTGCGCAGAGTAGTATGGCGGGGTATAGTGATGCGGGAGGTGGGAATACGCCGCGGTATGGCGAGAGTGAGGGGTTGGGAGGAGGGTTGAGCGTTGGCGGAGGGAGGGGAAGTGCGAATACGAGTAATGGTGGTGGTGTGGCCATGGCAAGGACAGCGAGTGGGAGTGGCAGGGGACGTGGGAGGGGTAAGGGGAATTGAGGATTTTTTTCTCCCTTCCCCATTTGCTTCTCTTCTTCGTCTTCCTCCTCTGCTCCTTATCATGTCTGCTGTCTATGCTGCATGTCCCATTGCAGAATTTTTGCATTATACCCCCACAACCATTCTATTTTCACCTTTCATCTTTCATTTTTCATCTTCAAAGAGCGCACGGCTTTGCTATATCACGTCCTCTTGGTTTGGTATTCTTATGCAATTATGATTTACGTCACTTGATTTGTTATCATAATGCTCATTCTTGTTGTTCTTCTCCACGTTTCGAGGGACATAATTGATCTCGCGTTTCGAACGGTACATTTATATCATGTTAGAGTATGAATGTGGTACTAGAGTTACAATTCGAGAGATGAATGATAATCACTTGACATATATCAGCGCGGGATGTGATGTTCCCATGTTTGCTTGGATGATGCAGTCGTCTACAAGGCAGATATCGAATGTGTCTTGTACACGAAAAGAGGGTCCCATGGATAGTGATCTTGGTATTCAACATGAAAGCAAGGATGCCATCGAATCAAGGCACAAAGTTCAAGTAACAACAATAACATTGCGACGCGCTAACAACTACAAGCAATAGCAGAAAACAAACGCTACAAATAAGACTCCAGTCATTCCCAGTCATCAGTCATACTCATCAATCATACTCATAAACCGCGATACGAAACAAAAGAAAACACCATAAACAAGAACAGAAACACCTCCACCCGACAACTCAGACTAGCCACAAATGTCATCGTCAGTAGTATAGTCGTGATCCGCAGCAAAGGTCGCTTTGGCTATGCTCTCCAAATCATCTTCGAGATCTGAACAGTTGCCACCTACCCTGGCGCACAGCGGCTTCATGCACACACCATACCTGCCATCGTGCATGCGAGGAACCAGCTCTGGGCATTCAGTGGCATTGGTGTTCAGCACGTCGGAGAATGACCTGCCCTTGGTGAAGACTATGGCGCCAAGTAGCTCTTGAGCATCAGCTCTCGTCATTCCGGGAAGAGTTGGCTCGTGGAACCAGGAGAAGCACGCCTTGGGAGATCCCTGCCGAGCAGTGTTTGCAGCCTCGCGTTGCATCACGTCCCTGAGGGGGGTAGTGTTCCTCTTGATACGGGAGTGTTCGTTGCCGTGAGTGGGCTCGGGAGGTGATGGGTATGGCGTGCCGATGGTGGTCTTGTGCGATGGCTCCGTGGGTTTACCGTGAGGTGGACGCGCGGGTGCATTGGAAGGGGAGCCTAACTTCTCAGTAGTGGGCCGCGCAGGTGGAGAGTGAGGATGTTGAGGCTGGCTCTTGGAAGGCTTGGGTGCAGGGTAGTCAAACTCCTCCGCGGGAGATCCATGTGGAGCATGAGGCTCCTCTTCATTCTCTTCGTCTTCAGGCGAGTATTCTGGCTTTCCTGATGGGCGCTTGGATGGGTCATGGCCGGTGGGTGAAGGTGAAGAGTAGACTGGCTCATCGGGGGTGACCTTTGGAGGGTCATGTCCATGTGTCTTGACAGCAGAGTAAGACTTGGATGCTGTTGGTGTTGATGGTGCGTTGTAGACCTTCGAGACGGTTGTAGGTGGGCCATGAGCAGGTGGGCCATGGTGATCACCAGCAGTTGGCTTAGCAGAGCCGTACTCTTCGTTCGAAGCAGAAGTAGGTGAAGGGTACTGCCCACCAGTAGGCTTTTGAGGAAGCCCAGAACGTCCTCCAGTGTGCTCAGCAGGAGCGTGAGGGCCAGCAGTAGGCTCAGGTGGCGAATAAGACTTGCTGGCAGTAGCTTGAGAAGGAGCATGATGACCACCAGTGTGCTTGGGTGGGCCAGAGTGAGCTGCGGACGATTCCTTGGATGGTCCCTGGCTATCCTCGTGATGAGGAGGCGGGCCATGACTGTCGGTCTCCTTGGGTGGTGCAGCATAACCCTTCTTTGTTGTCGCCGAAGTAGAAGAAGCACGAGCATAATCCGAAGTGGCCTTGGGAGGACCATGTTGACCGTCAGTGTGCTTTGGTGGTCCTTGGTGCTCTTCCGAGGTGTATGAAGGAGAAAGAGGCTTCGCAGTGGGTTTTGGAGGACCAGGGCGACCTTCACTGGGCTTCACTGGTGCCTCAGGCTTCCCTGAGAAGTGAGCAGGTGGGCCATGGTTCGCAGTAGGCTTGGGTGGGGCGGCGTATCCGTTGGTCTGCGTCGGTGAAGCATAAGTGTCTTCCGAAGTGTAAGCAGGTGGTCCGTTCGAAGGCTTGGGTGGCCCATGACGCGCTCCCGAGGAGTATGAGGGACCTTCAGAGGGCTTTGCAGGCGCGCCTGGCTTGCCTGAAAATTCAGATGGGCCGTGTTGAGCAGTAGGCTTGGGTGGTCCAGAGTATTCTTCGCTCTTCGCTGGTGGAGCATAGGAGTCGGCCGAAGGAGAGGAAGGTAGGGCGTAGGCAGGTTTGGATGATGGAGCAGGGTAACCTTCGGTTGGCTTCACTGGTGCGGAGCGAGGAGGAGTGTACTCTGCGGAAGACTTGGGTGGACCAGAGTAGTCATCAACGGGCTCTGGAGGAGAATACGGCTTAGCTGAGGTGTAAGCGGGCGGTGCATACTGCACGGAGCTCGAAGCAGGCGCTGGAGGTGCGTATTCGGGCTTCGAAGGAATAGGCTCCGGTGCTGGGTACTTTGGCTTACCCGTGGTAGGCTCCGGTGCAGGATATTTGACTGCCTTTGTCGTGACTGCTGGGGGAGCGTACTCAGGCTTTGATGGGCTAACTTCTGGTCCTTGGTACTTTGGCTTGCTTGTCAGAGGCTCTGGCACAGGATATTCGAGTGCCGTCGTAGTGACCGCCGGAGGTGCGTATTCAGGCTTCAATGAACTGTGTATTGGTACAGGGTACTTCGGCTTGCCTGTCAGAGGCTCGGGAGCAGGGTATTTGACTTCCTCGGTAACTGGGCCTGGAGGAGTGTAGACGGGCTTTAGGGTGCTCGCCCCAGGTGCAGGGTATTTGGAGATGTTTGTAACCGCGGCGGGGGGAGCATAGACAGGCTTCGAAGACACGAGGACGGGCGTCTTGTATGAGTCCACAGTTGACGTCTTTGGCGAGGGCTTCGTGGTGGGAGTCACCTTGGGAACGGTAGAGTGGCTCAGCGTGGTGTACTTGATCGGAGTCGACAAAAGCTTGACTGTGCTGACTTGTGGCGTCACGGGTTTGGGTGTCTCTGGACGCAAGACCGAAGAAGTAGTTGGGCTGGGAATCTTGGTAGATGCGGTCGGGACATAGCACTGAGTCACCTGGCTGGAGGTAGACGGAACAACCTTGACGGGCGTAGGGGACACAACTCCAACGGAGACGGACTGGACAACCTTGATAGAGGTGGATGGGACGGCTGAGGTAGATGGTAGGGCTTTGGTGGAGGTTGTGGCAGCAGCGCCACAAAGAATCAGCTCAATGTCGTCCGAAACCTCACACTGGCGGGTGGGAACATCTGCTGTGTTGTATGGTTCGCGACAAGTGTTGAAGGAGAGGTTGTTGTCAAAGGCCTTGCCACGAACAGCAGAGAGGTCAACCCAGA
This sequence comes from Plenodomus tracheiphilus IPT5, assembly GCA_010093695.1. Lineage (NCBI taxonomy): Eukaryota > Fungi > Ascomycota > Dothideomycetes > Pleosporales > Leptosphaeriaceae > Plenodomus > Plenodomus tracheiphilus. The sequence goes on from MU006309.1 coordinate 143,640, forward strand.
CCTTGGACTTATTGGCACCTGCAACCGAGTAGGCAAAGTCGAGCTCGTCACCGCCCTTGTTGATGCCGTCTGGTTGAGGAGAGATCTTGATGGCGATGCCTGGATTGGTGGTGGTGCCGTGACGCCAAGCTTCTTCATAGCGGCCACCAGACTTGACAGGAAGGTTGGCAGTGTGTGAAGATGCAGACTGGGGGACGGACCAAATGTAGACATCGTAAGGGCAGTTGTTGGTGACAATGGCCTTGGCTTGAGTAAGGGCCACGAGCGCACCCAAGGTGAGAGTGCGGCCCGTCATGATGGAGACGGGACAGTAAAGCCTGCTCGAAGGAGGAGAGAGTGAAAAGATGGATGAGTAGTGATGATGGAAGAACTGATGATCCAACTGAGTGGATGTTGGGTGATGAGTGGAGTGAAGAAGAAATGGTGAAAGCGGACGAAGGGCGAGAATTTATGGTCCGATTCTCGAGCCAGCGTTGCTCTGTCGACAGTATGACGGCAGTTTCTGGGTGGTGTCTTGCCTCGCGCTGGAGGTGCGCTGCTGTTTTGAGCGGGCGTGTGATGCTTTGAGCAGGTGCTTTACTCAAGTGTGGCTCTCCCGCACGCGAGCGACCGCGGATTTCGGGAGGGTCCAACTCATACAAGCAGGAAGTTGAAGGCACAGGCATGTGCAGTCATCCACGGCTGCATTACTTGACCACGCCTCCTACCTTGATGGCCGTGGTTCGCATTGCTGTTCGTGGCTCGGATAGAAGCACACATGGCAAGGAGCATTATCTTGGGGAAGTGTCAACTTCACTGCAACAGGGTCTTACAGCTTCTTTGCGGGAAGCTGCATCGAGACGAGGGACGTTGTTGCTTGCCACGTCTCAAAGCCACATTGCCTGCGTAAGAGAACTGAGAGGATGATAGTGTAGAGGGACATGCTGCCATGATACACTAGATTGATAGTGAAGTGATACAAAGTCTCACTTTTGCAAAAGGTCTCTGTCCAATACACGCTGCCACAACGAATGTCACGGTCTTTCTCCAGTAAGTTGGGAAGCCGCGCCAGGGGAAGGATTCGTTCAGTAAGTCCAAGAAGCCACCGTTGCCCAGCATCGAGGAATTATACGTGACATTAATATGATATGATTTTGCCAGTCTAGTCGCGTCAGAGGAAACATCTCGATGAAATGACAGTGATGCGCGAGGTCGAGTTCACAAGGTGCGTCGACGGTGAAGTGTAGCTGACTAAGAGCTGCCACGCTACATTCAATCCAGACTAGCGACTTGAGCAACCTGAGGCGGCAATGAAACACCACTGTCGCAGTTTCGCACCAACGACAGAGATCCAAGGCCATTATGGCTTCTTATAGCTCTGCCTGCCCTCTTCAATTGCTGAAAACAATTGTTCTCGACACTGGATAGCTCACCGTGTTGACTTTCTGACCAATACACTCATCTGACCCAAGCCCCGAACACGCGCCCATTCGTGCCCCACACTCCACCATGCTTCGACACCCTCCTTGCTACGAAGCATCCGAAATGTCCTCTGCAATAAGGGAGATTCCCGCCCAGCTCCCCAGGAGCTTCGAACGCCCCGATGAGCCATGGCACCACTACCTCAGCATCGACGTCATCTGGTATGTCCTGGGATACACGCTGTTCCACCCATTCGTATCATGGGTGGTTGTCCTATGTTTGCGCGCGCAATACACGGCCTATGAAGCCCCCGAAATGCTGATTGCGACGGCTTGGGCCGCTGCCATGACCGTGATTGGCCTCTTTGGTATCGTGAGCGACAGGATCGCGTTTGGCGCACCGAGAGAGGTAGACCTGGCGGAGGAGGTCATAGTCATCACGGGTGGTGTGGAGGGTCTTGGTGGTCTTTTGGCAGAGACGTATGGTATGCGAAGCGCCAACATCGCGGTACTGGACATCAAGGAGGTGGACCAGGACGAGTCTGAGGACAAGGGGGTGGTGTACTACAAGTGTGACATCAGCGATGCAAAGCAAGTGGAGGCTGCGGCGGCCAAGATTGTTGAAGATGTACGAACCATGTCCGAGTTCAAGTGACGAGTGCTGATAATAATAGCTCGGGGCGCCCACCATCTTGATCAACAACGCTGGCATCGTCCACACAAAGTCCATCCTCGACACAACCGCTGAAGACGTTGAGCGGTAAGAACTCTCCAACATATGCTAGAGCAAGTCTAATAGTCCACATAGAATCTTCCGCGTCAACACACTCTCCCACTTCCACACAATACGCACATTCCTTCCTCATATGCTCAAGGAGGGACGGGGTACCATAGTTACCGTCTCCTCTGTCCTCGGGCACCTCGGTGCAGCCAACCTCTCCGCATACACCGCGTCCAAAGCCGCACTCCTCGCACTGCACCACTCACTCCGCGCCGAGCTCGCACAGAACCCAGACGCAAAGGACATCAAGACCATACTGGTGACTCCTGGTCAGATGGGCACAAAGATGTTTGCCGGTCTCCAGACACCCAGCAATTTCTTGGCACCTATTGTCACACCCGCAGAAATCGGCAAGGACATTATCAAGATGATTGAGAGGGGTGATAGCGGCGAGATTGCGCTTCCTCTGTACGCGAGGTACATTCCGATTCTGGGTGTCTTGCCCGTGGGTATCCAGCACATTGTGCGTAGACTGAGTGGGCTGGATCAGGCAGTGGGGAAAGCTGGCTTGGTTGAGAAGAAGACGAGCGAGAAGAAGTGATGTGATACCCTGGAAATACTGTATGATAAATTGGCATAATCAGAAGTGTACCGTATGTATACTTGGCTGTACATTAAATGATCCTAAGATCTGCTTACGCTCCTTCATGTACTCACCTTTCAGACCCTCGCACCATGAATCATCTCTATGCCCTTGATCCTCTACACCTATAAACATCCGACTACAATATACACAACATGCTGTCTAAACATGAAACAATACTCCCAAGGACAGCCAGCACATCTCTTCCCATACGTATCCGCATCCCCCAAACAAACCCCCCACCCACACTCAAGTAAATCACACAATTCTGCCCACCACCGCCCTCGCACTCGCTCTCCCATCAAACACCACCATTCCCATACAAACACCGCCACACCAACCGGCCCCTCCACCCAAAAGCATCCAAAACGGCAACTTCCGCCCTTCTCACCAACTCCACATACACCTACCTACCCAGGATAAATTCGCACATACAGCCAACTACCGATACGCATATGGACTAGCCTCAAACTACAACGATACCAAACTGATGGGCTTTCTGGTCCGACGGAGGCTATGTCTCTAGTGTCAATATGCCACGTTTTTTTTTCTTTGTTTATCCTGCGGTTCACGGTTGCGGGTGGCAAAGGCTAGTGGGATATTCCACGTGGACGACGGTTAGATGACAGCACTTATTTCTCGGGATATTGTTGGGGTGAGGAAGGGTTTGCGGATTTGGGGTTAGTTGGTGTGGGGGCTGATTTGTGGGAGGTGGGGGGGAGGTGTTGGTGAGGTAGGTAGTGTATGATAGCTTTTGACCGGTTTTTTTTTGTTGGTATCATGAATTGCAGAATTTTCAGGTTGGGATTTAGGGAGGGTAAGCTGTACAAGGGGTTGTGCGAGGGCGATGTGTGTATTCATTATGAGATGTGTGGTGTATGTGTAGCTTGGTTAATCGATATCACGGTTTTTGGTACTGTAGGCGACATCAGATTACCATCATTCCGTGTGCAACCATCAAAACAAGATCGATAGAGAAAATTTACTCTACACATCACTTAATTTTATAGACTGCTCAATAATGTATGAGGAATTAATACTTTTCAGGAGCTTCTCTGCATTAATCGTGCGCATGAATGCCATGTACATACCAACCTACTGTGCAGTCATCGCAGATCTCCCTACCGCACATCGCCGGAGAAGAGATGAGGCAAAAAACATTAAAAAAACATACAACAGCGGGGATTCGCCAGTGGTCACCCACCTGACTACTAATCCGCCGGTACACTGCTTGAGTACAGCTGAGCGAACGGGAAGCTCTATTTTCAGTGTCCTATGATCGTATGTGGAAAACTACTGCAACAATTAAGTAAATATTGTACGCAGTACGGATCTGGAGTAAGAATTATGATCCTAGAAACGCTTCTCAGGTCACTTCGACTCTTACTGCGAAGTAATGCCGCTGACTTTGAACACAACAACACTGGTCAAGTTAGTAAGGTCTCTAACTATTATTTTCACATGGCTACGTCGTGGGGTGCTATATTACTTTTGTAACCGCATACGCCGCAACAATTAAAAATCCTTCAACGATCAATTTCACCAAAATACCATCACACTACATGAACCTAACCCATCACCCTCCCCCTCCCCCCCAAAAATCAACAAACTCACGCAAATCCAAGTCTACCATGGTATGATACGGTATGCCAAGCTCAAAGGTTGAAGCAACCCCATATCCCCCATTCCACCAATCAACATCTCCCCACCCCAACCCAACTCCACGCCCGCGCAACATCTTTTACGAATTCCTGAAACACCGCTTGCACGCGACCATGGCCGTCCCGGCCCAGTCCCACTTTATCAACAACACATGTTTGATCTGCAAACTCCTTTGTCGACCGAACCCCCCTGCATATAAATCGTCTACGATAAGTTTTTGAAATTTGAAATTTGAAATTGCGAAAACTAAAATCGTGTCGTTGCTGTGTCGCGTGCTACTGCTGGTGCTGGTGCTGCTGTAGCGTGCTTACATACATATACCTGGTGGCATATGTGATAACTATATGTACAATGGTTATTGGAGAGATGGGCCGTCTTCTGACCGATTGTAGTTGTAGTGCGTGAGAAGCGTGTAAGAGTGTGAGAGGGCAGGAGGGCTGTGATACTCGCGCTGATGGTGTGATGTTCACCGGTGGTGAGGTGTGGATGCGCCGTGCAGCGCAGCGCGGGGCAGGGCAGAAAGATAAAACCTGAGGTATTACCCTTTACAATGTTGCATGTATGTGGGCTGTGAAAATGGTTCCGCAAAACCGGTAGGTTATCGTGGCTGCGCAAATGACCAGCAACCGCAATCTCTGTGCATGACTGCATGTACTAGATAGAGTAAAGTAAAGCAACTACATACCCACCCGTTAACCTTTTCCAAGCAGCAGCAGCAGCAGCAAGGCAGAATCAAGTACACCGTAGAGTAAAAAAGGCTCCCTATGATCAACAGTGCTGCTATGGTCGTGACTCGTGGCTATACACACTTCATCATCCCATCCCATCACAGCCACGTCACGTTACATCACGTCTCCCAGGCTTACGCACCGGTGTGTAGCACAACACCACACATCACACGTTGCGTGGATTTGTCTTGGGTTAAGCGCGTGCATACTCTACTCTACATACCTCCACGCGTAGCTACCACGTCACGTCGCGTCCGCCGTCGCGTCACCTCCAAAAGAAGCCCGTCGATGGCGATTAAAATTCAAGTAGTACGAGGAAATACGTCAACGTTAATTGCACTCCCAGACTTATGCCGATATTCCCAAGCTACCTACTAGTAGTCAAACACGTGGGTTCATCTCGCGCCAAAAAACGAGTCGCGCGTGTTCGCGTTGTAATTTCGTCGCCGTTCAGAGGAATGATTGTGTCTCGCCTACTCTACAATAGTGACCTCGTCATCCTCTCATTTCTCCCAGCCACGCACAATCATCCAAAATGTGTACTGTGAGCACAAATTTTGCTCCACTCTAAAATTGCAAGGGACGGACTTTGTTTCGATGAACGAACCCCGAACCGACGCGACGCGAACCGGATAAGCAGGTGGGTACCTCGCACCCTTGCACGCAGTCACTGTTGCACTCTGAAGGAACTGAATGGTTTGAAATATATTGGATTCTGTTCATTACTCGCGCGAACCCCGCAAGGGACGGTGGGGGTTCATGGACCGCGATTTCCCACTGCTACAAAAAAAACTAAAACTAAACATAGCTGACTGTGAGCCATGTGATTGTTGAATGACCACTAAACGCCGAATGATGCTGTGCCTTGTGTTGTTGTTGTGCATGTGCAAATGCCGCCAAGAAAAAACGCCGTCAAGATGCAAGAAGATGTTGACGAGATGAAGTGTTGAAGATGGGGTCAATGTCCAATCCAGTAGACATGATCCCTTCATCAAATCATGTCGTAGCAGTGAACAACAAAAAAGAAAATCGTGGGTCTAGTGGTAAGACGGTGGTGGGGAAGAACAGCGAGTGGCATTAATAGGTAGTCTGGCGAGCGGCATAAGGGCCACTGGTCTGGCCAAACATCCTGTTAAAGAACCCGCCTGACTTGGCCTTCTTCGAAGGTGGCGTGTCGTACAGTGGTAGTGAATGCTGTAGCTTCTGTTGGGCGATGGGGCCGTTGATATATACAACGTTGGCGCCCTGGTCTGCGTCGTAGCGCTGCAGGATGGCCTCGGTGGGCTCATCAGTGAAGCTCATGGGTGAGTCTGAAGTGGTCGAGACAGAGGAGCTGCGGGTTGGTGGTGATAGCGACGGTGTGCGCGATGCTGCGCGTGATGAGGTGGGGTAGTAGGTGGGTTGTTGCCTTGGAGGACGGGTGGCATGGGTGGCATATGAAGAGAAAGACGAAGTTGACTCGTAGGGAAGCATGTCGCGGCGAGAACGGGAGAGGTTCTCGGTGGTGAGCTGGTACTGCTGACGAGCAAGCTCCTTCTCCTTCTCCGCAAGCCTGGCCTTCTCGGCCTGGCGGGATTGCCAGACACGGACGGGGGCCAGGAATGGCTCGAGGTGGTAGTAGAGATCCTCTGGGTTGATGCGGAGATCCCAGTCGAGCAGGAAAAGCAGTTGCTTCTCCATCAGGTTGACCTCGGTGATTGAGAAGCCAAAGTTTTCGAAGCCACGGACTGCGCTGTAACGAGCCCAGTGCTTGTTCTTGGGAGAAGAGTCGTTGAGATTCTTGGCTGCAAGAATGAGAGATGCGAGGAAGATGCGGTGGGTAGTGCACGGCATGCCCTTGGCGACTGGTGGCAGGCGAGATCTCAGACGGCTGAGGTAGACGAGGGAGCTCATGAGAGTTGGCACCTGCACGTGAGACCTCTCGACCAGAGATGTGATGAACTCCTCAAGTGACGGCAGGCCAGCCTCGCGAAGCTGGGGGGCTGCATGTTGAGGAGGCGACGCAGGTGGTGTTGGTGGCAGGTTCTTGTTGATTGATGGTTCGCAGCGAATGACCTGTGTTGCCTTTTGTGCGAGATATGAGATCATGTCCTGGGAGACGGGGAGCTGGATGAAGTGGTCTAGCGCAGCCTGGTTCTCAGCCACGAGGTTGGGTGAGTAAGTCATAGTGATGGTGATGTGGTGGGTGCTTCCGGCGAGCGAGTGAATGGATGTCTTATAGAAGGCAAGATGGAATCCCAAATAGGAAAATTGGTCGTCGAAGTGTGTACCGGATTATGCTCTGCAAGGCATAAACACGAGTGCGGCTAAATTTCCGGTCTGGAAGGTGGTAAGCACGAGACCGAGGCTGTACTGCGGTGGCTTGGACAAGCGATGAGGTTGAATTGCAAGGCAGCGGATTATTAGGAGCAAAGGGTTCCGATCCAGTCGAAAGGGTGCAGACAAAAGCAGCAAGGAACTTTTTTGTTGGTGGGAAGGGAGAGTGGTGCGGTTGGCGCTGCCAAAGAGGGAATGCGGGTGGAGGTGGTAGGGTGGGAGGGTAGAATGGAGGACACTGCCGGAGTGGAGAAATGCGCCTGCACCGCTTGGATGGCAGGGAGAGAAGAAGGGAGGATGGTGAAGCGAAGAGGTGGAAGGAGTAGTGAAGACTGGCACTGACCGAAAGCGAGAGTAGCAGCGGCCGCAGCGTGATACTTATTGCAGGCCCCTTGACTCTGGGTGCTAAGTTTGGGAGGGTGAAGCAGCAGCGTGGTGGGGTTCGGCGGCTGCGCGGCAGGAGCCAATCAACCCACGGCGCAGGCTAGTGGCAGCAACAGAGCGCGCCTCGGCCAGCGGCTCTATGGACTCTTCGGGTCGCCTGCAAGATTGCGAGAAGCCCAGGAATAGGGCGTTTCAAGTGGCACGCCCAGTTGTTTCTGGGATCGCGGGCCTGAGGGCGGCGACGGGCGCTGGCAGCCAATGGTTCCGTGGCGGGCTCGTGTTTCGAGGATGGCGGACAGTGTTTGAGCCTGTGGAGGGCTGCCGCTCGCTGCACGCCGTGGTGGACGACGACGACGACGACGATGACTGGGCACGGGTGACGGTGGAGTGCAGCGTGCGTGTCAACAAGAGTCCAAGACCAGTGGACAGTCAGCAGTCAACAGTCGCTGCAGGCAAAAGGGCCAACGCCAGCGGGCAGTGGCCGATATGTAGGTCCTGGTGCACGTCGGATGGCTGGCCGGGCTAACAGGGTCTGCTGGCCGTCGCGTCGGTCACGTTGGAGAGCAAGATGAGGCGGTGAGGGCGCAGTGGAGACGGATCGTGGCACTGGGTGAATAGCATGCGGCCACGCCTGTCCATATACCAGCTTCGAGCGCCCTACAGCTTGCCCATCGGACGTGCTAGGGGCTAGCAGCCGTCGTGGACGGACTCCGCCCGTTGTTCGTGACGAATGTGAGCCCACCAGCCTCGGAGGCAGCATTGCGATGCGCAGGACCCAGCCTCTCTGTCCGCGCCCGAGGAAGATGCGGACGCGAAAGCAACACTCGCTCGCCCATCGCCGGATGGGGCGCGCAACGCTTTTCCTTTGGGGGAACGCGTGTTGCACTGCGTCCATGGCGCCGACGGTAGCATTTGGCTGGGAACCTTGGGACGCTCTGCGAGGGTGGAATCCTGTGGCTTTGCAGCTTGGCATGGCCGTCTCCAGGCCTTCTCGCCCGCCATTCGCAAGCACCCGGCCATCGCATACCGGTACCACCCAACCTGGCCAGCATACCAGCATACCAGCATACCAGCATACCAGCCCAGGTCGCGTCAACCCACGTCGACTGGCTTCGCCGCCTCTGCCAGCTTTTGATGTGCGTGCTGGCATGGCAGGATTCCTCGTCTGGACCTGCTCCACCACGACCCATAGATCGCCAGCATGCGCAGGGGGACTGGGGTTGGGTGCCACACCACCATTGGCTGCAAGCTTGCAAACAAGTCAGCCGTTTTGTTTCGACACCTGTTTCCGCCGACATATGACCACTCCGGCATGGCTGACAGCATGAACACCGCATCATCTCGAAGGACTCACTCCCGCATGCAACAGCTTTGGCACTCAACCTTCAACCCTCATGCCGCGGCCAGCCAATCAGCGGCCCAGCCTTCGAGATTACCTCAACACCCGCTGCACCGCCTCGTCCCCCCAACCAATCGCACTCCCCACACCACTTCTTCCTCTTCTGGAAGGTCGAGCAGACTGGACACGTACTGGCTCTTGATGAGGTCACTGCCCAAAGACACGACACCTCCATCAAATCTTTTTTCGGTAACTGCCGTTCGTATGCAGACACGTCCCTTTGTTCGACATCGTTTGTCTGCCTGGTACGCTCCGACGACTAGTCGGCCATGGTCGCTCTCAGCTTCACGTCCGGTCCGACGGCCTGTAGTTCTTTGACTTGTGCTCGTTCCGTCCAAGCAGCACACCCTTTCCGACCCCACACTACTCAACTTCCGGTACCAGTTCACCTGCGATCTGTGTCCTTACCCGAAGCGCCACATCAATGAGGCTCCGGCCTAGTCGCCGTTCCACGTTGCGCGGCTCGCACGTACCTGGCCTCGATTTAGTAGCCGCCCGCTCCAAAAACACAGTAGGAAGCGCTCGTGTCACGCCAAATCTGGCCAGCATCGCAACTTTGAAAGTTTGCCCTGCCGGAACGAGTTCCAGCCATGCGGGCCACTTGCGCGATATAATCTACAGGGCTGAGGCGGGCATTCGATGTTGATGTTGTTGGTGGTGGTGTCTGAGGTTTGGCGGCTCCCGGACGCCCCAGAGCCAGCGCTTCGAGGGTTTCAGAATGTCTGCCATACACCATGCTGCGTCACCTCGCTGACATGGCATACATGAGCAGCGTCTCCAGACAAGTCATCCTGGCTGAATGCCTTCCAAATCTCCCACCTGCAGTTTCAACGCTTCGTACTTCGGGCACCAAGTGTGACAAGAGGTCTGTCAGCTTACCACTGCAACTCGATGGCTTCATTTCGGTACCGCTCCGGGGCCGAAGCTAATTTTCTGTTACATGTATGTGGTTCATCATCTGCAATAAGCCAGATATTCGGTAGCTCTTTTTTTGCGCGTGTCGAATTCATCGCTCTTGGCGTGTTCACAAAGCAATAGAGGCGCAGTGTCGCTATTCAACGCAGCTGACACCGACCCACGACGCACTATAGATTACCTGGCACACTCGCCGCAGTCAAAAAGACGCATGAGGTACGTTGTCCGGATAGTTTGTTCACCTGTTTAGGTCATTTTTCTCTCCTCGTACGTTTTCTCAGTGTTCGCATTTGTCAAGTGCGCCCTCTACTAACACGACGGACCGCCTCTCCGCCGCAACATCAGGGTCTCGCAACCCACAAAAATTATTTCTTTGTTCCATCATACGACATGCATGTCTCAAAGAAAAATGTCATTGATGATGATGGTGATGGACTACGGCAAACTAGTGTTCTTCGGCACTTGTACAACGCTGACCGGGTTTGGACCGCAAGCGGATGATGATGCTTCCTTCCTTATATTTGGAAGCTAGATTTTAGGTGTACTCTTGGGTAACTGAGAAGTATGCTAGTAAGACATGCACACAATGCACACCTCACACAACGCCGCATATTGTATACAGACTATACGCAAGACTACACACGAAACATTCATCGTACTCTAAGACAACTACAAGCACTAACACCATACCACACGTGAACATTCATAGTACTCCAAAACGACTACAAATCATTATACTTTTCTAACGAACAACACTATACTCCACCCAACAGGTATACACAAAACCCATCAAAAACACCCCCTACTCACGCCCATAGTGCCTTCCACCCAGCCTTCCACCTCTGTCCGTATGACATCTCTCTCTCCACTACCCTCTCTTTCACCACAATACCCCCAGCACCAGCACCAGCACCAGCACCCCTCATCCTCCTCTCCCTCCTCCTCATCCTCTTCGCCTCCTCAATACCTTTCAAAAACTCTTCAATCTCAACTTTCAACCCACTCTTTTCCTTTCCCTGGTTTCCCTCTTCCCCTTTCATCCCCTTGTCAATCCCCACATCCCCATCTCCATCCATCCCCTTACGCATGTCTTTGAAATCGCCGTACTGGGGGTATAAAGTGGTTTCACCGGGATTACGGGGGATAATGTATGCGTGGGGGAACACTGTACCGTCTTGCCCCTCATCATCACGGCTATGCATACCATGTGCTTCTACCCTCGTGCCTACGACGAATCCCCGCTCAGTATAAGTACCGGTAGAAGCACGACACGCATAGTGGATGTGGCTGTGTACTTGTTGTTCGCGGTATGGGGTCCAAGGCCGCAGCGGGGTGTGGGGGTGCAGGTGTGGGTGTGGGTGTGACTCGGCGGAAGCGTTGTGGAGGGCGAGGAAGTGGAGGGGGGATGTGGGTGTTGGTTTGGGTTTGGGGGTTGGGGTGCAAGAGGGAGAGTGGTGGGTTGTGGGCTTTGTGGGGGGTGGTGAGGTCATATTGGATGTCGGGGGTGTGTATCTGTGTTTGCGGTTGGTTATGGGGTGCAGAGAGTGTGTGGTTGTAGTGGAAGATAGTGTTCGGTTGTTGGAAGAGAGTGTATGATGGATGCAGAACGAGTGTTGGTGCAATGGGGTTGTTAAACGATCCCACTGAGCAGAGAACAAAAATAAAAGACATATTTTAGCTGCATGGAATATATCTCAATGCCTTGCATGGAGTATTTTGGCGTTGCAGCATTAGTGTATTTCTCTACCATATAATCTCTAGTGCTGGACCACTGTTGAGCATTGTCTACTGCGACATTGCGGACCCCCTCAATCAATACCCCTTCTCTTGGTTCAATTAGGTGTCAGTAGTGAGTTATTTGTGCTATGGGGATCCGGCCAATCCCAATAGTATGGGGAAATACTCGTTTCCTATTCAATCTCGGCGGTATATCATGAATTACCATATCCCTCCTCATCCTTGGTATGCATAATGCAGGGCCATAGTCCTGTACCAAGGACCAGCCATATCTTTGTCCAATGCTCGAGAATCACTCATGCCGGATTTCCAACCCTCAATCTTCAAATGCCACAAAGAGTCCCACCACCGACATATCCCATTTCTCCCGTCGTTCAGTTACCATCTTCTGCTTGTCCTTTGCGATACCTCGAACAGATCCGAGTGCGTAGTACCGCTTCATACTGCTGGGACTAAGATCCAGAGCCCGCTTTTTCTTTCTTCTCCCGTGACTCCGATGCACTATCACCGACCTTCTTCTTCCGCGCTTCGAGCTCCCTTTTCTTCTGGAATTCTTCGGTTTTGTGGTAAAGGGTATATAGCTTGTCCTTGAGTGCACTTGCTTCGTCTTGTGCGACTTGTGCTTGCCGTTTTGCTGCGCTTTCGGCTTGTCTTGCTGTTGCAAGTTCATTCGTTCGTGTCTCGAGTGTCGCCTCTAGTGTGCGTGATTTCTCTTCGGACGTGTTTGCTCGCTTCTGCTGCTCTGCGGTTTCATCCTTTTGACGCAAATAAATATCTTCCAGCTGCTCGTAACGAGAAAGATAGTGAGCTAGCTTCGCTTTCCGGGTCTTAGCTTGCGATATCGCTGCGTCGGCTCTGACTTTTTCGGCGCAACAGCGCTCTTCAAGCTTGGTGATCTCTTGCCGTAGCTCGTCCAACAAATCGGGTGAGGCAGTCTCCGTTTTCACAAGTTCTTTCATTATAGCCGCGTACGCAGTATCCGGAGATACAGCCTTAGAAGCGCTCTTCGTTGACGATCTCTTGGTCGGGACTGGTAGCTTGATAGGTAAGACAACGATCTTGGACCGGCATTTGGGTACAAAAGACATCCATTCCTTGTATTCGTCCGCTGGCAGGTGAGGAGACTGTCGCAGCACACCTTTTGTGTCGAAGTTCAAGGGATATAACTGGAAGAGGTAATGTAAATCTTGTTCCGAGTGTTCAATCGTTTGGAGTGTGACATCTTCCCAGGAATTGCGCTTCGACTCGTCTTCCATGATAGGCTGATCGTAAGCCAAGAATACGGGGGGGATTTGGATGGCGCGCAGGGTTTGCAATTGGTCGTACGGTAATGGGCGCTTGATCAGCGGCCATGTTTGGGGATCCCACTTGTCGTAGCCTGGTAATACCGTCTTGATGCGTGATCGTAAGACATTTGCGTCCCAAGAGAAATCGGCCTTCCACTCTTCTCTCGGAACCAATGCAGTCTTCTCCATGGTGATCTTGAGGAGCTTCTGCACAAGCTGTGATTATGTGTGCGTTTTCGACTTCTCGAGGTGTTTGGATTGTTTGGAGTGTGGGGAGTGTGGAGTGAGTTTGGAGTGAGTGTGATCGAGGAGAAATGGAGGAGAGACAGCTGCTCCTGCTTCTTCAAACACACACTCACCTGGACCTCTCACAAGTGAGTGACGTAAATAAAGTAAGTGAATGGCGTCTAAACTAGGGAGTGGTGAGTTGGTCACTCACCTCTGTAATGATATGCGTGAGGTCAACATCACGATGAATAGACTGAAGAGTTTGTCTTCCCTAGAGTAGCAAAGCGGCATTGACATCAGTTGAAGCACATCATGCGATCACGAACTGAAACTCATGATCAGGCCACATGTAGTCAATTTTATCAAGATCACACGAGTAAGGTTAACAATACCGAAGAGTCCATATCAATTGCTGTGCTAAAGCAACAGTGTCTATATCAGGCCGACACAGTCGCTACTAGAACACAGCCCGAGCTTCATTACATATCCTGACTTCTTACGGAAAAAGTCCCGTGTATATCCAAGCAAGCAAATAGATATGAATTACATCGCAATGATGTGGGGTATCATCCTGCAACCCGAAAATCGTCGACATGCTACTCCATATAACGCCATAGCTTCGCAAAGCTAAACAAAACAAGACCATCTAAATGAGACCCACATGTCTAGTCCACTGAGTGGCGTACGGATACAAAACCCCAGGTAGGTGATGTAAAGACATTACAGCGTGGCCTGAGAATAATCATACCAGTCAGACCACAGATCGAGAAGAAGAAGAAGAAGAAGAAGAAGAAGAAGAAGAAGAAGAAGAAGAAGAAGAAGAAGAAGAAGAAGAAGAAGAAGAAGAAGAAGAAGAAGAAG
>MU006309.1:157929-519893 GCA_010093695.1 Plenodomus tracheiphilus IPT5
AAGAAGAAGAAGAAGAAGAAGAAGAAGAAGAAGAAGAAGAAGAAGAAGAAGAAGAAGAAGAAGAAGAAGAAGAAGAAGAAGAAGAAGAAGAAGAATAGAAGAGAATGTGATGTGAGAGGGACGTTGACTTACTCAGAAAGAATGCGACGGACCGCCGCGATGGGCATGGCCTAACAATGATGTCGCTCACTTCTTCAAGTGGTGTAAGAGGAGAACTAGGCCTTGCTGGAGGTCTTCTTGACGGAGCCTTTTGCGGAGACACGGCTGGGAGTACCAGGGGTACCAGGGCTCTTGGGTGTCTTTGAGCGCTTGGGAGTGCGTGGAGACTTCGAGGCGCGAGCCTTTGAAGGGGACTTCTTGGTCTTGCCAGGGACTTTGGGAAGAAACTCGACCGAGGGGACTTGCTCGGTATCGCCGGACTCGAGCATCTGGGAGATCACATTGACCACTCCTCGAACCTCGGCGTAGGTCTTGTCATTGGCCATCAAACGGTCAAGCTCGCGCAGGACATCGATTGGAGCCTCGAAGTGTTTGCCGGCCACGGGAAGAACTAGCTGCTCAGCCTCCTGGGTGGTTTTCTCTGATGCCACAAGTCGTGAGTACTTGTTCAATCGGCCCTCCTCGGACTTCTTGAAGGCGATGTCATAAGTGGTCCCTGGGAACTGTTCTTCTATCAAGTCGAACTGACGAAGGATCAGCTCGAGTTTGCGGACCTGCCAGCGCGGTTTATTGTAGGTGGCGCGCTGGTAGTGTTTGCGACAGAAGAGGGGCCAGTCGATGATGTCGCGTGTGCAAGCTTTATTGCGGCCAAAATGATCGGAGATAACCTTGCGAGAAAGGTCCTTGGTGTACTGGCCAGTCATGCAACGACCGCAAGGGTCGTTCATGCAGATGAAATCGCGCTCGGCATCAGGGACGTCTTGTGCATCATCGGCAGCAGTATCTAATGCCTTGTTAGCTGTGACAGTTGCTTGAGGGGATGCCTTCTTACCTTCATGGGACTCGTCCATTACATCAGAAGTATCATCATTGTGGTGGTTGGATTCCTGCTTGATCTCAGAAGACCCAGTCGGAGCCTCTGAGGATCCGCCCTGCTGCGCAGACTGACCCTGAATACCAGCTTCAGAGAGCTCTGACACAGTGACCTCAGTAGAACCAATACGCTCCTCGATGGAGACGATGGCCTGGGTGGGTGAAGAGGGAGCAACGAGCATCTGCGGCGGGGTCTGTTCGGGAGCTACTGGGTCTGGGCCTGTGAGCAAATTGGCCAGGCTCATACTGGTACGAATATGGTTCGCTTGAGCAGCGGCGGCCGCAGCGGGGTCGGAGGCTTGTGTGAAAGCCGCCATGGTGATGGGCGAGGTTATCAACAACGATATCAGAGAACTGGAAGAAGAGGCGATAGTACTTGAATGTGGTAGAAGAAAGGTCGAGTGGAGGGTGAGGAGGGTGGAGGAGAGAAAGAGATCTCGAGGCAGGTGAGCGGGGGATATTATAGCCAGAGGGGCAGTGCGATGACGGCAGCGGTGCAGTGCAGAGGTGAAGGTGGATTGAGGCGACGGGTCGTCGTTTGGACCTGTACGTGACCAAGTCACAGTCACCGAAGAATGGAAGGGGGCCGGCCGCGCCTGCCTATTGTACGTGATGCGCGTCAATGGGCGACGGTGAAGTGCACGCCGATCAGACACCGCTTCAACCTTGTTTGGTCGATCGCCTGCCTGGCAATGGGAGCCAATTCCCACCGTGGGAGCGTTGCACGAGAGCGCTGTTGGGCGTCCAGAACCCACGCCAAGGCCAGCGTTCGCGAGAGCTCAGGCCCGCCTACGTCCCTCGAGCAGTTGGTGACAGCGCGGTCGAATGGGAACAGTGCTAGCGCCGACGTGTGAGCAGCAGTCGGACTGCGAGATGCGGGGAAGGGGAGGGCACAATTACAGGCGGTGGGGCGCGTCATTTGCCTTCACCAATGGACGTCAAACGCCGCAGGGAAACACTGGAAACAAGGCGGGAGGGATGCCCTGACGCGTACGAACAGCAGCGGGGAGAATGTGTGAGAGAAGAGAGGGATGAGTCCATTGCACTGGCGTGCTTTGGTTGGATCTAAGAGCGTCTCAGGGTATGGTAGGTAACCGTGGAGGACACTTGCGATGTGCGGAGACACGTGCACAGAATGGCGACGAACTGGCACGGGATTGGGCCAACAAGGAAGAGTGCGGTGTGTGTGGTGACTGGAGACGTTCACAAACCTCTGCAGATAGCTCCCCCTGGGTGACAATGCTGCCGCGAGCGACGTGGGCTGGCAGGTCTCCGTCTTGGGCTGGCAATCACAGTCAGTCTCTGCGGAGAGACGTGATCCCTCAAGAACTAAACACACACTGTCAACAACAGATTCACAATCCTACACTGCAGTTGGATGCGAAGTAGTCGACGATCGTGAATCTGTTGTTGACAATGTGTGTTTAGTTCTTGAGACGGCCTTTGCCAATCAACTGGCCATTCTGGGGCTCACTCTTAGCACTACCCTAGGTAGCCGTGGCATGCGTCCAAAGCACAGAGGCTATCCTGTCCTTCACGCGCAACACTCGCATAGACATGCCAAGACTTGTCCATGCTCCCATCAGAAACAACAATCCAATTCTGGGGTCATGTCACATCTTCCTACATCCATCTCTCTGACCGCCATCAAAGCCCAAACATGTCCGCCCGCATCAGCTTCAGTGCTTGACCTGCCGCTGGTTGAACCCGCTCTATCGATTCCATTAGTAACAGGCACAATCACAAGGCGGAAGGGTTACATTGAGCGCGTGGAGCGTACCGGGCCAGCAACATGGGTGAGGGACGGGATGGAGGGAACGCTGTATCGTGTTGGCAGTGGTGGTGGTGGTTGGACGCGGCTTAGTCACCCACCCCCTCAGCCCTCCATCGGTACAATCTATCGCCGATGCGCGCTCAGCACGTGAGTTGGTTCCGTCAGTACCCTGGCGTAGCGCGGGAAGTAGTGAGGAGCTCCTGTCGGCCTCTCTCGTCTCTGGCAGACGCGCAAATCGCGGATTCTGCCAGCAAACCTCCGCTTATCGCTGGAGATGCCCTCACACGTCATTGCAACCACGCGAAGCCAATCCTCCTCTGCACACTTCCGCTGAGCGCGCTCGCCGCAGTCCCAACCTCTGCTGCCACCGGGGCGCAACCCAGCAACCATGCCTCCGACCACGGGCACCCGCACGTCGACTCGCCAGGGCCGAGCCACGGTTCGACCTACAAATTACTATGCGCGCACCTTCGCCGGCAGGCTCGCCGCCAGCGGCATGGAGCAGACGCCAGAAGCCTCCAACAGCGCCCCGGGCTTCCTCCCAGCCCTCACGCACTTTACCGGCGCCGTCGATGCGTTGCCCAAGGAAATCATCAAGCACTTCTCCATGTTCAAGGAAGTAGAGGCGAAACTGCATGACCCGGAGCAGATGCTCACGGAGCTGCTCAACGAGATCGCGCAGCAGCCCATCACAACAAAAGCACAGCTGGCGGCCGCCGAGCAGAATGCTGTTGAGACAGAGAACAACCCCAATGTAAGCCCATTTACTCTGTCCACAAGGCCCGGCAGCTCATGCGCAGCAGCTCTTCCCTCCCAACCCCAACAGTCGCCCCTCGGACGACCAGGTCGTTATCCACAAGCGCCAGCTCTGCTATCGCCTGCGCATGCTCATCGCGAACATACTCCCAACGCTAGACGAGAAGCTGGTTGTGCTGCAGGGCGCAAAAGCCACCAAGGAAAAGGGTCTCATGCGCATGCACCATTCTTTCGCCCACCTCGACACCGAGATTAGCGAAGAAGCCCGGTACGGTAGCCTTACGCATTGGGCATACGCAGACAAGGAAGAAAAGAAGAAAGGCGGCCCTTCGCATGAGCGACAGCGGCGCGAGGTGGCGGCAGCCAACAATCTGGCTGCGGCAGCTCAACATGTCCATGACGTCGACTCGATTGCAGCCAAAAGCGAAGCGCGGCGCGAAGCAGTCCAGGCAAACAAGCGCAATAGACATCAGCAAGTTGATTCTGACTTTGACGACCGGCCTGCGAAGAAGCCGCAAAAGAGGAAGCCCTTGCCCGCCGACGCAGCGGCAAGCGACAATCGACACATCGGCCTAGGAATTTCGCACAATGGCGCGGGCCCACACGGCAAGAGGAAGAAGACTGAAAAGGCACTTGTAGCGGCGGCGCCAGCAGCAGCACCACTCATGGAGCGCTCCTTGAGCAGCGCGCTAAAGACCGCAGGCTCGGGCGGGCGGGCTGGATCAAGCCCAAGAGGGACTCCAGGTCCAGATAATGGCACAGCTGCCAAGAGGAAACCTCGAGCTGGTCCTGTGCCAGCTCAGCGCAAGAACCAGTTTCCAACATACTCACCGCCACCAGCATCATCTCCGCTCGCAGCTAGCTTTGCCATCAACAAAGCAACGGCCGGCACAGCGGATCGTCCGCTGTCTGCTCGTGCTAGGAAAAACTCGACGGCAACGTCTGTCACCTCAGGGACAGCTCAAGAGGGGACCAATGCCCGCCGGCCCTCATCTGCGCATTCTGTACAGCAAGTTGCTAGTAGTAATGCCATTACAGAACTTGAGCAAGCGGCCGGTATGGTACACGACAACGTATCAGCCAAGGACACAACGACGCCGAAGGATGTCGCAGACGTACCGCAGGTCTTCGATTCGTCGGCCATGAAGCTGGAAGATCTGGGGCACCCAGAGGTCGAGAGCATGGACATCGATATGCCTACATCAGTATCAGGTCCCGCGAGAACGGGGCGGGCGTCCAAAACTGGAACTCCTGTAGCTGGGGGCTATCCAGAAATACCGATGGCGCGCAGCCGTAGCACCCGCAACGGCAACAATGGCACGTCCAACTCAAACACATCGTCGGAGAACAACAGCACCACTACAGGGGCTGTGTCGAAGCGTAGTAACAAGAAGACTGCGCAAACTGCGGCGAATGCTGCGCTTGCTTCGCCTGCACTTAAGCCTGCACCCAATGTCAAGCCGAATGCTCCATCGTCGGTCGCCAGCTCGAATGCCCAAGAACAAGACTACCCGGAAGCGGAAGTCGAGGCAGAAATCGAGTCGGACGATGATGGTGATGAACCGCGATATTGCTACTGCAACGAGGTGTCGTACGGCAACATGATAGCATGCGACAACGACGATTGCCCCCGGGAATGGTTCCACCTGGCCTGTGTACATCTGGAGAAAGCACCTACTGGTCGGACGAAGTGGTTCTGCAGTGACGAGTGCAAAGATGCGCACACCAAGGCCAAAGCCAAGGGGGGTCGACCCGGAAGCAGTCGACAATAGGAATTAGGAAGGAGTTCAAGGCGTTCCGGGACGGGTCCAGCGGGTGCTGGGTCTAGGCCAGGTCCTTTGGGGAAGGGCAAGGCTAGGCTTAATCTTTGGGATGGATGGAATGCTCTATGAGACTTCTCCCGGACTGCTTTCTGGGTTTGCGGATTTCGCGGCGATTTGGGTTTCTTGGGTACGGCGCAACACTTCTGGTTATGGCGTGTGTGGCATTGCTGAACCATGGTTGCGAGCGGCATCTCGGCGCTTGCCTGTTCCACTCGAGCTTCCTGCATCGCCGACGAGCGCATGCACAATGCTTGTTTCGCGCCGTTGCGGCAGACTGTCGCACCTCTCTATCTCTCTATCCGCTCGCCGGCCTCAGCACTACGAGTGCTTAGTCGTTGCGACAATGAACACGTATTCTGAAGCGATGTGGGATCTCCGAGGCCATGTCAGTGAAGTGTGGCGGTTGTGAAGCTTACCACGGCCCCTATAGCTGACTTCTAAATGCCTGATGGCGATTGGCCACAGCTGTACCCCAGGGCATGCGCTGGACCCTGAAGATCCATGTAGCTGTGAGCCTGGTGCTGCACACTCACCGCTTCAAACACGCGACACAGTCACAGCTGGCTGTTATACTTCTCAATCTCCAATTCTCATGATTGCCTCTCCATACAACTTGTTATGCCGTCAACAGATACCCCGTCAGCAGAAGAGCAGCTCATCTGCGAGCCTCAAGGTGGGGCGCCCCAAACCCCACCAGACCTACGCTTCCTACATTACAATGATGTATACCACGTCGAAGCTGGATCACGGGAGCCAGTGGGTGGCTACGCAAGGTTCCAGACTCTTGTAAACTACTATAGAGACGACGAGAGGTTCAAAGATCAAACCAGACTTTTGACATTCTTCTCTGGTGACGCGTTCAATCCTAGTATCGAGAGCAGCATAACAAAAGGTTGGTGATCCAAGTTGCCGACAAATAGTGAAACATGGCTAACCGCATGCTCAGGGAGCCATATGGTCCCTGTACTGAACAACATTGGCACCGACGTCTCTTGCGTTGGAGTAAGGAGTGTCGCCACCCTAGGAGGCCAATGATAGCTAACAGGCAAGCCAGAACCATGACCTCGACTTTGGCGTACGCCAATACCGCTACCTCACGGCGAAATGCAAGTTCCCATGGCTCCTCGCCAACGTTCACGATCCTGCACTCGGCGACGGCGTACCGCTCGGAAATGCGAAGAAGACGGTCATGCTCACTGCTTCAAATGGCCTCAAAGTTGGCGTCATTGGGCTCGCCGAGCGAGAGTGGTTGGATACAATCAATGCGCTACCTCCAGACATTATATACAAGAGTGCTTCAGCAACAGCGAAGGAGCTTATACCTGGGTTGAAGGAGCAAGGTGCGGACATTATTGTATGTGTCTCGCACCAGAGGGAGCCAAATGACAACAAGCTGGCAAAACAAGTGGGTGGTGAATACATCGACATCATCCTGGGTGGACATGATCACTACTACTCGTACAGCCTGATCAATGGCACACAAGTGTTGCGGTCAGGCACCGATTTCAAGCAACTATCGCATATTGAGGCATGGAGAAAGCCAGAAGGCAAGGGCTGGGATTTCAAGATTGTCAGACGCGACGTTATGAGCAGTATACCACAGGATCCACAAGCCATGGAATTGGTGGAGGAACAGACGCGCGAGATTAGGAAGCGATTGGATAAACCCATTGGATACACTGCCGCACCACTCGACGCTAGGTTCACCACTGTCCGGACTAAGGAATCGAACATTGGCAACTTTGTGTGCGATCTCATGCGATACTATTACTCGGCAGACTGCTGCATCATGGCAGCGGGAACAATACGCGGAGATCAAATCTACCCACCAGGATTACTAAAGCTCAAGGACATTGTCAACTGCTTCCCCTTTGAAGATCCCGTGGTCGTGCTAAAGGTCACTGGCAAGGCTCTCCGAGAAGCATTGGAGAATGGTGTGAGCAACTACCCTGCACTAGAGGGTCGTTTCCCTCAAGTATCCAACATTACCTTCGAAGTCGATTACTCCAAACCACCCATGCAGCGCATACAAAACGTCACAGTCGGCGAGGAACCACTAGACGACGCACGTGAATTCATCCTCGCAACGCGCGGCTACATGGGTCGCGGAAAAGGTACGCACAATATCCCCTCCACCCATTCCCAATCACACAAGCTAACAAGCCCCTCCCAACATAACAGACGGATACACATCGCTCCTCATCGAAGAAGAAGGCGGCATAGCCCAAGAACTCGTCTCGGAAGAAAACGGCGTCCTCATCTCCACCATCCTCCGGCAATACTTCATGTCGCTCAAAGTCCTCGGTAAATGGAAGCGCTGGGGCAAATCCATGGACACGAAATTTCTAGGCATACAAACAAATCTGCAACAGAATCATCAGCATACGTTTCATGAACCGAGTCGTTCGAGTTCGCCGGTTGCGGAGCGCAAGACCCCGGCTCAACGACAGCAAACGAGTCTTGCGGAAACACCGCATGTGAATCAGAGAGATGGTGCCGGGACCACAGACACAACAAACACCAAACATGATGCCAATGACGAAGAAGAAGAAGACCCAGACGAAGACGAAGACGAAGATGACGGCCCCATGTACGACTCCAGAGTCCCTATTCAGTTTAGCGAGCGTGAAAGGGAGATTATACGGCGTGTGATGAAGAAGTGGTGGCGTGTTGCTGGGCTCAAGGGGGCGTCGGGGACGTGTGATGAGTTGGGGGGAGGGGAGTTTGAGGTTAATTGGACAAAGGCTATTGCGCCGAGGTTAGAGGGGAGGATTAGGGAGGTTGGGCGTGGGGTGGTGGAGGAAGGTAAGGCCTGAGATTCATGTTGTATATGGGAGGTAAAGGGAAAAGCATGTGATTGCGTGCATCATCATGTCTCTCATGAACGAACATGAATGAAGAAAACGGGATATGATTTCAACATATACAATCACCCAAATATACCCTCCGTCCCAAAATCCAAAACATCGAAACACACAAACTCCACACCTATCCCCTCCCACGAAACTGCTCAGCAACCACCTCCCCCAACGTCCTCCTCTGTCTCGCCCCTGCCCCTACCCCAGCACCACCCGTCTCTCCCGCCAAAATCCCCGTCGCAAGCCCACTACCACTGCCACCCCCCTCCCTCTCCCTCTCAGCATCCAACCTCGCCCTCAACCCCTCAAACTCCTTTTTCCGCTCCTCACCCACCACCCACCCAGGGACCCTCCAGCGCGCGGCCCCACCGGGAAGTAAATCGCGTCGATACGCTGTTCCGATTGCCCAGCCGAGAGCTGCTGCGAGTAGCGAGCCCGGGAATTGGGAGAGTGCTAGTTGTAAAGGAGGAAGGTAGGATAAGGATTTTGAGGTCAAGGTTAAGGGGTGGGAGAAAAGGCTCGATTGTGGTGGTTGTGGTTGTGGTTGTGAGGATGGTGGTTGCGACGCGGCCCAGGGAGAAATCTTATAACGATATGTGTATGGGATTGCGGCGTAGTAATTTGCTAGTAGAGCGAAGAGGAGCGGCGTCGGACCCGCGGGGAGGTAGTTGATTCGACCGAATGTGAGGGGGCGGAGGATAAAGGTTAGGATGAGTGGGGGGAGGAGTGTCGTGTAGGGTAGTGTGGATATGAGGAATGACTGTATTATTTTATTCTTGTCAGCTACTGCATACATATATATACACTTATCACCTCCCCCGAAAAGAAAAAAATATCTACACTTACAGCAACCTTTCGACTCCCCCACGCCCTCTCCAGAACCCGTAACTGATAAAACCCCAACACCCCAAATAACACCTCGGTCGAATTCGTAAAACAGCATTGCCACGTCAAGAACCGCCAAAACTGTCCATAACTCCAAATGTGCGGGTCAACTTGAATGTGCAGGTAGTACCGCGTGTCGGTTATGCTGGCAGCCAGGGCTCCGAGGACAGTTGCGAAGACGAGGAATTGGGTGACGGGAGCGTTGGTGAAGCCGGAGGATATCATTGCGTTCGTTAAAGGTGGGAGAGCGAAAGATTGGGAAAGGGGGTTCGAAGAAGCATTCTCTGGGTCTGAAAGACGTGTTGTTTGAGGAGAGTAGGTGGTGGGTTTTGGCGGGCTGATGGGGTGGACAATCGCGGAGCCAAGTGCGGAGGTGCCACAGTTGCGATTGGATGGGGTCACGTGGGGTCCTGACATCACTCCAGGGCTAACATGTGCAAGCCGTCCCTCATGTGGGGTTTGGTTGGCATTGCTGTCATGAGCATGTCCGCTCGAGTTACAGGTGGGGATAGGTAAGCGACCATTGTTGAGACGATGTGTTGGTCGTGATGGCCATTATCGCGATGCTGCTTACAGGAGTACAAGATTAAGTACCGTACCTGTAGCACGGTTCCAGAGCAAACTTGCGCTAATATGCTGATAGTCATTGCAACCAGTGCAGGAGTTCGGACAGCTCAATTATCGCAGATGTGGTAACGCAGGATGCAAAGAATGCGGATGCCCCGTTCGATCAAAATGGCAGGCTTGCAGACGGCGACTTGTTGCTATAGGTATGATCAGAATAGACTGCGGTTGACTGACTCAATAGTGGTTTAGCTAGTAAGACGTATGTTAGCATTTTTGTTGCTATCAAGTTAAGATACCTACAGTTTGTTCCGTCACAGCAGTTGTTCCACGAGATTTGCACGTACAATTTTAAGAATATTGATTGATTAAAAAGCGCCAACACTACACTCACTACCAACCAGTTCCGCATTCTCCCATCACCAACCCTTCCCCCAGTGTAGCCCCCTCCCCCCTCCCCAATACAAAAAAACAAAAAAGCCTCCCAAGTATGGTATCTATAACCGGTTTCCTCGCGGAATTCGCCTTTCCCCCCCTCCATAATAAAAACGCCTGTACAAGAACACAGAAAGAAACCCCCCCCCCCACCCCCCAAAAAAAACCACCAGGGATGTAGCTTTACCAAGATAAATTCCTTGCATCTCAGGGCTGCCTTCGACTACTAGTAATCTTATTCTTCGCCTTGCGCATAAACGTCTCCACGTTCTCGCTCGGGTTGAAGATGAAATCGCGCTCCTCGCGCGGCGTGCTAGGTGTAGTCTTACTCTGTCTCTCGCCGACGACGCTCGAAGGATCGAGCGATGGAGCCTTTCTGTGCCTTCTGGGCTGAGCACTAGGACCCGTGTTGTTCATCGCTGAAGATCCATGCGTCGCTTGATCAAGAGGGGTTCGTTGTGAAGTGAGCGGAGAACTCGTGATTTGTTCCACGTTGCGCCACCATCGGTCTCTATCCTCTCGTGGGTCGTATTCCGAAATCAAATCAGTCGTGGACATGGTGGGATTTGACGGAGGTGGGGCTGTGGGTGCTCGATGCGGCGCAAGGTGCTGTTGCTCGGTTTGGATCGCATCATCATGGGACACGCGCAGATCGTAGTCGGATTGATGTCGATGATGTGGGGTGTGACGTGGAAGCTGTTCGCTGGAACTGCTTGTGTGTGCGTACTTGCTGCTTGCGCGTGATGGCACACGCGGCGAAGTTTCTGCGACGGACACTTGACGATTGACGATGCCTCCAATATTCATGGGGTTGATGGGATTGATGCGATGGCCTGATCTTGACGGAGAATCGTGGGAGGTTTTGCTACGCGCGAGTCTGTCTGGACGATACAAGCCTCGTAACCCATCAGCCTGAGGCATTACGTTGCGTTGAGGTCTGGAGTCTGGCCGCGTTGGAGACCTCAAAGCTTCTTCCAGCAGGTCCTGGGGTACAGCATGCCGTCCTTGGCGGTATCGTGTAGGCGTTTCCTGAGCAGCTCTCGCCGGAGCTTCTGTAGTGGTTCGCAATGCTGGCTCATGCTTTTCCTGGAATGCTGCTGGGATCTGTGGCACTTCAGGGGGTGGAGAAGGGGATCTAATGGTCAAAGCCGCTAACGAAGCCGCCGACATGCGCTTCACAAGGTCTCGAGCAGACTTCCTGCGGTCCTCGGTCAAGTCAAGGAACTTCTTGGACCGTTCGGAGGGCGTGAAGGAGATTGTTGATGCACTATCTGGCTTCACGTGCGGTGAGTCTGGCTGGCTGTAGTAGTCAGAGTCGAAGTGGCTGGTAGATGGACGTGACTCGTCGACACTGAAGATACGTGAAGGATATCGAGATGTGCCATCGACGAGCGTGCTTGAAGGAGAAGCGGTTTCGAGAGCAGCTACCCGCTCCTTGAGTGACTTAAGCTCGGTAATTAGGAGAGTCTTGTCTTCCTCCAACTTGATGATGTACATAACGGCCTCATCCAGTGCAGATTCTTGACTTTGCCATAACTCTTCATTTTGCTTGGATAAAGCGCCAAGCTGCTTATTGGACTTGACAAGTTCCTCATTATTTTGGCGGATGACGTCGTTGGCGTCTGTAAGTCGATCAATCTCTTCTTCGACATGCTCGAGCTTGATCTTCAAACCGTCATTCTCCACTTGGAGCTCATAATTGTCCTCTGCTAGCGGCTCCAGCTTTTCGATGCGCTCCTTCGCCTTTGTCATATTGTGCTGCAACTCGGAATTGCTTTTCTTCAAAAGTTCCACTCGCATGTTTGACGTCATGAGACTGTCTTTGAGCCTCTCGATCTCAACGGTCAATTCGCGATTCGTCTTTGAGCGTGGCGGTCCGGCATCGCTAGGCCTTCGGCGTCGTATGGGAGATACAGGCGCCGTTTGTTCTTCCGAAAGTGCGAATTCTGCGAAAGCATCAGGCGACGAGTCTGTTGTCCTGCCCGTTGAGGGTCGAGAAGTGGATGAAGTTGGTGGTCGTGTGTCATGTGGGGAGGGTGTGGGCGTATTTTGTGCTCTTCGTGCCTGCAGGGCGTTGCGCAGGAGCTCTGATTTGGGTGCCATGGCGAGGGAGCCAGTGCGTGTGACAGCCGGTCTGGTTTGATCTGGAGTATGTGGGCGCTGAGGTGAGCCCCATGAGGAGCCAAGTGATGATGGTGAGGTCGACATAGTTGCGGCGCGAGGATGCGATCAAGGGTTCACCGGTAGGGCCAGTATGAGGGAATACTGTGAGGTAAAAGCTGCAGACAGTTGCTCTGTCAAGGCACACGGTGATTTCTCTTTTTCCCCTAAACAAGACCTGCGCCAGGCGACAATGGGGTTGTTGATTCCCGTTCATGCACTCCACAATGTATGCCTCGATCGTCGTTGGTCGCGTGCGAAGATGGGAGGGAAATCGCTCGAGAGGGGATCGGTTTTGGGGTCCATGTCTCGCGCGCAAGAGACCAGGATTCGCGGTCAAACAGCTTCTGCGCTTGTGTGCGATTCCGTCGGGTGGTGAGGTGGTGAAGAATCAACAGGCGGTGAATATAGTGCGGCGGTCGCGTCGCTGGAGCAATGCTCAGGATTGCGCTATGTGTCCTCCTCGGCTATGACTGGATCCTGCTGCTACTGCACACCGGCGCAAGGAGAGAACATGTCGACGATGCCATGGAACTGTGACTCTGTGCAGAACGACAAGACTGCGCACCCTGAGAATCTCCAACAGCAAAGGGGAGGGCGAAGCACGTTCGGGTCGGGCAGCAGCAGTGGGTCTGGCTAGAGACAAGCTTGGCCCAAAGCGGGCAAGGGGGAAGGGGCACCGCGGGACAGCTGCCGGCGTGGCCCAGGGAAGCGGTCGCGAACCCCGCCGCCACGCTGATTGGCCAGAAATGTGCCTGTCTGGAATCGGCGCAGCGAACCCCCTGTCTTTGGGTGTGAATTCAGGGATCACAGCTGTCGTGATATCCTTGCTCATCACTTGAACTCGCGAACGAGATGAGCGAGACGGTGGAGGCGTTGTGACAACCAGCCTCAGGCGCTTTGCCCGGGCCGTTCAAAGGCGATCTAGTAGGACCAGAATACGATTGGGTTCTCATGCTGATGTCTTGTCTTGACACTGCGCCAACCATCACGAACGTTGTAGTGATGCTTTTGTAGGGTCTCGGATTGAAAGTTCACACAGCGTACATCCATGTACTGGTGCGGCGTCATTCCGTCCACTGTCAAGCTCATGCTGAGGATGCGGGGCATACTGTGGAGCCTATATGCACCCCACGAAGATCAAGCATGCATCGTCACCGTTTCTGCGACCTCGTCTCGATCCGACACCAACAGCCCTTCCTGGCCTACGTGCCGAGATCGTCACCCTCGAGTGCGTCTGTATTCGGCCTGTTAATGCAGCCTTGGTGGATCAATAGCGTTGGGCTGTTTACCGGGCCGTTGTCGGTAAGATCTCCCATCGAAACTTCGCTGTCCACCAAAAGCCCGACGATACAGTAGACAGGTTTGTGACTTGGCAAATCGGCCTTCCGATGGAGCCCGTGATAGACCCGCCTTCTGTTGATTGGGAGACTAGTTCCAAGGGATAACAACATCCACTTGCATACTGTGGTACATACCCGATATCCGACGATGGCCGCTCTCAGTCTCGACTCACCCCCCGGGTGCACGCGCATCGGTCAACGCAGATTTTGCTTCATGGGAGGCTGTCGTGCGTATCCCACGGCGTTACTAATCCATCTGGACTGCGACACCGGACACACGTAGTCTCTCCTCCCACTCGACACGTAACCTTTCCAGTTCTTCCCAACACTTCCGCCCTGTCTTTAGAAATTTGCCTTGGCTCTCCTTGGTCAGATCTTGCGCATATGGATCGCGGCCTTTCTTCCTGCTCTCGCCAAGTCTGCCTCCCCAGCCCCACCCTGCGACTTCAGTACGCTCAACGCGCTCTTGCCCCCAAAAGTCAGTGGCACTACCCCACTTGCCTACGCCCTCCTGTTCCTCCATGCTGTCTAGTGTGCTTTGCTTCGCAAGCGCTAGCCAGACCATTGCAGTCGCACCTTTAGCAGCGGTGACCGGGTGCCATTGACTGCCAAGCCAGCGGGCTATGTAGAAGGCGGTGAACATGAGATACTCGAGGATGAGGGGGAGTGCAATGATCGAGGTCCCGCAGATGCCAGGGTGGGTGGTGTAAATTCGTGGAGTCGCGGTCTTCTCTGTGTCATGCGCGTGACCAAAATACTGGTCTACCATGTCGGCTGTGAGGGGAAGCCTTGACGTGATAGCCATAACGTCAGTCAGTCGCTTTGATGATTCGTAGGGTACATCTGATGCGAGGCCTTGTATGTCGTTGATGTCGAACATGTGCTCGTAGGCTTCCAGACTACTGACCCAGATCAGCCTGCCCTTCGTCTTCTCACTCCTTGGGTGTCTTGCAAGTAGCGGAGCCAGGTAGTGCCCCAGGACATAATGCCCAAAGAAATTGGCACAGAAGACCTCGCCTAGTGGAGGCTCCTCGACTCTCTTCTCAGCCGGTATTTGTGGCTTCGCGACCCATCCAACGCCTGCGAGCTTGTATGTAGGCCATGACACCGCATTCTTCCAGCTGGTGAGGATGGACCATATCGCAAGCGGCCAGTTGATACCCGTCCAGCCACCGATTCCCGCATTGCAGATGACGACATCCAGCTTTGGAGTCGTCTCCCGCAGCTTCTTGCAGAGCTTCTGCACCGAGACCAAGCTCAGCAAGTCCAATCGCTCCTGCCGAAAGTAGACGCGTTGCTGCAGCACCTGCGCGATACCTGGTAGCATGCGTTCATGACTACTAATGACCTTACGCAGGTGTTGTTCTAGCGTTGCTATCGTCGCATCGCCTTTGCGCTTGTCTCGCGTTGTAATTATGAGGACGAGTGACTCGGTTTGAGGGCGCGTCTGCAGGAACTCATCGATCAGGCGTGTCCCAATGGCGAGGCCCAGACCACTGCGACATGATTTAATTGAAGCCGTGTTATATTTCATGTATTTGAATACCTGTTTGCGCCCGTGACGAGAACGTAGAAGCCATTGTCAGGCGTGGGTATGTCTTCTGTTAGGGACATTTTCTGGCGACAGTGATGATGGCGCGCTGCCGTTCCCTGTCGCTAATGCTCTTCCTGAATTCGCTTGCGTAATAGGGAAAGGGGTGGCCAATCACAGCAGCGATTTGTCATTATCTTAGCTCGAATTTTATGATTGGTGCGTTTGCCTTGATATTCGCTAGCAATTGCAGGTTGGACGCACGATAAGAAGTAACAGAGATTATATCACTGAGTTACGTGTATAATGCTGATTGCATTTTGGCAATTCATCTAGACGAAGATTGTGGTCAGTGCATACCTCATGATGCCCTTGCCGCAACACCGTCTTAATAATTAGGTAGCAAATGAATGCTCAGTACAGGTACCTTTGATACTCCCTTCCCTTTCGAATATTGTAGCTAGGGAGATGTTATCTCTTGTCGTTATTCTACGAGTAGTATACTGAATAGTAATCTTCAAATAGTTTTACACCATCGCTTCGATCCGAGGGCCCTCGCGATGCCTATCACAACACAGCACCATGCTCATCATTACCCGACGTCACCTTTCGACAACTTCGAGCTTCGCACGTAACTCGACCTGTACAGTGTACATTACCATCCCTACCGACTCAACGATATGCGAGCTGAGCAGATCATACTCGGCCACTTCACCGACTATTCCCATCTTCCAAGAATGACCGAAACCAAGCCTTATAACGGTAGAGCTCCGATGACGAGCCTCGGTATGTTCAGTATGTCTTACGGTATAGACCCTGAGGATCCCACGACATGGCTCCCCTGTGTGCATCGGGCGGCACACATCATTAGAGCGTTATTGTGCTTTGTTTTCGCCGAGGACAGTAACATTCGCTTCAGAACCGCAAAGATCCATGCATCGGTCCTCCCATGGTCCGATTACGCGGTCTTGAACCGTTGACCATTGCGTGTCATCTGGAGCTTACTCACCGACCGGTCATCCTCGTCAGAGGCTCTGGATTTTCTTGCAATGGACCAAACATCTAGCAGCACGAAGACCAAACGAGCATCTCACTTGAAGCCAGTAACAGCACATGAGCGCCAAGTGGCAACCTCAGGGCCGAAGAAGGACCGCTTCGCTGCTGATTCGAAAGCCTAGTAGTGTAGGACGCGGTGAGCAGACCGATCAGCCTATCGCAACGGGACGGTCAGGGAAAATTTTGACAATTCAACGCTGTTTCTGGACCTCGTAGAGTTTGGGGCTTGGGGAAAATGCATCTGGGGGTTTGAAACGCGAGCACCAATATGCAGATGCACGTCAATATGCACGTCATACTTGAAACTTTAACCTGCGTTTCAGCCCACACTGGCGGAAGTCGTGCATCTCCCTCCGCTCAAATCCGCGTGCGGCGGTGCAAACCCCGAGAGTCCGTGGTAGACGTGCTGTGGAACGGTGTGCACACAAGTCGGATGTAGTGGTGGTTTCGGATGTACGCAGCTGCGTTCTAACCTCGACGTCGTGAAGCGAAAGTAGCATAGGTATGTACTTCGCTCGTAGAGTAAAGGCGTGCGGCTGATGGTAGGTCCACAAGTTCCAATAGTCAAAATTTGTCCCCCATTCTGCGAAGAAGCCCCTCTTTTGAATTGTCGATGTAGGGCTTACACATTTCCCCGCGTGTGCCGCTCTCTACGTGGCGGTGACTACCTCAACGTTAAGTACCATCTTAGCTAAGGCAAGCTAGGATAGACAACATGGGTTCGCTGCAAAAGTGCAACAGCAAATTGAATACTGTGTGTACCACACAGTACCTACGGTGTCGGACCGACTACAATTGACCGCAGACTTCCAACAAGGGATTTTCAATCGTTGAATTCAGCTGACAGGCCGGACCGTGCCGGTGCCGTTGTCGTGGATCCTCAGCCATCAGATAGCTAATGATTCAGGCCTGCAAATCCAACGCCGTCATGACTGAATCTAGCAAGGCTATCCTCAACATCGCGTAATTCAGATGCCCTGCTGATCAGATAACATGCAGGGGACCGACGACTGCCGGAGACCGAAGCTGCTGCCGACACAGTGCCTCTCGAGCGATCTGTTGGTGGGAAGAGTGTTCCGTGGCCTGATTCCAGCTACGCTGATCAACCGGACTCCAAGGATGTGTGAGAAAGAGGTTGCAACGATAAAATTCTGTTTCATCATTGGATGTCGGGCGGGATAAATGCGTCGAACGATGGGTAGTATGTGGTGCGTCGTGCTCTCTAGCGTGCGTGTCGATATCTCACACATGCCAAGCCTTCTTGCCTGTCTGGGGAGACCTCGGGATCAGCCCATTATTTAGCCCTTGGGCTGCATGTAAATGCCCGCAGCCTTTACCGACACAATGGAAACTGACGATGCCTGCATGATGGTGTATGTATTTGAAATCACTGACTAAGAATGTTGCGAGGCTAGGTAGACGTGCATTGACAAACAGTCCACGCGACGTGTATGGATGAAAGCACATGATTCTGCTGCAATGCGGCCTTGCGCAAAACGGGGCTGATGTACTCCTAGTACTGGTAAGGAACGTTGGTGTTCATGCGATGTTAAGGATCTTCTGCAGTCCAGAACTAGAGGAGTATACAGTCCTCTTTTCCAGGCGAGGATGGAAATACCCGTCATGAGACCTTGGTCTGTTTGGCAAATTCCGTCTTTCTACACCGTACCTCCCATCGTACCTTGTAAGTCTGCCCTCGTCACCATCACTCTACCTGCTTCCATCCTAGTCAGTGAAGCGTGCAAAAATCTAGACCTATGAACAGCAACCGACGACTTCCGCGAAATTGCATCATTACCTACTCCCATCTCGACCAGGGTCTCCGCAATGAGGCGGAATCGACGTCTCAGAAAACGAATTTCACGGCCACGGAGAGGCGCGGGTGATGGCGCCACGTCACAAGAAAGAGTCGAGGAGAAAGGGTCGTAAGAGGTTCCCGAAATCTCGCAACTAGAAATCCCCATTGTTGAAATATTCCGTGATCGGTAGGCTCAACTTATATCCATATAGTACGTTCTCGCATTCGGATCAGCATTATTGGAGCGGATTCTGTTCCGCAAAGAGTCGAAGATCGTATCATGAAATGGGCGTTGCAGGTAGGTGAAGCTAGCAAAACGCCAATACAACCCTCCCAGACCATCCGTCGAACCAATCTATGTGCGAGAGCCACGATAAGGACTTAACCCTCCTCGGATTGGATGTGCTTTCGGTCATGGTGCGTCCTGTTGGGCTACGAGCTGTGGTGTGAATGGCTCGGTCCAGCACAAACTCGAAGTGAGAATGGCTGATTCGGCAAGCCGACGACAAGCCTGCTCAACGCGTCTCACACGTTTCGGGAAGACCAAAGTCGTCGTCCCGAAGCAAGTTTCCGAAAAGCCATTCTAGGGATCTCCTGTGCAAGTTTGTGGGCGCTCAGCTTACTGTACTTGCCTTGTCGGCTTTTACCGTCCGAGTCAGTATGCCAGTCCACATCCTTCGAAATCCCACCTCCTTGCATGGTAGATTCCACGATGCTTCTTCCATCGCTCCTCTGCGAGTCAATGCTCCACGCGGACCGCATAGAAGTCGTCTGTCTGAGCATCGTGGAAGCGATGGGAAGGCGACAGGTTATGATCAGGCGCTAAAGGTATCGTGACGTGTGCCACACTTGTAGAAGCCACACTGCAAACCTTCCTGTGTCTAGAGCTGTATCAGATCCAGGTCTGGAAGAGTCTGTATGCCAATTCGACAATACTCACTGCCGAGCACATATCGAAAGCCGGGCAGCTTGACCAGGAAAACCTGAGGCTTACCGATTCGCTGACGCCAAGCAGTGTCACAATTGGCCATGAGATGTAAACATGTACAATGAGCACACCCATCACGCCCGCTACACTGCAACGCATGGGACCGTATACACCGTATGCTCCAACGGACACCCAAACAGCGTCGCATCGATATGCTCACAAGCTTACGACTCCTGACACTCCTACGGCTTCGAAATTCTAGGAGCCGGGGGGGAAGGGGGCCGAGGGATCGCAATTGCGCACTTCTGTCTACCGAGTCAACAAACACACATACCCGCAACCGACTCAACCCATGTCCACCACAACCCGCCTCTGACTCTAACCCAGCACGATCCTTCAAGCCATGCCGTTGATAGCGGCAGGCGGGTAAGTACCGAGCGGCGAGTGTGGGAAGGGATGACGCAAGCAAATGAGAATGTGCGTGCGTCCTCTTTTCCCGCCCCAATTTTTCTTATTGGCTGAGACACTGTTATTCCCCGTGTACAAATAACAGTCATTTCTATTGGCCCAGAGAGGAACGACTATAGTATTGGTTAGTTAAATCCTCAGACTTTCTTGGCAGTATGGAAGTGGAGGGAGGGGTGGGTCCATATCTATAGTTGTGTATTTGTGGGGACCATAGTCTTCTTAATGTAGGTTTTCAGGAATTGGGTGTCGATTTCTTTAAGCACTTTGCGCGTCTGCTGATATGCTTCCAGATTTTCTTTGGGTAGTCGACCACCATAATATCACCTGTCCTTTCTTACACGACTTCGAGGGAAAGGGGTAGCAGTCCAGATCGTATTCGCCCAAGTGAGCTTTTGAAACTGCCCAACGCGATTGCGCTCCCGTGTAAACGTTAAGACTGCGCAAAAGTCAATTCCATATGTGAGGAGCGCGTATAAGCAACAAGAGCACTATCTGATTACTTATACAATCGGAAGACGTCCCGCTGACAAGCCACATGAATGGTGGCGTTGCGAAAGCAACACGTCGGTGATCTGGCCGGAAGTCCTGCCGTCGAACAAACTCTTGCAAAGTGCATGTGGCGCCTTAATCTGCTAGTTTTGTTCGAGGCACTAATCGGCAGCAACTCGTGGCTTTTGATTGCAGGCCCAGCAATGCATTCGCGCAGCCTTCGAAGGTCAGAGTAAAATCATCAGCTTGCAGGAGGAGTTTTTGACTTGATTCTATCCTTGGAGATGCTGCTACGCCCTCGCAGTGTAGCCATTCGGCCGAAAGAACCCAATACGAAGTAGTGTGATGGCTTGGGTAGTTAGCCGACCCCCCAATTTCTTACTCCTAATTACACCTTTGCGTGGCCCTCGTGTCGAGGGAAAATCGAACCGACATGGACAACTGCTCCAGAAAGACTAAGGAGACACGTGCCTTTGTGTGACCGAGATGGATGTGTATTATAACAGAGAAACAAATGGGTATTTGCGCAATTAATTCGCTACACATCATGATGCGCCGTGAGAGTATGTAACCGAGACGGAGAAAGGAAATTCTGTGAAAAGAACCGACGAAGAATTGACCGCGAGCGCCGTTGTCTTGCTATGACTTCTTGCAGTCACCTGCTGGAGTCAGTACATGTCCAAGGAAAACAGCAAAGTGATGGGATCACCCACTGCACTCTTCACTGAGTCTGTATTCACTGTGGGATTTGTTAGCAGGGGCTAGTGGTTGATTGTGTTCCTTCTTACATTGCAACGATATTAAGAGGACATCTTTTGTGAGTCGCCTGGTATGTTGTACACCATGCTCGGACAATGAAGCGGAGGTGCCGGCACTTGTATTCTACTTGAGTGTAGTCACACATTGTGTCAGAGATGCTCTGACGTTATGTGTAAGGTGTGTCTTTGAAGATGGCCGCCAGTGGATGATGCAGATGGGTAGGATATTATACGAATTGTGAGAATAGTACGTGATGCTGTCGGTGCGTTTTGGTTGAAATGTCCGGTTC
Organism: Plenodomus tracheiphilus IPT5; assembly: GCA_010093695.1. Classification (NCBI taxonomy): domain Eukaryota; kingdom Fungi; phylum Ascomycota; class Dothideomycetes; order Pleosporales; family Leptosphaeriaceae; genus Plenodomus; species Plenodomus tracheiphilus. Next base: position 178,878 of record MU006309.1, read on the forward strand.
AGCATGCAGCTGCGTGACGGTCCGTTATGTATGGCTTTGCAGCCAGAGAGTGTCAGTCGTCAGGTACCCGCACCATCGCGGGCCTGTCATAACGGAGCCTGGATCCCATAGCATGCATCATGGGGACTGCCATGATTTGCCCAGCGGAGCCAGGTCTCCGAGTGTGGTCGAGCACTTGGTCCGTCGGCTCAGGTGGATGCTTCCACGTTTGACATGCCCATGCCTCCGGCAAGGTGCGGGCAGGGCCAGGATGCCGAGCAAATGTGCAGGGTAGCAAGGCCAGTGTGCGGAGTAAGGTGTTTGCGTGTGGTAACGAAACCTCGAGACGTGCCCTCAGGTTAAAGGGACCATCGGACACGCAACACCCGCCTGTCACTGGCTGGCGTGGGAGAGAATTCATGGGTGCCGGCTCGCCTCAGGCCTAGTGCGTGCCAAGGCCTGCACGGGCCAAACGTGCGCAAGACCAGCCCGATCTGCGACTACGGTTCCACGTTTGACGCACAGGACGGCGCGTGGGGTGGCGTGCGCCGTTGAGACTCCCAACCCTGGGGCCCCCCCTCCTCGTCGCATCTGCACGGCCAAGTCACTTGGGCATAGATGGCCCTCTTGCAAGACTTGCGCCCGTCGCCCGTCGCCTGTCGCCTTTGTACGTACCTGCCTGGCCCGATCCATGTTCCGCAGCGTCCGCCCTCCTCCTCCTCGCCAGGGGCTCTTTTCGGCGGTACGCTGCCTCTCTGACCGATTGCGCTTACACCACCCGCTTCCCCGTTTGCTATTGTTCCGCCTGCGCACTGGTCCTCGTTCCGCAATCCCAGCTGCCGTCCTTGATCGCAACTGCACGACATGCACGCAACAGTTGTGGCGGAGTGGGAAGATCTCGCGAGTAGTCGTAAATGGTCCGGCACGCTCGCCCGTCGAGTCCCAAACAAATCTGGTCGCAAGGCTGGCCTTCTCGTCTTCTTATAAGCCGGCTTGTTCTTCCTGCCTGCTGCGACGTAATCGTTTCCGACCCTAAAATTCTGCCCATTCTGCCCTTTTCTACATGCCGAACCCACCATCCGCGACTACGTCATGTCCCTGACCAACAGCTCCTTTTCCCTACCCATCTGTAGCCTGCGAGTATAACGGTTGTTATATATACACGGGTCTGGATCTTGATCAACAAATAACCTTGGCCGTTGCAGTCGTCGAGCAAGCGAGAGCCCATGCTTCAGCACATACCTCCGAGCCGAGTGGTTTTTTTGTTGTTGTTCGTATACTTCGTATACCCCCACCACGTGTATAGCTACACGTAAGAGAGCGGATATATAGTCCATCGAGTCTTTCGGATGCAGGCTGAAATAAAATCGGATAGCAGGACATGAACGATATGCCGCACTTCAGTCGCGTCACAGTCGTCACTACTTACAGGGCAGGCCCTACGCTCTCGAATGTACAGCACACATTGCCAATAATGTGTGCACGCAATATTGGGTTCCACATATCCGTTAGCTTCCAGTCGATGTAGAAGCCAGAAACATCACACGCATGTGCTAATAACACGTGAGACGTGCATCGGCATGCGATTCAAGAGCCACGATTACACGTGTCGCCCGAGTAGCCTCTACCTCCAAACATGTCTCGCAGATCCCGATCGTGGGCATATATCATGCAATGGAGACTCTCGCCTAGACGTCTTTGGTTCGGTTCGGCTCGCTGGTATTGCAGGGTGAGACAATATTGCATGGTCATTTGCAGCCTGCCCTGATTCAGCAGTCTGGTTCATGAGGACGACTTCAAGCTGACCAGACCAGGTTGATCGCCGCGGAATCATATTGAGTCCTGGTCAAGATGTGACCCTGTGGATTCAGGCTGAACCACTGACAGGGATGCTCACGAAAGGACCCCAAACATTCGGATAGGCCGAGCTGCTAACGAACTGGGCTGCCGTGCCGTCATTCTGCTCCGCATTGCCAAGTCAGTTGGTGCCTGCCGTAGAAGATTACTCTGGCATGTGTCAGAAGCCTTACGATCCTAAAGCTTGTCAGCTTGCAGTAGGCAATGTCACTCAGTGATTACCCGAGCACAAGTCTTCGCGGCCCGAGATGCATGCTCTGTCCCGTGTCTTCAAAGGCCACCGAGGTCATAATTGGATAAGTCGTGGTTCGGCACCATTGAGGTGGGACTTTGAGAGGAAGATGCAAGATGCTCATTGCGGATATATAGCCATAACGATTAGCAACAAATCATGAAAACTCTCCATTGGCTTCGCTGGCGTCCAGCCAACCACGACACATTTCCACTGCCTGGAGGGAGAGTTAGCAAGTGTTAGTCGTGCAGTATCAGCACAGAAGGCACTCACCCGCCCCCATTTCTTGAACATCTTATCACCCTCTTCCTTGCTGATATCTGGTTCAAAGATCATACGATCTTTTTGGTTGATCTCTTTCAGTTCGTCAAATTCCTTCCAGACGCCCACTGCAAACCCGGCAGCTATTGCTGCACCCAGTGCGGTAGTTTCGCGCATGGCTGGGCGATCTACGGGAATGCCGATTATGTTTGCTTGGGTCTGTCGAACCAGTCAGTGATGCAGTTCAGATTGATTAGTCTTCGCCCTGTGGGGTGACCCGTACCTGCATGCATAGGTTGGAGTTGCTCATGCCTCCATCAACAGCAAGCATGTTCAGCTTGTGTCCACTGTCGAGCTCCATGGCATCTAAAATGGCTCTTGTCTGGAAGCAAGTCGCTTCCAGGGTAGCCCGAGCTATGTGACCTCGCTCGGTAAATTGCGTGATACCAAATATCGTACCCTTTGCATCGTCTATCCAGTAAGGAGCAAACAAGCCACTGAATGCCGTAACAAAAACGCAGCCACCGTTGTCTTTTACTGATGCTGCAAGATCACTGATCTTGTGTGAATGCGTGATGAAGCCCATGTTATTCATGAGAAACTTCACACCACTACCTGCAACAGCAATACTGCCTTCAAGTGCGTAGACTGGTTTTCGGTTTCCACCAAAATCGTAGGCAACAGTGGCGAGCAGGCCATGGGAAGAGATTACCGGCTTCTCTCCGACGTTGTACAGCAGAAAGCAGCCAGTACCGTAGGTATTCTTTGCAGAGCCGGGGGTAAACCCCTGTTGACCAACCAAAGCTGACGATTGGTCGCCCAAACACCCTGCAATGCGAATGCCTTTCAGCAGGCCACGTCTTAAAGATCCAAAAGCGTCGGGTGATGATGATGGGACAATCTTGGGTAGATTCAACTTCTTGCGGTCGAATTGGAAGAATTCCAGGAGCTTGTCGTCGTACTGAACGGTGTGCCTGCGGTAGCGTAAGCGCGTGAACTGGGACGTTATCAATTGTGCATTAGTCTTACAGGTTCATGAACATCGTTCTTGATGCATTAGTAGCATCAGTCACGTGAATGTCGGCTTCTTTCCCACCATTGAGGTTGTAAAGGATCCATGTATCGATAGTACCGAACGATAACCGACCCTCGTCGTAGGCTTTCCGAGCGGGCTCGACATGGTCCAGGATCCATCGTAGCTTGACCGATGACGGATATGTTGACAACGGGAGCCCGCATATGTTCAACAATTCATCTGCGCCTTCGCGGTTCTTCAGCTCTCTCACTAATCCTTTGGTTCTGGTGTCTGGCCTACATTCCGCGGATCCATATCAGTACTCGACTTCACGCAAGACACCGGAAGTACTCAACATACCATGCGATTGCGTTATACAGTGGTTCACCGGTTTTAGTGTCCCAAACGACTGTTGTTTCACGTTGATTGGTGATACCAACTGCCTTGATATCAGAGACATCGTGGCCCTGATCCAGGAAGATGTTGGTGGCTCGGTCAATGCATTCTTCCACAGACGAAATGATCTCCTTGGGGTCATGTTCGTGCCATCTGTACTGGTCAGAGACACATTCTACATTCATTATTGCTGTAACTTACCCAGACTGAGGATAAAACTGCGAGAATTCGATCTGATGTTGCGCCACAGGTTCACCTACACCATCAAAGATGATGAATCGAGTACTTGTGGTTCCTTGATCGATTGAACCAATGAAGAACTGCTTGAGTTTGTCCTCATCAAGTTGCACACCTTCTGTGTCTGTGAGCTCCTCCTTGGGCACTGGCTGCGGATTCACGTCCTCTTCGGCCGGCTTTTCGGTCGACATACTGGGGCTGGGGCTTTCTTTCACTCGACACTTGGTAGGAATATTTTTGGGATAGATTGGGAAATTTTCCGTACGCAGACAAGAGTAGTGAAGGATGTTTGGTGCAGACAGTCGACGTCGACAGTGTCGTCTTAGACAGGAGGCGGCGGGCACTAGGTCGGCTCGTCCCCAAAGGTCTGGAAGAATTCCTGGTGGGGCCCAGAAGTGTGAAGAGTAGTTAGTCCGTACGCGTTCGCAGCGTTGGCGAAGGCTGTGTGCTTGGACGAATGAAATAGGAATGTGGTCGTTATAGCCGAAGTGGTTGCTCCGAAAGCGCTTCGTGGGAAGGTAGTTTCGCGATAATGAACACCGAAGTTTTGGTGCGGTTCAGAGGTTGGTACAGGTGCAATGGGGATTTGGGTGTAGGAATCGTGGAGTGAGCATCCCAGGAATGGCTCGGGGATCGATCGGCACGCGACAAAGTATGCGCCCGTCTGTGTTGTGAGTATGACGCCCGTGGAAGGGTGGGTGTTTGCTTTAGTAAAGCGGGGAAAGCTCCAAGACGACAAAAGCAACGGCGCGGGCGGCCCAGCCTCATCACATGGGGCTTCAGATACTTCGACCTCTTCCTTCCTACTTCAGGCAGGCCTTGCTCTGCCCGACCATCGTCGATCAGTCGCCTGCCAACAGCGGATGGGCGCGACATTGGCCATGCATCCGCGCGTACGCGCTCAAGATGACTTCAGAGACAGTGGGCCGACGTGGCGCGCTCCACATAGGTCTTGAGCTGTTCCGCTATCCGACGTAAAAGATGCGGCTCAAGTCTCCACACGCCCACAATTCGTGCAAATGGCATGGAGCGTTCTGGCACTGCTCCAGAAAGCCACCGATGCCAAGTCATTGCGGCCCCTTCTTGGGCTCTCCGTAGGTTTACTCAAGAAGGGAACGCGACCACAGACCCTCTCCGGGAAGACTCCTCGATATGCTCCTCCCACAAGACATCGGCCAAATCGCATCTTTCAGCCGGGAGCCGGGAGCGCGAATGGAGGGATACGACTGTGCCAGAGGGATCACCATGGTCCTCAGGGAGGCTGGCATGATTGCTGGTGCATGAGCTTGCGGTACTGCGACAGCTTCCTCGACCAGCATCCGATGGGAGTCCCTTTGACGAATATCGAGAGACTACTGTCGAGCGCGCTATCGATACTGTTTGGCATCACGGATCCAATGAAGCGTATGGACAGGCGAGTCGCAATCGCAGTGCAGAATCCACAGGTAGGCCGAGAGTCTTCCGGCACGTGACGTAACCTCCACCACACCAAACATGACGTCAGTCCGCGCTCAACGCGTGCAGCTTGTTGCGGGGAGCTTGGAACCTTGAACAACCGCCAACTCCGGAGCTGCTTGGTCTCCCAGCTCTTACTTTTCGCTTGTCTTGCTTTCATCTGTAGGATATAATTCTAGTTGCTTCTTCAAACTCGTCGTACCAGTGTCCTGCGCCTCGTCTTGATCCAATATCACTTACCTGACACAACAACTTCAATCACAATGCTTCGCAATGCAGCCTCGCGCCTCGCGCTGAGGTTAATAATAGCACCCACGGCGCGTCCAGCAACCACCCTTCAACGCACAACACCTTCCCTCCAATGGGCGACACAATTTGGGTCCATGGCCTCGAGGAGACCAGAGATGGCGCACACGAGGCCAGTTCAAGCGGCTATGCTGCGCCGCACCATCTCAGAGAAGATTCCAAAGGAGCAAAAGGACGCCGAGAAGAAGTATAGCCAGGAAGTCATAAAACCTACTCCAGAAACCGTCTCTTCGACATCAACCACACATCCAATATTCTCCGAGGTGGCTACAGAGAATCCAGATCGCGAGGTGGACATGATGGCTGGTGTGAAGCATGATGTTGTAAGTTGGGGACTTCTACGATTTAAGACACATGAGAGAGTTACTGACATACCTAATTAGGGAACTATCAAAGCTACCTTCAGTCTCGCAGATGTGCCCCGGGAGGCATACTACATGGGTCTTGCAGGCACACTCCCTTACCTCGCGACCTCCGTATCAACCGTCTACCTCGCCTGGGAACTCAACCACGCAACCGCCGGCTACGGCTTCCTCATGTCAGAGGCCAACGCCACATACCTCCTGCACATACTTGAGCCTCTGCAAATTGGGTATGGAGCGTCGATTCTATCCTTCCTAGGTGCTATTCACTGGGGTTTAGAATGGGCTGGATACGGAGGTCGTCAGGGCTATAAGCGCTATGCAATCGGTGTCGCAGCGCCTGCTGTCGCTTGGTCGACGCTCCTCATGCCCATTGAGGGAGCGTTGATTGGACAGTTTATCGGTTTTGTCGCGCTCTACTACGTCGATACAAGTACGTCTCCCCTACTGACGGTTTATGCCCCAAATCTATCTAACAATATAAATCACAGGAGCTGCAGTCCGTGGCTGGACACCCCCTTGGTACGGCGTATATCGATTCGTCCTGACATTCATCGTAGGCGCCAGTATCGTAGTCAGTCTGATTGGCCGTGGAGAACTGCCAGACCATGTACCGGGTGCAACGGACCGCGCAAAGGTTTTCAAGGACGAGGGTTCGTCGGAAGAGAAACTTGCAAAGGATGAGGAGGCGAGAGCTGAGAAGAAGAAGAAGGCTGCGCGCAGTGATGACCGTGGCAAGGACTAAGCAGAGTGTCGTGTAATGATGGTCTGGATTTACCGGCGTTTTGAGGAATCCTGTGTTGATTTCGAGCGTGGCTCTATTCCAGGGCCGAATTGGCGCGTTGTTTCTTTTGAGTTTTGGGTGTACATAGTCATTGGCGGGTTTTTCAGTCAAACATCATTCCCCAAGTAATGATTTCATGAAACAACTTGTTTTTGACGTGATATATACATTACTTCATCACCCGCATTCTGAAAATACTCATTTCAAAGAAAAGAAACACTGTGTATGCCCATCACCATTACCTGCCACTTCCACCCGCTTAACCCTTCGCATTCCACCGATCATTATACGCATTCACCGCCACAGCAACCTGTCTATAAAACCAGTTCCTACTCCCCTCGTCCCCCACCGGAATAAACGGCCCATTTGTTCCTCCCTTGAGCGTAATGCCCAAGCCCGTTCTCTCCTTACTAATCGTCTGCACATCCTTGAGTGGCACATCCCACTCGGTCTGCAGTTTCTTAGTGCGCACCATCATTACGCCATTATACGTGAGCATGACAAGCATCTCTTTGTTCTGCAGCTCGAGATGCGCAATGTAGTCTTCGTTGAAGTACTTGCCGTTGTCGAGTGTCTTGAGCCAGAACTGACCGAGCGCTTCGCGTTGCGAGTAGGGGCGTACGACGCCGTCTGTGCCGATGAAGCGGGTCAGGCGCACGCGATCGAGACCTTCTTGGTCGAAGACAGTAGTGGTGTTGCGCACGCCTTCAGCCATATTGGAGGCGAGGTCGAAGGCGCCAATGGCGGCTTTGGTGGGTACGCCGAGGAGCCCTTTGCCTACGCCCTTCACGAAGCCGAGCGCGCCTTCCTTTTCGGCACCTTGGATGGGGTGGCGTGCGAGACCACCGAGACCGCTGGCAAGACTGCTAGCAAAAGCATTACCTCCAGACGTGATGCCGTATAGTGCGTGCTTGGGTCTGTTTCGGGAACGCGACATGCGGCGCTGATCTTGGAACTCCTTGTCCAATGTTGCTGCTGAGAGACCCTTTGACATACTACCAGTAAACTTGGCCATGCTGTCTGAGAATCCAAAGACAGACTTCTTGACGAAGCTGGAGGCACCCTTCGCAATGCCGATACCAAGTTCCTCGGGTCGGTCGGACTTGACAAGACCCTGGTATGGCTCGTAGAAAATATCGGCTACACCAGAACTGATATTGTTGAAGAGACCGACAGGATTGCCCAGGAAGTCCGCAGATCCAATAATGACGTGCACCTGTCGCAGCGACTCCTGTACATAGTGGTTCTTGATGTTGTTGATCAGAGCGGTGGTGGAGATTCGAGCGTTCTCCAACATCAAGGAGTTGTACCGCACAGGCGCATCGTTGACATTGCCAATGGACATTGTCAGGACGTTGACTGCGAACATGAAAGGATTCGAAGTGCTCATAGTATCCTCCGCATTGATACGCTCGGTTCGCACGAATGACAGATCGATCTGCATAGGCTGCAGATGCAGCAGCTCGAAGTAGACATCTTGGCCTGACTGCTCCTGCTTTGGTTCAGGAAGATCGAGAGAATCATCCCACAGTTTGCCCTCCTTCTCCTCAGCCCAAGAGGCTCCAGGAATCTTAGCGAAGTCGATCATTGCAAAGATGAAGTCCTCGTCAATCTCGACAGTCATCTGTTGGAGAAGGAACGTAAAGTATTTGATATACAGTACGCCGTAAGAGTCGTCCTTGACCTTTGTGATGCTGGTCTGGAAGATAGGGTGGGCTTCCATCTCCTTTCCTGTCTTCGGAACCACACTGGGATAAAATATGATTGGGAAAATGCCGCCGTACAGTTGATTGTCGATCTGGATCCATTTGACCTGCATGTTGACCATTTGATAAAGCGGCGAATCAGAGTACTTAAATTCGATATCACGTAGCGTGATGTAAACAAGTTCCTTCAGGTGGCGGTTGACAAGTGAAATGCCAATACCAGCAAGTCGTAATTGCGCTCTGAACGTGACATCGGTATCCATATCTTTGACCTCGAAGCCTGTTGTTGTAGAGGAAGAGGTAGCAGATCTCTGCTTGTACATACTCTTGGAGGGCTTATAGTTCGAGATCTCCAGCGTTTGTGTTGGACCTGATGCGACGACGTTGAGATCGATGACCTTCATACCACCGCGCTCCTGGCCAGGTGGAATCTTGAAGGGTATGAGAGGCCCAATCTCTGCAAGTTTGACGTGTCGCTCTCGGCCATTTGCACTGATGATGATCTCCTTGCTCTTTCCAGCAGGGAAGTCCCAGGCATATGGCATGATGCTTCTTGGAGGCAGACGGTACCTGATCGGTCGGAAGCCAGAGCCGCGATCGTCTTCATCCTCATCAAGATTAGGATTTGCTTGCCAGTACAAGAACTCTTGATCACTCATGTTCTTGAATGAGAACGGCCAGTGCTTCGATTCGACACTGATGTGGCAGAAGATTGTCGCCTGTTCCATCAGAATGTCGATGCGAACCAACTTCTGGCGCTGACCGGCCTTAGACAGCTTGACGTGTACGTTTCCAACGTTCGAAATGTGGAATGGTGAAGACCATTGATTATTGACGCCAGGATAGCAGAGGGAAAGCTGCGGGGCTCCTCCTTCGCGCAGCCATCGAAGAGGTAGAAGCTCTCCATCCTTCAATGTCATCCAGTCCGCCTGACCTGGCTCGCGTATGAGTAGCTCTTCTTTGACTTTGTTTTTGACGATGAATCGCGGTGCGATAGACACTGTCTTGGTCAGATTGTATTTCCCTTCGCCCTCAGAGACGGATACTCCGAGGTGCATCTCCGATCGGGCTCTGCTGTTAGGCAGGGCTACTGTGTAGGTGCTTCCGATGGCATCGAAACTTTGGGGCTTACTCCAGCTGGAGTCACCAGCCTTAATCAAAGCACGATTCTTCTTGTTATCGGTCGGATACGAGAACATGAACGGTAGGGCTTTGGCAGCATCGCTCTGATTGTCTGAGATGACACCTTGTCCAGCAGCGGCCTTTGCTTGTCCCATGAACTGTTGTGAACGCACGTCAAGCTTGATACCGGTACGATTGAGAATGATGTATGGGCTGTAAATCGCGACCTTGAAGGCGCCACCACCGTCTGGGAAATTGCTGTTGCACGTATTAGTATAAGTTCCCTAATTCGCAGTGTTCGACTTACTAGAAGTGCATATTGAGATGCAGAGTCGTATCGTTGTCGTCCTTGACCTCTAAGATCTTCTCCCGTCGGAAACTCTCCCGGTCGGTTGAGTTGATGATGCCAAATTTGCTTGGCTTGAACGGTCCATCTTGCATCTCCACGCTGAGAAGCAACAGATGGGAGAGTTCAACAACATGAACTGGACTGATGCCTCCCTTCCTAAGGAAATTCGTCCAGTCCTTTTTGGTGTTGCTATCGTAGATTCTGTATTTGAAATCATATGGGAGCAAGTTGTGGACCTCGACGGGTGCTTGCAAACGAAGTCGCATGTATGGGTAAACGCCAGTCAGAGGATCTTTCTTGTCGAAGGCTGCATGCATCTGGAAATAGAACGGCGGAGCCTGTTCATCTTGCTCTCCGCGGCAGGTGATAGTCCTCGTAGGTCGCTTGAGAAGGTCCTTCCAGAAGAGTTGTTCATTGGACCAGGCGTATCCAAATCCTTGATCAGGACGAACAACTATCGAATGCATATGACAAGCGCCAACTGGTGCTGGTCTGGCGTCGCCCGGCGCAATCTTGTCAATCTTGAGGAGATGACCATCTTCGGGGCTGAACATGCCAAGCTCGATTGGAATCTGCGTGTTGTTCTCTACGAGAAGTGGCGACCGGATAGTGATGTTCTTTATGTTGTCTGCACCAAGTTTTACTTCAACAAGAATGCGGTGCTGTACTCTGTCTTGCTTAGGCTTCAAGTTGTAGAGAAACTCGCCCTCTCGATGGACAGGAATACGTGGTAGGGTATCAAAGCCGCTGCCTTGCAACCTGATCCCAAGCATACCAGTTGCAGCATCCGTAGACAGCGTCTCTCGTGTTGACATGGGATCTTCGAAACGCCATGGCTGCTCGTCACCGTCCTCCAGCTTGGCTGCGTAACCCTCCTGCTCTTTGCCCTCTGCCCAAATGTCAAGACTGAACCCAGTGTGGTTACGAATGCGATATGGCGCATCGCTACCGCGAGGCTTGGACAGTATGTCTTCGTCACTGGTGAGAAAGTCGAAGGATTTGGAGCCCAGTGCAATAGTGGCAGCTGTTACTGTGAGCTCCATGGACTTACGAGAGTAAAGATCTACCGAGATCCTGTCTGGGTTTTGATCCTTGGCCATGTGGAAACCAACACTCCAGGGTTCAATCAAAGGCTCCCACGCAGACTTGGAGAAATTGTAGACGTTGATCAGAGTATCGAGGGAGGTATCAGCGACCATCGCTCCGGACCAATCTCGTACATCTACACCAAACTTTTTCACGCGCCAGTCCAACATAGGCATCTCGTGAACATCACCAATGAGAACGACACGGATACCTTCAATACTGACGTGCATCTCCTCGCGTTGGAGAACAGTGGAAGCCTGTGGCGCTTGAAGTTCTGCACCCTGTCGACTCGATCGTTTAGTGGTCGCGATAGATTTAGTGCGAGGCCTCTGAGAGACGTCTTTGCCACCCACCGATGTGCCCTTCTTGGGTGACGTGGCTGACGTCAACTTCTGTGCATCTGCAGACGGCAACTTTTTGTCGTCATTTCCAGACATTGCGGATGCACGGTTAACAATCTGCATTGCCAGGAGGATATCTCGAAGTGATAGTCGCAGCACCAGAGGTTCAATGTCAACGGTGATGCTCGTCATTGCTGACTTCGACCCCTGGGTGCCCATGTCCAACGCTGTCTGGATGCTGAAATCATCAAGAATACGCATGCGGTTTGTGTCGAAGCGATCCATGCGACATAGGAACATCCCAACCTTGTCCACCTGCAAAGTCATTGCTTGTTGTTTCGAGACAAGCACCTGCTTCGTTCCCAGGACGATGGCTTCTGAGCTGGCTAGAGCCGGATTTGCGATGAGCACAACTTGCGCATCGACCAGATTGACGCGAAACGAAATGTTCATGCCAGCGTCTGTAGACTCGGGAGTATCTTGTGGCTTCTCGATTGCGCGCGATCCATCGGGTGACATGAGCTCATCATCGCTGTCTGTATCCTCATGTCCTACATCTTCATCGACAGCTAGTGGCTCGTCCGTGGCCAGGCCCGCATTGACAAAGGCCTGTAATGCGAACAGATAATCCAGAGCCAAGATGATCCTGGGACTGTCGATGGTGAGAAGAGCGATCAGGTTACGTTCCTGCCCTCCCGATATAGAAACGCTAGCCATGAATTGCTGCTTCACATCGTTGTTGATGAGCGACATGATCTTGCGGAACTTGTTGGTACCCTGGGTACGGCTATCTCGGATGGTGAACGACTGTACCACTAACTCTGCCTCCATGGCTCCATCGCTGATCATGCGAACCTTGACGTTGGTATCGTTCAGTGAGAATCTTGAAAGACTAGCAACCTCGACATCACCGACTGGTTCACCCTCCTCTGACTTCACCAGCTCTAGACCGATCGTGCCGACCTTGAAGACGAAATCCAGCTTCGTCCACTTTTCATCATCAGTGTGCAATTCAGGGCCCTGTGATGAAACCACATCTTTGGAGGGGCCGTCCTTGTCGGTCTCCTTGTCTGTAAGCTGACGTGCAGGTCCAGTCGTGGCCTGGGGCAATTCCGCTTGAACATCGTCGTCAATGGCGTCTGTTTCTGTGGCGAATGCGGCCGGTATCGATCGCGAAAGTTCCAAAGCAAACTTCATCTGCTCGGGTGTGAGTTGCAGATTGATGTCCGACATCGACCCGTCTATCTCAAGATCAGGGCGTTGTTGATTGGCCTTGTGCTCAACCATAGTGATGTTGAAGTCGAGATCTACCTTATCGATGAGCTCGAGTGACTCCGAGCGGTCTTCATTATAGTGTAGGTTAGAAGTAAGTTTGATGTTCCTGATGCCTGCAGAAAGTTTATTGGCGACGTCAGCCCCCTCTGAGTCGTCCAGTGGCACAAACGTGTTCTTCGCGTATATTTCTCCGAGGTTCGCGGTGAGGGTATCGCGATCTGGCTTATCCGAAATTACCATACGTGGAAAGACGACGATGGGTGTGCTGATAACAATATCGAAGTGGAATTTGGTCGCTCGTTGCTGAATCTGTGTAGCTTGATTTGCAGCAGCCTGGCGAGCCGCATTGAAGATTGCTTGCATCTTACCGAACTTGACGGCAAATTCCATGATTTTGCGGAACGGCTCTGTAAGAAAGTTGATCTTGATTGACCCAGTCTTCAATGCGACGGCCATGTCATATCCAGGGTAGCTTTCCGATTCTGGGTCAAAGGTTTCATAGCTGAAGTCAGCTAGGTTCTTGCCTTCGATAGTGACCAGTTGGCGGAGCGATGACTCCTCGGGAACGCCTTGATTGACATCATCGACGAGAGACAGATTGCCAAGACGACCTCCGATGCGCATAGTATTACCGTTGAGGAAAACACCAACATCACCGGAATTCAGACTGAGGGTGGCCAGCCGGATCCCATCATTGTTTAAGACTACCGCGATACGTTTCAATTCGGCCCTGATGCGAATCTTGTCTGGCTCTGTTTGTGTCTGCTTCTCTGCACCTTCCTGGTCGTCCGACTTTGCAGTAATCTGAGCCTGCTGGTTCTCTGGCGGATCTGAGTTCGTGAAAGTCGCAAGAATGAAGTCCAACAATGTCAGCAACGTCTTTCTGGTCACAATGAGGTTGATAGTGGAGACTGCGACATCCAGGTTGGTCGCAATTCCTTCGTACTTGGTTTGGAACTCCGGGGACTCTGCATTGACCTTGACAAACTTGAGGCTGAACAGGTCTTTCTGTTCGTCGGCCGATGCGTCTTCTGAGGAGATTATGTTTCGGAACTCTGGTATCGTGGATTCTTCGACATGGTCCTCCACAGCTAGACTTCGGAGGCTGACATCGGCACCCATTTGGAAAGGCTCTTGGTAGAAGTCAAGATCAAAGTGTTCGGCAATGAGCTCGACCAGTAGCTGATCAGATTTTCGGCCTTCTGGATCTGACCTATACAACGACCCTTGGAGCTTGTCGACTGTGAATTTGAACTCAAAGTTTCGCTGATGCAGATGAGCCTCTTTGGCCTCATTTTTGGCTTCTGGCGCATCCTCAAACTTCTCTTCCGATTCGCTATGACCCTCCTCCTCCATGACAAGCTCATGTTCCTGTGCAGAGAATTGAAATGACTTCGAGCGAGATCTGCCCAAAGGATCCGTATTCGCTTTCGCATCGGCTGACGATTTGAGATTGGATGGTCCTTTCGCGCCTTCCACAATCTGCTTGCTCGGTGCATCATTGTCGAACTTTGGTATGGCGACGTCTATTAGTTTCATCAGGTTTTTGTATTTAGTGTCTGATATTGATGCGTGGAGAACCGGAAGGTTGCCCGAGACGCGAAATTTGGTGAGACCGGATGCTTTGGGAACAATGCAGATCTCGATCTTGAAGTCCATATTGATCTTATCAACGATGTGAAGATTCTTCGTTGCAGAATCTGTTTCAAGCTGTGCTCGCGTCTCCTCGATAGAAGGCCCAATGAGAACCTGTGTGGACTGAAGCTTCAGATTAAACTTATCGTACATCAAGTTCTCAAGCTTTCGGAAGTCCTCGTCTGTATATCGTTGTTGCTGCTTTGCTTGGATGTCACGTAGTGTATTCTTGTCAACCAGCTCGCTGGTTACACTGATATGACCCGCATCTAAGATCAAGCAGTTACTTGATTTCTTGGTCACAGAATCCGGTACTATGATAAGCGGAGCTTGTAGATCCAGTTGCGCGTTGATAGTTTTGTGCTCGGTGAGCGCAAACTCCAAGCCTGCGCGGGTCTGCTGTCGGATACCTTCTACGGTGGCGCCCGCCGTCTCCATAAGTGCACCGATTGATTCCATGTGTCTCTCCGGAGGCTTGAAGAACTTTGCCACTTCCACGACGAAAATCGGATTGTACACAAACTCCATGCCCTTAAGCTTCATGGTAAGATTTGTATCGGCAGTGCCATCCAGTGGGTTGTTCTCGAATGTGAGGTAGAAGAATGGATCTTCCTTCTGCTCCTCTTCGTCTTCGTTTCCATCATCCAGAGGCGACTCGTCATCATTGAGTTCTTCGATGCGCTTGTCATCCGGAACGGGTGGGGCATCCTTGATGGTAATGATTTGAGGGAAAAGGCTGCCGTCAGTGGTTCCATCGTACAGACGCATACCTTCAAGGGCAACCTTGACAAACATTGAGTCTGTACGCTGCAAGAACTGTGTGCTAAATGAGTCAAACAAAAGACGAAGAATCTCTTTTGACTTTCCGTGCGGGTCGCGCTTGAGTGTAAAGCTACCGGTTCTGAGGCTCATGTTCACCTCGAGCTTGACATATTCGCGGGGCATATCCACCGCCTCAGTAATGGCCTTCTTCTCGTCCCACGCAATTGCATCGTACAGCTCTTTACGTTGTTGTTCGCTCAGTTGTGTCTCATCATCATGCTGCTCTTCTTGCTTAGCTCCCCACACCCAGGAACTCCACGTCTGCTTCGGAGGCGGCTTCTTCACACCAACGTTCTCCTTGCGTAGTTGGTTGCGCGCCAAAGAGCGCCAGAAGCGCAAATCTTCGTAGCTCAGTTTCCGCTCAAGCTTGTCCATTTCTTCGCTTTCTGCAGGGTCGAGCTTTTCTTCGCGCTTCTTCTTTTTGAAGAGCTCAATGTAGCGTAGGCGGTCATCACGGCGCTCCTTGAAAAATCCCCAGCTCCATTTCCGGTTTCTATCGTGGATTTTGTCGAGGACAGCCTTACCCGCGAACCGTAGCCAGCCAGCAGGATCTTCTTTCGGAGACGACTTGGGTTGGTATCTCTTGTATTCTTGATGTCGTATAAAGTAATGAAACAAGTCCACTAGCATGAGCGCATCACGGTATTGATCCTCGTCGATAATGAAACCAAGCTCGTCAAAGAGTAGACGCGCCTTCATCTTGGGCTGATCCGGCTTGCCAGTCTTGTCCATCTCCAGGCCAGCACGACCACTGATGGGCTTCAAGATGAACTGATGATCGCCCAAGTCAGGATTATCACCCCTAACAATCATGTCTCTAACTTTCTCGATAAAAGCATCGCGATCAATCTGTTGCTCATCGCTACTCTGACTGCCCTTGCCAGTGCCAATGAGCTCCGCATCTGTGTCCCAATATACAGCCAGCGACCCGAGGGTGGCCAATTTATGTGTCGATGTCGAGTTGCCTTGGATAAAGGTAGGCTTCCAGTTCTCGTCTGTGCTGATTGCGCTGAAATCGGCGAGGGTGACACCGAGGGCGAAGGGGTGGCCAGGATCGGATATCGAGTCTTCGTAGCGAATGTGGATGTTCTTGACCGTAACCTGAACGTTGTCGACAATTGCTGTGACCAAACTGGCTGTGAAACTCTGGTTCTTCTGCTGCTCCTCTGCGCTCATGCCCTCGGTGTTGCGCTCTTTGAGCAGCTCGGCGCTGTCCAGCTTCTCCATCTTGACAGCGTGCGCTCTGCGGTCCTCCTCTTCGGCGTCGTAATCTGCATCCTCCTTTGGCGCCGCCAACAGGTAGACATCCTCGATGTTGACCTTGAGCGGCTTCCCTCGTAGGTTTGACCAGGGTATGGAGAGTGTGAGTGAGCCAAGATGTCCCTCGACGACATTCAACGGCAGGCGAAGCTGGTCGAGGGCTTCGCGTCGCAGCTGGAGATTGCGCAATTTGACGTCGCCCGACCAGATGCCGACATTGAGTTGCTTTGGATCGAAGTTCTGGACATACATGCCCAAGAACCGATTAAGCAGGTTCGAAACGAGTCCCTCGAGCATAGTGGCGGTGGGGGACGTTTACCGCGCCGAGGATCGAGATGAGTGACGAAGTGTGGCGGGTGTGTGAGAGGGGTCGTTATGTCGATGGACTTGAGGAAGTCATGGGGAACCGTCGTGAGTTCGTGCGGTCGATGATCTCGTATGCAGTAAACAAAAGGTGGGGTATGCTCAGCGGGAGGTGTGAGTGAGCCGTGCTGCTTCGAGCAAGGGCCAAGGAGCGGTTTCCTGGATCAAGGCGCAAGGAGAGGAGCGAAGAGAAGAAAAGCTCAAAAGCAGCAGGTAGTGCAAAACACAGACTCGAACAAAACGCGTCAAAGCGGCGTGATAGCGATCACTTCAAGGCAGATGCACGCTGCTGCAGGCGCTATGCATGACGTAGGATTATTTGGGCCTCACATGATGTGGTCGAGGGCTGCGGGCCGTCTCAACGCTGATTGGCTGCAGGCCCGCTGCATTTCCTGTCGGGCATCTGAGAGATTCTACGAATACCAATTGATTCAGCGTATCGCATCTCTACACGTTCACAATCAGCAGTGTCTCAGTACTCGCCAATTGTTCCCCCCTCCGTCACCATCGATTACCTCTCACAGGCTATTTCTAGCCATACTTGCAACCAATTACGCTCGAACGACTCTTCTCTTCTCGATAGACTGGCTACACAGTGCAACAACCACATATCGCGCCCACAAGATGAGCTGGTGGCCCTTCTCCAAGCGAAATAGCGACGCATCGCCCGCACAACCCCAAATAACACCACAAATACCGCTTCAAACCCAATCCATACCTCCCACAACCGCACCCCACGACCCCGACTTCTACGCCGCCCACCCACACCTCGCACCACCCTCCTTCTCCACGCCCTCCACCTCCACCGCCCCATCTCCCAACGATGCTCCATCTACCACCACCGATGAACCCCTCGATCCCTCCCTCCCCCGCACAATGTCCTGCCGCGCCGCCTTCGACAGCGCCTTCTACTGCTCCTCCCTAGGCGGCCACTTCAACGACCTCTACCGCTACGGCCAACTGCGGTCCTGCAGCGACCACTGGAACGACTTTTGGTTCTGCATGCGCACCAAGAATAGTTATAGTGGGCGGGATGTCAAAGAGCGAATGGTGCAGGATCGGTATAGGGAGAAGGAGGTCAAGTTATTGAGTGGGCCGAATAGCGAGGATGTGTGGGTTAGGAGGGGGCCTGGGGAGGAGGTTAGAGGGGCTTTTGGGGCGGGGATGGGGGTGCAGAGGGATGATGGGGAACGGTAGAGGGGAGGGCGGAAATGTAAAGATAGATGCCATTGGATGTATTTATAGGAGTTGGGGTGATGATATACCATACAGTGAAGCTAGATGCAAGTCCAAGGCATCAGTTCATGTTACATACAAACTGTGTATAATCTGGGTCATTTGAAACATCCAGAACCTCGCCAGCTAAGCATGCGCGCAGCTTTACAGATCACTAATAAGACTGTACATATATTTCATAGTGGTCTGAAACGACTACAGACGTTCTATAGGGATGCTTGAGGATGATATCATTATCAAAGGCGTCCACGGGTCACTGCTGCCTCACACGTTTGGTCCTCTTTGTAAACCGCGAAACAGGTCACACGACGAAACTACGTATGGAGAAGACGAGATAAAGAAAGCTATATTCCTGCTCCTCAGCAACGCATTAGGCACACACAATATATCAATAAGAGCAATCTACGACTCACACATCATTCACAGGTCAAAAGGGCGCTGAAGCGGGCGAGAAAAGGCAATTTATCATCAAACACCACATAGCAGTTGCAAAGAGGCACAATCTTTTGAAGTATTTAACTGGATTCTCTGCTCAGGGTATACACCCCGTCATTAGAGTATATGCTAATCCCAACTTTTCCTACCAATCGTGTGATCATAACTCATCCATGCATGGAAAAGACACCGTAGAAAAGGGCTCGATGGCCTAAACTCCGAGAACTACCGCCCAGAAACAAGTCTATGCTAGAGATGACGAAGAAGACGTAGGAGAGGGACCAAGGGAGCGATACGCTTAGTCAACCTCCTCGACGGTAGGGCCGTCGTCGGAGTGACCAGCACCGCCGGGTGCACCACCGGGTGCGCCACCGGGCATACCGCCGGGCATGCCACCCTCGCCGCCAGCACCGTAGAACTTCATCATGATGGGGTTGGCAACACCCTCAAGCTCCTTCTGCTGAGACTCGTACTCGTCCTTGGTGGCGGTCTGGTTGTCATCCAACCACGCAACGGTCTTGTCGATCTCGGCCTTGAGCTTCTCCTTGTCACCAGCATCGAGCTTCTCGTCGACCTTGGAGTCGCTGAGAGTGTTGCGCAGCGAGTAGGCGTATGACTCAAGCGCGTTCTTGGCGGAGATACGGGCAGCCTCAAGCTCATCCTCCTCCTTGTACTTCTCAGCCTCAGCCAACATGCGCTCGATCTCCTCCTTGGAGAGGCGGCCCTTGTCGTTGGTGATGACAATCTTGTTGGTCTTTCCGGTACCCTTCTCGAGGGCGGAGACGTTGATGATACCGTTGGCGTCAACATCGAAGGTGACCTCGATCTGGGGAACACCGCGGGGAGCAGGTGGGATACCAGTGAGCTCGAACTTTCCGAGAAGGTTGTTGTCCTTAGTGCGAGCACGCTCACCTTCGTAGACCTGGATAAGCACACCAGGCTGGTTGTCAGAGAAAGTGGAGAAGACCTCAGACTTCTTGGTGGGGATGGTGGTGTTGCGCTTGATGAGGGCAGTCATGACACCACCAGCAGTCTCGATACCGATGGAGAGCGGCGCAACATCGAGAAGCAAGATCTCGCTGGTGGACTTGGAGGAAGTATCACCGGACAAGATAGCGGCCTGGACAGCGGCACCGTAGGCAACAGCCTCATCGGGATTGATGGACTTGTTGGGCTCCTTGCCGTTGAAGAAGTCGGAGACCATCTTCTGGACCTTGGGGATACGGGTGGATCCACCGACCAAGACGATCTCGTGGACAGAGGACTTGTCAATCTTGGCGTCACGGAGGACACGCTCGACGGGCTCCATGGTGGAACGGAAGAGATCCTGGCAGAGCTCCTCGAATCTGGCACGGGTGATGGATGTGTAAAAGTCGATACCCTCGAACAGGGAGTCAATCTCGATGGAGGTCTGCGCGGAGGAGGAAAGGGTGCGCTTGGCCCGCTCGCAGGCGGTTCGGAGACGGCGGAGAGCACGAGCGTTGGAGGTAAGATCCCTGTGAAAATGTTAGAAAACGTTACATGCAAATGATTGGAACGGGACGAAGCTCACTTCTTGTGTTTTCTTTTGAACTCACTAGTGAAGTGATTCACAAGACGGTTGTCGAAGTCTTCTCCACCCAAGTGGGTGTCTCCGGCAGTGGACTTGACTTCGAAGATACCCTCCTCAATGGTCAAGAGGGAAACATCGAAGGTACCACCACCCAAGTCGAAGATGAGAACATTGCGCTCGCCCTCGGTCTTCTTGTCAAGACCGTAAGCAATGGCAGCGGCAGTGGGCTCGTTGATGATACGGAGAACGTTGAGACCGGCGATGAGACCAGCATCCTTGGTGGCCTGACGTTGCGAGTCGTTGAAGTAGGCGGGGACTGTGACGACGGCGTTGTTGACGGTGCCACCGAGGTATGACTCGGCAGTCTCCCTCATCTTGACCAGGACCATAGATGAGATCTCCTCGGGTGTGAAGGTCTTGGTCTCGCCCTTGAACTCGACCTGGATGACAGGCTTGCCGCCCTTGTCGATGATCTTGAAGGGGAAGTGCTTCATGTCGGCCTGGACCTCAGCATCTGCGAACTTGCGACCAATGAGGCGCTTGGCGTCGAAGACTGTGTTGACGGGGTTCATGGCGACCTGGTTCTTTGCGGAGTCACCGATGAGACGCTCAGTGTCGGTGAAGGCAACGAACGAAGGTGTTGTCCGGTTACCCTGGTCGTTGGCGATGATCTCGATGCGGTCATCTCTGAAGATGCCGACACACGAGTAGGTCGTGCCCAAATCAATACCAATCGCGGGTGCCATGGTGAAGATGTGTGAATGTGCAGTGGGGTATCAAAGAGGTAGGAAATTCGTAGAAGTGCTCACAAGTCAGTGACTTAATGTGGTGAGGCTTTGTGGTAGTTGAATTTGTGTAGTGAGGAGAATCGAGTAAAACGGGCGGCCGTGAAGTTTTTAAATCGGCTGGTGATGCCCGAAAGTGATGGAAGGTTCTATGGAAATATGCCAAGACAGGGTCTTCCAGCGCCTTCGGGCAAGCTCTGCAGCCTACCAGAACCTTGGAAGCGGCCTGGTCGATTGCTGTGAGCAAATTGGCCTCTTGTGCGACCCACTCGCTACGTATCATCTATGGGGAACAGCGGCACGCTCACATCGACGCCTCCATTGACTCTAGATGTTGCATTTCGCTGCGCTTCTTTCGAAGTGTCCGTGATGTCACTTGTCGGCTCACCCCACCATGATGGCTGCTAACTGCAACGGGACAAGCGTGGAGCCCCGCCATCGATGTTTTCAAGGCTGTTTCAACAAACACCTGCGTAGTCGTCTTCTGCATTCAGCGTTTGGAGGTGCTTTCACTACCGCAATCGCGATATTCCCCTCGACAGCGAATGATGCAAATGCACAGTCGGCGGCTATAACGATACGACGACACACGCAGTCTTCCTGATTGTTATGCTTTATGAATGTTCAAGCGCGACCAGATTCACCTTTTGCGCCATGCTATAAACCACATGGCGTGTACTTTCAATAACCAAGAAACGTGACAAAGAATCGCTCTATAAATGCCATTGGCCTCTTCTCATAACAAGAAGTACAACCCAACAAACAAAGACGCAACAAGACTGTTCTGCGAGTCCACCGCACCAGCTCCACTGGCAGTGGTAGCCCCGGACCCACAGCACGACTTTTCCTTATACGTAACACCGTTAGCTTCCGCCGCGACTTTGAACACGCTTCCATTAAAGTTACCAAAGTTGTAATAGTCGACCAAAATCCAATTCGGCGGCCTTCCCCACATGGCTTCACAATTCTGTACGTTCAGACCGACGCTGCTATTGCCGGAATCTGCGTTGACCTGGTCGAGAAGCCCATATGCAGGTACGAGGATTCCGTTCTCGCCGCCGAGGCTGATTTCGATGTTGAGATTGTGGTTCATCATGTACATGCGCTCGCGTGAGATATCTTCTGCTTGGTTTGGGGGGCGTTGTTGAGTACAGGGGAAGGCTGGGTCAGTTGGAGAGAAGGGTGTTTCCCATTGGTAGTCGAATTCGCTGAGGAGCCAGGGAACGGCACCTTCATCAGTGCCATAGTCGAGCATCACCACTACGCGCTTATTTCTAATAATCATCTCTGCTAGCGTAGGCCATTCGGTTAGGTTGAGAGTGCTCGAGGGTGGTGTCCAGAGGTATTGCATGATGCCAGAATCTTGAAAAGGGGCGACGAAGTCGGTCGCTGGTATGCGAGTGTTCTGGCCGTTGTTGTTGCCCATGATTATGGCAATGACTTCGTAAGGATGATGGTCGAGCCAGCCCTTGACAGTCGCCAAATACGACTCGAGGGTACCGACATCGAGAAGATCGCAGGAGGTATGGCACAGACGAATCGCAGACGTCGAGTTCGGCTTCTGGGTTTCGAATTGCACTGTTTAACAATCAGTTTCGGGGTCTCGCAGTTTGTTATACCAACTTACAGCCTCGAATGCCATTGTTAAGCTGGGTTAAGACTGGATACATCTGATTGCTAGCGGCATTGTTCTGTCTCACGAAAGGACTGTTATGAGCCGCCACCATGGAAATATTGGAGAATTTGCGGCTGCAGAATTCCGGATAGCCATTACACGGTGTGGTATTTGAGGCCTGTGGGCGAGCAGAGGTCGTGGCTGATAGAGAAGCATTACTGGACATAGTCGGACCACCTACTATGGCAGTAAGGTCTTCTGTAGTAGTCGAGGAAGTTGCGGTCGCATTTTGTACCCTGGATGTACTGGTAGTGAGGACAATTCCAGAAGGGTCGTTGGATATCCCGACGATTGAGGTTACTAGGTCACTAGGTACAGGCGGTATGGAGATGGATGAGGAAATTTGGGCGGTTGCGCAATGCGCAAATAAAGCTAAAGGTACGAGGAGAGGGATAGGAGAAACCATGAAGACAAAGTTATATCTGCACAACGAATGACGAGGACCGGGTCTGTGGCCGAAGGCTGAAGCAAAGGCTCACCCGGACGGTAGGCTTGCAGTCTGGAGAGTTGCAGCGTGACTTTTTGAGACCGACGGACACTTGCAATATTTTGGAGGGCCATTTTGTCGTTATAGTACCAGCACCATGGAGAAGGCACGATGACGGCATCTCAAGCAACGCGTTCACCCCCGGATCTGCGCGGCCGCACTAGGAAGGGCCGATACAGCACCGCTGGATTCTGGATGCAATTCGTAGTCGGCGCATGAATGCGATGTTTTGATTTTGAGCGGCGACTGACATATTTTCAAAGGCATCCGTTGTTTTAGAGTGCTTCTTCTGTGAGATTAGGTGCGGCTGTTGGCATGCAGTCCGCGCAAGACGCACCAACTCATCTGCAGACGATGCTTGCGATGCACAATGAAGTGATGAAAAACGAGCTGTACACGCAGCCAACACACCGGAAGGCGGCTAGTGTCAAAGATCTATCGAAGGCAGGGATCGATCGGGAGCGCTAGACTTTACACATCGCTAGTGCAGATCGGTGCGTCATCTCGACGGTCTTCGAGACGCTTGCCAGAAGGACTCAACCGTCCTCGCAACGCGAATAGTTCATTCGCAACAGTATCTCGTTATACCTAACGCGGTTCCAAACATACAATGATCAATAATCACCGAGCTCTACAGACTTGAACTACATGAACACTCACACCCTCTCAACCTCGACTTCATTCCGTGTGGCCGTTCTGATGTATTCAAAGGAATTCCCTATACACCTTCACCTTATTACAAGTCGGAGGATCTACACCAATTAGCCTGCATCAAACCCTCCATCCAACTGGTACGTACTTGATTTCCCCTCTCCTAGTTCCCAGGCTAACGTCTCTTGCACATACCCAGTACCATACTAAGTTCTACGTCTACTTCCGAACAACGGGAGTATCAACAGACCAATCCACCTATTCTGAACACTCAGTTTGTTGTCACTACCAAATTCTATGTATTCTCCTCGGAGCGTAGAGTACACGGTCAGGATGGAAATATCGCTTGATGTTCGCACGAGCACCATGGATGCGGGTACGCCGTAGTCGGAAACAGGCATGGTGTATGCTAGTATAACTGATGCACCGCTTTCCTGAAGATAAGGACTTCTATCATCTCTGCCAACATACGATGGAATGTTGGAGTGCCTACATTCGCTACGCTATCAACTGAGGTATTGTGATAGAGTCTCACAGTTGGGTATGGAAAGTTGATTACGCGGTAGGAGAGACAGAGAAGAACCTCTGCTGTGTCAGAATGACATTTCGAGAGGGTCGTCGCCATTCAGTCGGGTTACATTGGAGGAAAGTACGAGATTGAAAGGCGGGGAGATAATGGTATAGTATATAGCCTGTGTGTTTGACAGTCCAGCGAATACGATGAGTACCAGTGTTGTCGACCGCATGGTAAAGACGCAAATTTACCGATTATATATGAGGTGGGTGTAGGGAGGTGAAACACTGCCATGATCAGGGCTTTCACAATCTCTTAGCTCCACCACCATTTCCTTGTTACAAAGCATGGCACGCGTGCTATCTGTAAGCGTATAAGTGGTGATTTGTTGAGAACTAGCATTATCATACGTATCGAACCATTAGTTCCATTATTGCAGAACTCATCACCATCCAACAACTCAGTCCTCGTGCGGAACCAATGTCCTCGCATCTTCTTCATCCAGTCGTTGACCTATCAAATAAAAGTCCTCGTAACATTGACAGCAACACAGCTAGGATTCTCCGGCTTCCCCGTTCCCAACTTCCACGCCAAATTCACATACAGATACGACGCGAAGTAAGTCTGGCACGCGTACCACCTGTAAATCTCACTGTACGTCCCAGGCGTCGGTGGTTGAACGGTCCGACCAATAAAACCCTGAATATTCAGCTTGTCCTGCGTATCGAATGCCAGTAACTGAGGATTGGAAGATCCAGCCTGGAGAATAGGAAGTACAATGTCGTCGGTTGGAACGTAACTGAAGTACACCGATGAAGAGGCGTTGAAGTCGAAGCCGTGCAGAATCCAGGTCAGTATACCGGGGACCCCGAACGTGGGCTCAGGAGCCTGGGAATAGATTGACGTGTTGAAGTTGAAGACTGCGGCGTCGCCCGGATCCGGCTTTGAGATTGAGTTGCTGGCGCTGAGGCAGAGTGATTCTAGTGCTGCGCCTACGTGACATGCACCTAGGGAGCTATTGACGGCACCATCCTCAGAGGTGACGAAAAGATTGAATGGTTTGGAAGTTACGTTGTAGTATGGTTCGTCCGACTGCGCGATTGCGAGGGTAGCCGTAGCTAAAGAGAAAATAAATGAGTTTGTCTTCATGTCGAGGGTATAGTTCAAGATTTAGCGATGGTTATGAGGGGTACGATGGAACTCTCGCGCTCTGAGAAATTGTCCCAGCTCCCTGTCCCAGCTTGGGAACCCGCGCCTTTATATTCGAGCACCATATTTTCCCTCACAAGTGCAAACGTTCAGTCATTGCGTTCTCTCCTTCGGTTACACTCGTGCAACGGTCAGGTGCACAACATCAACCAGCCATGACGTTCCGCTAGCCGATAACCACGCCACACCCGGATTAAAGTACTCCAATCGGGCAATATCCCCTCGTATCTCGAGTACCCAAAGGGTAGGTAACAGCTCAAACAAGGCAATCATAGATCAGCGGTCGTGCATTAGGGACTGCAGCGTGCATGAGCCTCGGGAAATGTTCACGTAACCGTGCCACTCTGGCGCTCTCTACCCCATGGGCGATGTCGCGTTAGCATCGCTGCAGATACGAGTCGATAGTTTTGTTTTTCCTGGCGGTGAGGCTGCATTGCGCAACGATTGTGAAGGGTCTTATTGGGGGACAATATCGAAAGTATTGGAGTTGCTGCTTTTGACGATGACGGATCGTCATACGAGGCATTGTATAGTGAATTTTGTCGTATGCTGATGATATCCTATTACCCACATGCATCGAATTGCTTTCTGTTCGGGTTGTTGACGAAACTGGGGATCTTCCCTTCAGCGGACGGATGACGGCAAGTGCGGCTCTCGGGGGTAAGTCGGTCTTTTAGCGAGGTTCAGCTGTCCTCGAATGTTGCACCACGTCGGCCGACCTTAGCAGCACAGAGAACCATGGGACGCTTCCAAAGTTCATACTCTACTAATCCAAATAAACGTAGCGTTGATGCATCATGCATTTTGAGGGGACGGTCTCCAAGGTGTCTCCAGGTACTACGCAGGTCGCCTCACGTGATGGCGCGTTTCACTAAGTGCCCGCCGCTAGCGCTTCTTACCCCACCTTCTGCTCTTTGTCATTCTCCAAACTATGTAAGTACCCCCTATGTCCAAGCAGACTTCTGTTAACCGAGACCCAGGAACTAATCGAACACAGATCCTTCAGTGCTTGACCGATACCCCAGCCGCGCCAACAGCATTCGTATCTCACGACAAACTGGACAACGCGCACCAGTACGCGTAATTAACTACCGACCTACCGACGCGACCAAGTCAGATATTTCGACCAAGTCAGGGGAGATCGCGCTATAAAGAATAAAGGGCGAGATGAGTCTTGAATCAACCCGAGCACCTGATTTTCCAAGGATAACTCGAACCTGGCCCCGACTACACTGCATCGATACCAGCTCGTCCAGTCTACTAATACATACCAACAAACTCGGTAGCTGACCTCAATTTTGCTGCTGATCTACGTCTGATAGAGGGGACATTGTACTCATTATAGCGAAACCAGAACCATCGAGTTACCTTGAAAGGAGCAACACAACTATGATTTCCTACGCAGACATCAATCAAAACTATGAATAGATGAAACGCAATGAAGTACTGTATATAGTTCCCACACCATATCCCTTTCAAATCACAAAAACCCCCAAACAAAGTCACTCTCACAATACAAATACCACATCATCGAAAGCTCATCAAGATTAAAACTACGCATCTACACCCTATCCAATTCAAGAACAAAAGGGCACCTCATTCAAACCCCACACCCCCTGGTCTCTCGCATTAAGCGCTCCACCCATCATCACATAGTCTCTCGCATTACGCGGCTCACACCATATCTCATCACTATCCCGTCTACCCGGATAGCAATGTCCACCTCCACACTCCTTAACCTCTGCGAATGAAGCAACCCCCCTTTCTCTCTCAATGGATCCGTCGATTCCGTATCTACGCGCAAAGTAACAAGCTCAAGAGCTTTCATGTTTGACGAGAAAATGCTACATCTTCGTCTTTTTCTGTTATCGTGTCGGGGGCATTCGTAGCCAGCCCTGAGGTCGATTGGAGATCTCGTTACCTCGTATGTATCGTGGAGGGGTTTTTCGTCCTACTCCGTTTATGCCATTTGTGGCGGAACCGATAGAGTAAATATGAGGGGAAATGGAGATAGGAAAGGGGGAAAGGAAATGGGGTTAGAGTGTATCGTCGAGCTATTGCAATTATTAGTAAGGATGTCCATGTACGGCTATGTCAATGGGAGACGTCTTACCTCGACGTTCAACACTTCGCACTGCGTGTCCAAGGCGTCGTATGCATGCATGAGTTGGCTGTGATAGTATTGCAGGCTCTCATTGGCGAGTTCGTAAATCTTAAGCTCGGGTGCTGTGTAGTCCAATTCTTGCACTGCGTTGTAGTACTCGCAATATCGGCTCTTCATGTCGTCGCGAATGTCGCTGGCGTGGGTGGCGATTTGGTGAGGTGTGTTACTGCCGTAGCAGCTGATTAGGCTGCGGGACGCTGTGGCCGCGTTGTGGAGTGCGATCTTCTTCCTCTGCTGTAGATTGAGGAAGTATGTGGCGGGGAGATTGCGATTGATGTCGGTCTCGTCGATTGTTGCGGAAAGCTCTTTGGCGGCTTGGACCAGGAAAGGGGGGAGGTTATAAGTGAGGATTGTAGTGAGCCAGGCGGATTGGGTGTTTGTGGGTTTGGAGACCAAGTCGTTAGTGTAATTGATTTCTCTGGGGGTGGTGATGGCATGCTCTTGTGCCTCGTTCAATGTAGTAAGCTTCGATGTCTCGTCGTCTTTGGAGTCGCCATCTTTCTCGAACAAAAGCGACTCAGTCTCCGATTCAACATCGACAACGATCTCTTCGCCGGGATCGACCCATCCACTCAAATACTCCTCAACCAGCTGATCCCAAGATACAGCAGCAACAAGATATTCATCATCAAGGATCTCGTTTCCATGCTCGTCATAAAACTCGGGAAAGTGCTGCATCATTTGTGTCTTCAAGGCACCCAATCGTGCCGCAATCCGGTTGTGTCCGCGATGCATTGACTTAATCATCCCTGCGGCTTTTGCAAGGGTATTCGTTTTGTCTATAAAGGCTTCTGGCTCTGGTGTTTGAACCGCCTTGATAGTGGGTCCTTCGGCGAGCGAGGTGGCTTCTGATGCTGTTGCTATTGGTTTTGTGGGTACTGCTTCAGTTGAGTCTTGGGAAGGTGATGGGATTGGGGACTCGACGGCAGCTTCGTTGATGACCAGAGCCGGGTTTGGTGGAGTGGTTTGAAGATCAGACGCAGGTTCGTCCAAAGCAGTTTCTGTGGTGGATTGCTGATCGTCTGCCTTACTCGGGATGCCTTTCGCATTATCGCGAGGCACATCCTCGGTACGCATGTTGATTGTGCTGGCGTTGTGGGCTTCCGTGGCAAACACACCTTGTTTCGAGGTGTCTACAGATTCGGCTTCTGTCTCAGTAGTGGCTGATATAGGCTCAGCTTCTGGATCAATGGTAGCTGATATGGTCTCAGCATGTGGCTCGATAATAGCTGATATAGGCTCAGCTACGAGTTCTTCAATAGTCTTCGGTGTCTCCACCGCTGTGGAGGAGTGAAACAGAGGTGTGACATCCTTCTGTTCGAGATGCGCAAGATCGTCAGTCTAAACGCCGAAGTCGACCTTGCTGTGGGATTGGAAAGAGGGTGATTTGCCTACCAGCGGCTTTCCAAATGTGATATTGGCAAAGCTGAAAATGGGCCTAGCAGGCGTGGTAGAGGGAATCGCAGGTTCATTCATGACTGCATTTGAGTGATCGATTTGCTTTGGCGCTTCGTCTGGTGGAGGTGCATTCTGAACCTCCTGAGTAGTGAGCGACGGCAGCACAAAGCCCTGCAATAGCGTTGTCGCTGGAGCTGGAGCTAGTCCCTGGACTGCTCCATGGCTTGGATCATTGGAAAGCCATATCGTTGGCAAATTCTGGGGCTGGTGATCGTTGTAGAAGTTGGATCCGGAGGAGGCGACGTTGTTGTCGTTGTAGATCGATTGAGCATAAGACGGGATGGGGAAGTTGGCTGTCTCAGCCATTGGAAGCGTTTCTGGTGGATCAGGTTGCGAGTATGCCGAGACAACCTGTTGCTCTTCGGGTGTTTCGTCCATCCATATGTCTTCGCTGGTATCGGTGTAGCCAACGAGTTCGGACCGAGGCTCTATCGGCACTGCTGGTTGCTGTGGCGCATCGTTTGTGGTCATGTTGGGGTGATTGTCTGCCTCAATAGTACTTTTCTGAGTACGGCATTGAGACAGTGCGACAGGATTCTCGTCGTATCGAATACTGTTGACCGCTGGGGCGAGATGGTCGGTAACCATGGGGGGAGGATAATAATGGTCGTACTTGGGTTCGACGAAATCGCTCCAAGGCTGGTTCGCGGCATCGTAAGAGGCTCTTTGATCGAATGAGGCCTGTTGATCATATGCGACAGGCACGTTATCATGGGAAATAATTTTCTCAATAGCAACATCAGCAAACAGATCTGATGAGTTTGAGCAAATCGAGGATGTGGGACTGAAACGATAGTCGCTCCCACCGTCACTGCCCATGTAGTGACTATCGTCATCACTGTTGTCACCCTGGTACCTGTAGTCGTCATAATGACCTTGCTCCCATGGTAGCGGCGAGGCTGGAAATTCGAATTCTCCCCTAAAATGAGTGTAGTCGGAGCCTTCACCAAATTTCTTTCGCAGGGTGTGTCTGTCCTGATCTTCTTCGGTCCATACTCCTACAGCCTGAAGTGTCTCGCACAGGAATTCAAGAAAATCTTCCCGTCCTGATGCAAAGCCATCGCCCTGAATACTCTCCCAGTGTTTGTTCCAGGAGTGCAGGTGTCGACACACATCCTTGACAGCATCTTTGTAAGTATCGATGGAGAATAGACCCCACTCATCACGCTGTTTTTCATCGCCATAGACGAGGCTTTCCCAGATGGCGGCTAGCTCTCTCATACTCTGTCGTGGTCGCTTAGAATCGGAATCGAGACGCCCATCGATGGCTACTAGGCGCTGCCTGTACTTGTGACGAGATCTCCAGCGCATTCGCTCCACGGCTGTTAGAGCGTGGCCGTCCAGTTCGTCTGCGCTGAGGAGGACCTCGATTTGTTCGTGGGTGAGCGGATTTTTGGGATCATCAGGGTAGTCTGATTCTTCAGAGACTTCATCAAAGGCAGTTTCGCAGTCTGAATCGCCATCCCCAACCTCAGACGTGTACTCGCCGAAGCCTTGTTCAGGCTCAGACTCATACTCGAAAATGCCATCAACGTCCGAATACTGGTCTATACCCTCATCTCCAGACTCTGCGTGATAGGCCCCGTAGTCGTCGTCATCATTTAGTCCTCTGATGATCCACTGATAATGATGCTCGAACTCTTTGCTCGCCTTGTCCCACACTTCCTGCTCAACGGTTGGATCGAGCCACCTAGTCTCCCAGTCCAGAAGCTTATCCAAGCACAAATCCACTTCCTTGATGTACCTATCCATCTCACCCTTGTTGCCCACATCCTTGTCCTGAATCTTCAACCTGGCCCATATGCGCGCTTCGAGCTTTGTGGCCAGCTGATCCGCCTTCGTAGAACGGATGAGTGGATCTGGGGTCATGTTGAGGAGAGGCTGCAACTGGACCTTCAAAGCATTTCTGGTATATGAGCGCTTCTGTTCCATTGCATCTCGCACCTTGGCCTCCTCCTTCTCGGCCTGTTGGTCAAGAATAGCGCCCGCTTCGGCAATCTTCTGCCTCGCTGCCTCGATGTTCTTCTGTTGTTGTTCTTTGCCGGGCCATTGGAAAAACGGCGGTAAAAAGCTGTTGTCACTGACCACGGCAAGTGTAGGATGCAAAGGCTGGCCTTGGCGAGTGTGTTCAACGTTCATACTGTCGAATGTGGGGTTTGGGGCTCTGCTGTTGGGCGTGGGTTTTATTGCTCTGTTATGTTGGTCTTGGTCGTCGCATTTGCGGCGATGAGAGGGGTTGGCCTGAATTATGGGTTTGAGATCTGGCGGAGTGATTGCATTGAGGTGTTTTAGCAGAGCTGGTGGCATTGTAAACAAAGATCCATTGGTATTGGACGCCACCGCGTTGTCGAAAGTGCAGAGCGCGCGCTCTGTGTGCGGCAGTGGCGCGTGTGAAAGGCGTCGCCAGCCCACTCAGGCAGGTGGGTGTAGATTTTCTTGTCTGGTGTGTGTTATTGCTGTTACGTGCGAGCGTCGCAAAGTTGGGTCGGCTGGGTTCAGCCGTCGATGTTTGTAGAGAGAAAGAAAGCGCGAGGTCTTGAGGGGAAGATTCTCAAGATATACCACAGGGTCAGGTGTCATCAAGCCGAGCGTTTGCGTGCGCACGTACGCAGT
Source organism: Plenodomus tracheiphilus IPT5 (assembly GCA_010093695.1). Classification (NCBI taxonomy): domain Eukaryota; kingdom Fungi; phylum Ascomycota; class Dothideomycetes; order Pleosporales; family Leptosphaeriaceae; genus Plenodomus; species Plenodomus tracheiphilus. The sequence goes on from MU006309.1 coordinate 210,500, forward strand.
GCGAGATTCCTATGTGAAAGGTTGGTGAAAGAGGGTGTAGGTGGACTATGTATAGCCGAGCGTCCGGATCATAGGGAGAAATGGGTGAAGCGAGATGTTTGTGTGGCGCGTTGCTCTGGGAGTGGAGGGGAGTGGAGGGGAAAGGCGGTGGAATGGCGGAGTGTATGTATGGACGGATGGGAAAGAAGGGACAGTGTTGACGGCTATACGTGTACAAGCATGCTAATCACAGAGTGCCATGAAGGCAAACGACAAGTTCACGGGGTACGTTGTCCTGGGGACTCGTGAGTCTATAGCCGGATGTGTGAGTTTGCACATTAATGGAGTGAAAGACAGTTGCCAGAGGCGAGCCCGACAGCGAACCAAACAGACCAGGGAAGCAAGAATACGAGGATGACGACGACGACGACGACGTTGATGTCTAGGAAACATGTTCGCTGTGATGAGACAACAAAATTGAATTTGATGAGAAAGATGGACTGCGACTACAGACAGAGACGAAGAGCTGAAACCATACACAGCGAAGGATGAAAAGAAGGTGTACAATACTGCCTCAAAGAATACCCCATTTCCATCTATGCAACATCTATAAAGCTCCAACGCTAATCGCAACATCAATCCAAACCTAAACAACACTGATTCTAGTCATCAGCCCCCTCACGTCTGCAACACATCCACCACACCCTCCCAACTCCCCCGCTCCCTACACTCCCAGTACCCCTCTTTTCCCCCCTTCAATCGCCACACCTCCTCATCTCCCAACGCAGCCGCCTCCGCAGTCCCAATCTTACTGAACCAACGAGGTTTCCATTCTTCACCATGTTCCTCCATGACCCTCCTCCTCGCCCGTTGCCGTTCCTCCAACCGCGCCTTGAGCGCCTCCGCACGATCGAGATCGCCATCTTCCAGCGCTTTCTGGTCGGGTCGAAGACGTGAATCAGTGGGTGCCATGTGGTTCTCCTCAATGGGTGTGATTTGATTGAGGGCAGCGGCAAAAGTGGTGAAACCATAGTGTTTCTCGGGTTTCTCGACTAGATCGCCTACTTTCCAGACAGTCTTGCCAGTGGGCTGGCCGTTGGACGTGAGCTGGAGATCTGTTGTCCATTTCCCTGTTGCACCCATGGGGAGGACGGATCCAGTGCCATCAAACACTTGCACAGATACTTCTTCGGAGCGGCCGGCGAACATGCCACCGGCCTTGAATGTGCAGACGGCCTTTGCGCCGGTGGTTTCGGAAATTATCGTCATGGTGCCTGAAGGCTCGAGATATTTTTCGCCGGCGATGATGTTGCGCAAGTAGGATGTGGCTAGAGTCCAGGAGTAGTGCTCGCCCGACTCGTGGAGGAAAATGCGGACACGACCATCAGTGTTGATCTCCGCACTCTTGCCCCAGAATTTCTGCATAGGCGTGGGAGACTGGATGAACGTCCACTCCTGGGCTTCTGCTTGGCAGGCCATGCGTACAGGACGATGTACAACCTTTTCAGCAAAGAAGCGATACCCTTTGTCTTCGCGCACCAGCTCGTAAGTCTCGCCAAGCATTGGATTGAAAGGTTTGCGAATGGCACGATCCTTGACACGAGCATTGCTAAAGGCGGAGATGGCAAATGCCGCCATATATACGAGACGCTCGCCGTCATCAGGTGCGGCACTTACTGCTGAATCAAGCAACTCACTGTACTCTAGCTGCTCAGCCAGTCGTTGTAGGGCAGACGTTGGTTCGTTGGCAGACACTGGCATCGCAATCGTCGACAAGTCTTTGCCTACATTCTTTCGGAAGAAGGCGATGAGACTGGGCGGTTGAACCTTGGGTGGCTGAACATTTGCTCTTCGCTTCACTGGCTGTAGAGGTAGAGGGGCAAGAGACTTTGGTTTGGTAGGGAATAGTGCCGGTGTTGCCTCTCTTGACATGCGTGGTCGATCGAGTAAGCCTGTGCCACCAGCGTCAGAAGATGACTCTGACTCGCCGTCTGAATCCTGATCGCGTTCGCGCTCCCGTTCGCGCTCATCATCTTCACTGTCTCGCCGAATGCAAAGAAGCTGTGACTTGCTTCCTTCTGCGTCTTGAGCATCGAAGAATTCATCGACTGACTCTGCCACTGACTCAAAGCTGTTGCGTGAAGGTGCGGCCGAAAGAGGCGCTGGCATCCGCCGTTGCTTGCTTTCGCCGATGAGCTCAGAAAACTCCTGAACCACTGAATCGAGATCCTTGAGCAAGGCCATGCAGTTATCGTGAATGCCATCTTCCTGTGTATGTGCTGATGTAGTCGTGCGACCGTTGCGCTTCGGTACAGATAAAGCACTGTTCGCCGATACATTCGGAGGGAGTGGAGGAACAGGAGGAACAGCACCTGGTGATGCAGCGCCGACTTGTGCAGAGACACTTCTTCTGAACATTCCAGCCGGGTTTGAATTACCAGAGCTGCTTGCTTTTCGCTTCCAGAATGCAGTCTTCTCTTGTGCTCTTGTGTCTGGGAAGTAGTCGCCTGATTCTGCTTCGGAGGGTGTTGGCGACAAGCTCTCGTGGACCTTGAGGCCCAAGCCTGCTGCGGAGGAGTTGTATTTGGGGTCTGTATTCTGGGCCATTCTTCGCACAGCATCCCGTGTTCCTGCGATCCTTCCTACCAAGGCTTCCACTCGCGCCCATTCAGTCTCCTCTGCAGCACTCGTTACGTGTCCCATGCTCTGATACGGGCTGTCTTTGATCTGCAGCGTTGGTGCGGACACCATGCCGGCTGTGCGCGACGCCTTATCGAGCGCATCCCTCCACATCTTGAAGTCCTTTGCATTGTTTGCTCTGAGCTGCCAAATCTCCGCCCCAGAATCCACCGATATCTCCCTAGACTCCTCGTTCGCGCCAATCGCTGCTAGCGACAGGGGTATCGCTCCTCGTAGGGCTGAAGAATGGTCGTTTCGATAGTAGGATAGTGTGGACGAGGTAAAGTCGAGCGAGAAGAAGCGCCTAGCATAGCCCTGGTTCCGCTTGCGCCTCTTCTTCTGCAGCATGCCGGTAAGAAAGGACGCGCTTGACAGACTGCCTTGTTTCGCTCCGTATTGTGATCGCGGCCGGTCGCCGTATGCTTGCGGTAACGATTCAGAGGATTCGATGGGGCCCATGGAGGGGCTCGACTTGGGGAGACTGGTGGTGCTGGAGGCTGCCATGGCCTGCGCATAGTGCATGTGATGGCCTGACGTGGGCGCTGCGTTGGTAGGGTATGTCATGAGGACGAAGGTGGCGGTCTTGGATACGGTCTTGGAGAAGGTGTTGTCGAATACGAGGCCGTACATGCCACCTTCGCCAGTAGGCACGTCGTAGGTGCCCATGGACACCATGTCGGCCTCGCATTTGCCATGCCAGTGCACCTGCTTCAGCCCAATGGCCGAGAGCTTCTCCAGCACGACTGTCCGGTCGTTTCGCGAGGTGGACGCGCCGCGCCCGCGCGTGATTGGCGGCTCGAGGCCCGGCGTGGAGGGGCCGGCTTCGAAGGTTGCAGAGGAGGGGAGGTGGGGAGTGGCGCCCGTGGCAGTTCCTGGGTGCTTGAAGATGCCAAAGTTGAGCGACTTCTTGTGGGGTTGTATGCTCCACGAGATGGTGTGTCCGGCGGAGACGTTCACCCAGCGAACCAGGTACGACTGGCCCTCGATTAGCCTCGAACAGGTGCTTTGGGGGTTGCGCCTACCTTGCTGTGCACTTCAATGTTCTCCATGCCGGCCATGCTGGCAATGAGTCCGTGTTGTACTCGTCCACGGCCTCAGCGCGGTGTTGTGTCTGTGCCGGCGTAGGCTGTGTTCTCGCTATGTGGGGGAGGGTGTGCCTGAACACGGCGGGCCACTACAAATGCCTGGCAAAGGGTAGCGAGGGCGGGGATCGCGACGAATGGCGGCCTTCAGCGAGCGGGCATGGCGGACGAAACCAAGACGGCAGGGTGCGGCTGCTCGAGGAATGGCCAGCTTCACGGCAAGGCTGGGGTTGGCCGTTGCAGGCCCTAGGTTTGTCCACCTGCACAGTTGCGCCTGCTTGACTGGCCAAGTGGAGTCTGCGACGCGACAACGGTTCTTTGTCGCAGGCTTCTTTGTCGCGGTCTAGTGTGTACGATACCGGTGGTGTGTGAGAAGTAATGCGCAGCAAAGTGAACAGGTGTTTGTATGCATCGAGGCTGTCTGGGTGGCAGGCGTCCACGTTGGATCGGGCTGAAGACGCGGGAATGCGGCTGGGGAGGCGCATCATAGCGTCGACGCGGACCCTGGCCTTGCTCCCTCTGCCCTCAGCCTTGCGCCGAACCTCAGGCCACGCCGCTGTTCACCCTACCACATCTAGCTGCCCAGCTGGTACTCTGGTAGTCACTCCTCCTCCCACGCCCATACGCCGAGTGTTTGTTGTGAGCATGTCTTTGTCACGAATCGGACGTTTCTCCCGCACCATCCGCAGATCCCATTGTCTTCGCGAGGTCACTCGCTACTGACATGCGAAGCACGAGGCTCAGGCACATGCGCTGACCTCACTCACTGCCATGACGTTGGGGTCCAGCTTATTTTCCTTGTCTATTCATCTGCCCCATCCAGGTTTTCTCTCCAGCCTCCCGAGTTACCCGGCTGCAGCTCCTCGTGCCCTGCAATCTTGCCGTGGCCTACGGCCGAACCGATCGAACAGGTTCCTACTCAGCCGTCTAGGGTCCGCCGGTGAAGCGTTTGGTACCACCTCGTACCGAGCATTCGTATCTGCGATACGAGCGTAAACCTCGATCTTTGATGAGATGACACTGCTAAATCGCAGATCCTAAGAATAGCAACAGCTTCACGAGCATCGGCAACATCACGTTTTGATTGCTTGAGAAGTCGTGGAATTGCAGGAATATTTACAGCGATCAAGCTACGATACCATCCACACACAGTCTCTACTCCAACCTGACTCGCCCCATCTTCCAACCCACCCTAATACGTAGGCTTCTTCTTCAACAACTTCGCAACCGACGCCGCAGTCGCGTTATGCATCGGAAACGTAGGATGCAAATCATTGAGCCAAAAATACTCATTCACAGCATACTCGCAGCTCGGATCCTTTGTATACCACGTCGGTGTCCCACTAATGCAACCCCTCATGTCAGCAAGCCACTCCAAGTCGCCCAAAGCACCCCAACACCTTCAATAAATCTCAGGGAATGGGGAGAAATGGAAAGAAACAACATACCTCTTATACGCCTCACAAAACCCCGTCGTATTCCTCAACCCCTTGGTCTGCTCAAACACCGCCGGATTCTTAAGCACGGCATCAAACACCCCATACGTATCATGCACAAACACACTCACACCCTTGTACTTGTCCTTCAACCCCTCCACCAACCCCCCAAGTCTAACATTCCACTCCGCAATCACCCTCCCTTCCTCCTGAACCGCATACCCCCCATCATCCTTGCTCAACGTAAGCGGCGCAAGCTGCACAGGCGGCACACTCAAGAAGAGGAAATTCCTCGCCCCGGAGGCATACACACTCTCCACCAGCCCAGCGTATTCTGCGAATATAGCATCGTAGAGCGTAGCATTGTTGAGATACCAGCTATTCCCAACATCGTTGATGCCGATCCAGAATGCGAAGAGCGAAGAGGTACTGGTCCATGTTGCAGCTGATGTGTTGCGCGAGCCGTAGGTAGGTAGGAATTCAGACTCGACTTGGTCCTTTAGGCTGAGGACGGTCGGGGCGTAAGGGGTGACGAGGGCGGAGTCGACGGTTGCGCCGCCGTAGGCTAGGTTGTACGTGTAGAGGAGCGAGGCGTTGTAGGTTGTGGTGAGGAAGTCGACCCAGTTTGGGCCGTTGGAGGATGTGTAGCCGCTGGTCATGCGTTTGTTAGTTATTACCATGGGTTTTCTGTAAAGTTGGAGTGGAATTCGTGATGGGATGTTCTGGATAAGTACCACATCATAACCCAAGACAAGATCTATCCAGAAAGGGAGAAAATCATGAAAAGTAAACGTACGGATATGTCGGATTCCCCAATGGATTCCCAATATTTGGTTGCGTGCCGTTAACGTCAAACCCAGTCTGTGTGTACGAGTCGCCGCTGTGAAGTTGCAAAATAGGTCATTAGCTTGGTTTCCACATCCCATAGACAAGGATCAATACGGATACCAGGTAGATGGTATGGTGCATCAACTTACAAAACAAACAACTGCTTCACATTCTTCCACCCCGACCACGACGACGCCGCATTACCATGAAGACCCTGTCCAGCCGCCGACGGCGCCGCAACAGCACTCGTCGCCAACGAGAAAGCAACAGCAAGTGATCTAACCATGACGTCTAGAATTCTTCTCTTACCCCAACAAATTCAAAACCAAAACACTCTCGAAATTGGCGGCAGAGGACAGATAGGGGGGGGGGACCACATTTTTATACACTTTACTCATACTCAATAACTCATAATCCAGTCCTCTAATTCCCCCGGTCCAAAACGACGATCACATCCCCAAATTTACCACTACTTTCTCTTAACACACCCCCGCTCCCTCGGGAAAGATCACGCACCGCTAGGGGTCCTGTATTGTACATCTTCCCACTCTAACCCGGGATCCCGGGACCGCAGAGCCAGACCCGGGAATCACCACAAGGACCTCACATACCATGTCCACAATCGGCGCCAAACCCAAGAGGAAATGAGAAAAAAAGAGCTACACCCGTCGCAATTTGATTAACCGTAGTCAAAGTACCGTACACCCCCCCCCCCCCCACACACACATTATATTGCATCCAACCCCACAACATCTACGGTAGAGTTATACCACGGTCATCCACGGAGCATACGCCAATCCTTCTTCTCCCAACGGAAGAAATCCGTCCCTCCCTCGGCGGTAATAAAATTGTCATCTGGACTCGTCGGATACAAGGTAGTGGTAGAGTAGAGTTAGCATACATGCTAGCCCCCCCCCCCAAAAAAAAAGCTTGCGTACAAATTAAGCCCCCCTCCCCCCTCCCTTAGCGTTGGGGTTGGGGTTGGGGGGTGATGCAAGTGGCCAAATGAGTGTCAAAAGTCAGGTACGACTGGCTCCGTGTCCAACGAGGTTTAGTTTTTGTAGGTTTTAGTGTCACAATTGTTTTTTTTTTGAATTTATCCCCGACAGTCACCGTGCGCGGCGCCTACTCGTACGCACAGAAAGCAAATAAAGTACAATGGGACCTGGACAAGTGTGGAAAGCTCTACTGGAAGTATTCGCGACACTTGTTTTGTTGCAGGAATTAATTTGGTCAGTACTTGTAGAGCGTCTGCACAGACGGAGAGGGCATGGGTGTCAAAGGGAAATGTGGGAAGCTACTGTAGTCCACGTATATGTATATTTCATGACTATGACGATAGAGGGTATGGTATAAGGCATGTTTTGCAAGTCTTGACTGAATATGCTTGGAATAAAAATGTCCCACGAGATGGTATTGTATAGGATCTGTGTAAGAAGAGCACCGGGAAGCCTTTTTACCCCATGGCGCCAGGTGTAATGCTCAGACTAGCATTTATGAAATGGGTACCAGAGCGAGAAAGATCATCCGTATAGAATCAGATTTGACTCAAACCAGTCTCGTCAGGGCCAAATCGTCACGCACTCAAAGAGTAGACCCAGGTACGAAGACATGGTGCGGCAAACAAACTCGCACCCACAACCCAACCCTCCACACAATGCTCAAATCTCAATATCGACCCCAATGTCCAGACTCGCCAAGATCTCATCATCCATCTTCGGTTTCCTAAACGTCGCCAACCCTTTACGCTCCGTCTTCTTCTTGTCTTGTGGTTTCGGCGTTCCCCCCCTCGAACTCGCATCCCCGTCAAACAGTGCATCGACATCGAGATTCTTCTGCTTGGCCGCAACCTCCTCTTGTGCCCTTTGGGCTTCTTCCTCGGCCCTTTTCCGCGCGGCCGCCTTCTTCTGCTCCATCTTCATGTGTCGCTGCTGTTCGAGTTGGGCTTTGCGCACGCGTTCCGCGTCCGCGATGCGGTTCTTGCGGTTCAGTTCTGCCACGCGGGCAGCGGCAGCTTCAGACTGTGTGGCGATCTTGGGCTGTGCGTCAGAGCTGCTGCGGTGGAGAAGGTGGGAGTATTTTTTGGACTTGGCGATGCGGGCGCTGATGTCGGCGTCGGTCCAATGGTGGTTCTGCAGGCTCTTGAGGTCCTCGTATTTGCGTTGGAGAAAGGATTGTGTGGGAATCTTGGCGTTGGTCTCCGTGAGAGACTGCTTGTAGATGTCGAGATCGGTCTCGGTGAAGCGCTGGTTAGACAGGAATTGGAACTGGTAGTCCTTCTTGACAGCCCCGTGTTGCGCTACGACGTATTGATCTGTCGCTACTTTCCTGCCGCCCTTGCCCTCGAACACGTACGGTTTGCCTGTGGAAAAGCCTATGGGAACGTTAGTCGTGTTCAGATGCCTCTTGTCAGTGAACATACCCTTGATCTGCGCCATCTTGTACAGCGTCCGTCGCGAAGAGTCCTGACCCACACCGATTCGACCAAATGTTCCCGTCATGGCATCCTCAAAGCCGGGATAGAAGCAGACCTCTGAGAAGAAGCCGCGACCGACACGAACCGACTCGAAGTCGCGTATAGTAGCAGGCTGCTCCTCGCGCGCCTTCTCAGGCACCCGGTCATCCCATTCAACGTCGCTCTCACCGTCAGCATCAAGATCCGAGCCACCTCCACGACTCGCAGAGCTGGACCGCCGACGACGCCTGTCGTCCTGTCGCTGCCGTTGCTGACCTCGCTGCTCACGTTCGCGCTTGTAGGCCTCCAGTTTCTCATTCTTCCTCGGCTGGACCTTGGGCCGACTACTCTTGTGCATGGCGTCATCAGGCTCTTCCGAGTCGGCTTTCCGCTTCCTGTCGTTCTGTAGGTTCGCCGCGCGCCTCGCAAGTTCAGCCTGGAAATTTGCTTTGCTCATCTCTTCCGCCCGTTGACCGAGAATCTCTTCTCGATCTAGTTGCGACATGGCCATGATCCTGCGCTTATCGGCCTCGTCGATGTACTTGCCCTCGAGCGGGTAGGGCACCTCTGCGGTTCGTTCTGGCGCGTCATCTTCGCGGTCCGAGTCGGACTCGTCCATGGCATCGGAGCCGAGCGAATTGGGCGACGACGCTGCGGGCGACGACCTTGGGCCGGTCAGCTTCATGCTGTGCAAGGGGAGCTAGAGGCTGGCTGGGCAGCAGGTGGTGGAGTAGAGGCGTTTCCGCGAGTGCAGAACAGAGATAGGTGGATGAGAACGAAAGTGAGAGAAGGGACTCACGCTTCACCTTCTTCCACATCTACGTCTTCGTCACCGCCAGCGAGGGCAAAAAGCTCGTCGTCGAGTTCGTCAGCCATGGTGAGGGTGGAATCGCCGTCTTTTGTCAAGTCTTTGTCTGTCTCTACGTGGCGATGGTGGGCGCAGAAGTGATGCTGAAGATGCGGTCTTTGACGGTGAAAAGCGCGTTTAGGGGGTTTGACGAGGAACGTGAGAGGGCAGAGGACGGGGAAACGTTGGTTCTAAAAGAGGTGCGCAGGGGCCATGCCGCGTAAAAGCGGGCCAGCATCTCATAGCGCGTGCGGTGAGCGCATCATTGGGGAACGTGAACAAGGCCTCGATTCTTCTTCTATTGAATTCAACAGTCAACAATCCGCGGCCCCCCTTCACCTGTCGTATTGTACAATAGTCGCCAATCATGTCCTGTGCGATCCTACCATCCAGAACGACAATATGTCGAATTCCACACCAACCCCTCCTGGATTTGCTCGCCCCATCCATCACCTCCGCAGCACGCCAAACCCCAGGGTATCGCATCAGACGTCAGCATAGACACCAAAGCACAACCGCACCACAACCACCCCCACCCCAATCAGAACCTCAGTCAGCACAACCACTCCAACCCCAACGCCACGGCAAGCCCATCCGCCCCCTCACCCCCGAACAGCAGCACTTCCTCTCCTCAGCCCTGCGCGTCAACCAAACCGGCGAACTCGCCGCAATCCTCATCTATGCCGCCCAGACCCCCGTCCTCACAAAAGCACATCCCCACCTCCGACCCCTGATGAAGCACATGTATGACCAAGAAGCCGGCCACTACAAATACTTCAACGAAGTCATTTCCAAACACCGCATTCGCCCTACGGCCATGACACCCGTCTGGACCGCTGCGGCGAGCATGTTGGGCTGGTCGACTGCAGTGCTGGGTCGGGAGGCGGCCATGGCGTGTACAGAGGCTGTGGAAACGGAGATTGGGACGCATTATAACGAGCAGGTTAGGGTGTTGCTGGATTGGGCCAAGAAGTGTGAGGAGAGGGGGGAGAGTTTGGGGCCCGAGTTGGAGGAGATGATGGGGCATTTGAGGAGGATAAGGGATGAGGAGCTGGAGCATTTGGATCATGCGGTTGAAAATGATGCGAAGAGTGCAAAGCCGTATGAGTTGTTGACTGAGGTTATTAGGGGTGGTTGTAGGGGGGCTATTTGGGTCAGTGAAAGGGTGTGAATCGAAAAAAGAGGACATGAGATGCTGTGAGATGCTGTATAGTATGTGTTGATGTATATATATCATGACTATCGAATGATAATATCTGGACGATTCATTGCTCCAGAAAGAACTTAAACCTAGGCTAAAATGCTACACTCAAAATGGTACCCAATCAACTCCAGCTATTCAAACCCACCACCCAGATCTCCAAGCACACTTCTCATACCACCAGCTCTCTTCCGTCCACCCTCAACCTTCTTCCTTAATGCCTCTTTCCTCTTCGCTTCCTTCCTTTCCAACAACGCCCGTCGTTCCGCCTCCCTCGCCTGAGCATGAATGTTGCTCTTTCCCGTGCCACCCCTGCGCACACTCTCTGTCGTTGTATTCGCGCCCGACGACCTCTGGCTCGTTGTGGACAAATTGGATGTCGCCTGACGAATCAGTGACGGTACGCGGAATCCTGGGATAGCAGCGGAGCGAGACGGCGCGTGAAACGCCAAATTTGCGTCGCCACCTACCATTTCCTCCATGGTAGATTGGCGAGACAGTGACAGGCGATCAACGATAGGCCTGCGGCTTGCGGCGTTGAGGGCAGGTGTATCGTCATCTTCTGATTCTGAGAATTGGGAATCTGGAATGATAATGCGTGGGTCGTCGAGGAGTTCGGATACAGAATTTTGCACATCGGCGAGAGTGATGGGCTTTCGAGTTAGATTATCAGATGCTGCTGTACGTCGCAGGTTTGGTGGTGGCCGATTCTCCTTTTGTGATGATTCCGGCGATTTACGCTTCAGTGGGTTCGAGGGCGCTGGCATGGCAACTGTATCTGCGGATTGAGAGTCTGGGATTATGTCGTCCATGTCTTCACTTCCCTTGGGAGTTTCCTGGCTCTGTGAATCTGCGCCGTCCACGCCCAAGTCGGCAGGCATATCGAGGAAGTCGTAATCGCCCTCATCGGCGAAGTCTGCCAAAGAGTTGAAAAACGCTTTCTTCTTCTGGTCATCGTGCAATGCTTTGACTCGATCATCGGCCAGCAGAGCTCGTGTCTGTTGTTGAAATGCTGCGCGCTTCTTCCGTTGACGTATCTCTGCTTCGTCCTCTGAGTCTGACATGTCGAAACCCGGAGCACCAGCATGTCTACGAAGACCACCGGTTTGGATCTTCTTGTAGAGGTCGGCAATGTTCTTTTCATCATCCTTCTTGGCCTTGTCACTAGTAATGGTTAGCATGTGAAGATCGACGTTCGCAGTGGACACTTACGCATAGAAGGCAGCGAGTTGCCTCTCATCGACATCGACATCGGCGTGATCAATCATGTCTTTCAGCTCCTGTTCTTCTTCGCCTTCTTCATCGTCACTGACACCACCAACACCGGCATACTCGTCTTCAGACTCCTCAGCTTGTTCCATGACCGCGTCTTTGGCCATGCTAGTGTTCTTGTTGAAGTCATCGATGGCCTTTTGCTTCTTAGCACCCTTTTGCAACTTCGAGAAAGCATCTCTAGGCTTGGGAGGAAGCTGGATATCGTCTTCGCTCTCTTCTGCTTCATCTCCAGCTAGGTCATCCTCCACGTCTGACAACTCCACGGGCGCGTCTTGTCGTCCGCGCTGGAGTTTGCCTTGTCTTCTCTTGATCGGGGACTCGGCAACCGGCATAATGACGGTTTCAACGGTAGAGGCTGGGAGGACAAGACCTGCTGGCGATCGTGAAAAAGAAAAACCAGCATCTTGCGTCGGCTCGAAGTCCTCAACCTGGGTTCGCGCAAACGCAGGCGAAGTCTTCACAAATTGACTGATCCCCAAGCTGAATTGAGAATCTGCGCCACTTTGCGATTCCTTCTGTGGGGACGTTAATGTCTGACTGTTAGGTACAAAGACATCTTCAGTCTGGCAAAAGTTTGCGCCGGGCTGCGTGTCAGGAAGACTGCGTAAGAAGTCCAGGGAATTTTGCTCAGTTTCATAGCCAGGCGCAGGCGTAGACTGTGACCCAGACTCCAATTCCGCCATTGTACCGGCAAACATCTGTGTGAGGCCCACATCAGGGACTGCGTTGCCGAACCCGAAGGCAGCCATGGCGTCAGACTGAGTCGATTGCTGAGTAGGAAAGTTCTGGATAACTTCGGTATCGCTCTCATCGTCGTCATCAATCACCCGTTTGCGAGCTCGATTGACATTTTGCTTGCGTACACGTGCGATGGCATCTTCGTCTTCGCCATCTGCGTCTTCGTCAATCTGTTGTAACTCGTCCGCCACTTCAGGTTCGTCATCGACTTCAGCGGCATCGTCACCTAGATAGTTCGACTCGGTCTGATCTTCGTCTTCGTCTTCCATCAACTCGTCCTCAGAGCCTGACAGCTCTACGTCAAGTTCTTCATTGTCATCATCATCTTTTGCGTTCTCTTCACCACTGCCGACGTAGTCATCATCCTCCTCGTCGCTAGATGGTAAGTCATCCAGAGTTTCACCATTCTTCTTCGCCTCGCTCCTCTCTACCTTGGCAAGTTTAAGATCCTGTTCTCGTTCCTTCTCCATCTGTGCGACCAAGTCTTCGATCGCTTCTTGTCGCTTTTCTCGCTCCTCCTCTGTCTCCACGTGAGCGCCTCGTGCAATCATGTCCGCAATCTTTGCCTCCCTTGCTTGGTGCGCCTGTTGTCTAGCTTTCTGAGCTAGTGAGAACTCCCATTCAGCAAGATTGGCAGATTTCTGGCCTTTCTTTCCATTCTGTGCAGGTTTGATCAACTGGGCTAGAGACCGCAAATGCTGTAACGATGCTGACTCGTGCTGCTTCTTCGTCGGTAATCTGTCGAACACGGGAAATCTGCTCTTTGGCTGCGTAATCTGGACATCATCATCGGAGTCTGAGAGTTCGATCATGGTATCTTTGCTCGAAGTTCTCGCTTGCACAGTGGCATTTTGGACGATTATTGATTTCGCCTGTTCCATCCATGGGTTCACTGGAAGATGCTGAAACTCCGGGGCTCGTCCTTTGCCTTTATCCAGTTTCAGTGGCATATCTAGCACCTTTGTGTGTTGCTCGGGTCCTGTTGCTGGCATCATTGGTAAAACCTGCTTATCCTCCATGTCCGCTTCTTCTTGTGGTTCTGCTAATGGCGATTCATGCATCTGAGCAGGCTCGGCGTCCGAGGAAGCCAAAGCAGAGCTAGTGTCGGGGGTTGGTAGCGTTTCTAGGCCATCATTGGGTACATTATAGCCCATTTTAGCGAACAAGTCTTTTGTTGTGAACCTCTTCTTAGTCTTCGCTTGGTGGGTGAGCTGCATATTACGACTGATGCGCTGCTGATCACGAGCCATCTCCTCCATCGCCTTCTTTCCAGCCTTGCGAGTTGGTCTTGCTTGTTGGGTCAGGCGTCTGCCATTTTCGCCGTCAGATTCGCTCCCCGACTCTTGATCTGCGCGCCTCCGTGCGATCTTCTTGGGCAGTGTTTTTTGTGATTCTTCCTGTTCCTTGCGTTCCCTTGCTAAGCGCTCCGCACGGATGCGTCGTACGCGGTCTTGTAGGTCGTTACTTCGTGATGGCCGGGGGGAGTTGTCAGATCCGGAACCGGTGCCGACTGAACGTCGTGATTGCTTGACAGGTGTCGCATTTGGGGTCACAAAGAGACCTGGCGAGGATCGACGAGATCGAATGCTTGGAGATGGTGAAGCGGGTGGAATTACAGTCTTGCTTCCTCGTGTAGTTGTAGCTCGGGCACTTGTTCGTACGGGTATCTCATCTTCGTCGTCGGTGCTTGCGATGTCAGCCATGATGGGAGCTTCCTGTTCCGCAGTCCGAGATTCCGCAACCTTCTTGTCCGCCGCCAGTAGCTTTTTCATTCTTGCGTAGGCATTTTCGCCGTCACTCTCTTCGTCCTCTCCCGCAGAGTCTGCATTTAATCGTGGAGAACCCATAGGCTCTGTTCGTAAAGGCACGGCTGGCGTCTCATCCTCTGAAGCGGACGCAGCATTCTCTGACTCTGTCTCACTGTCTGAGGAGCCCGCTGAGGCTTTCCGTAGAGCTGCCAAGAGCTTTGGTCGAGGTGCAGCAGACGCGTCGGTTGGGCGCAACGACGGCGAAGAACGCGTCGATTTAGGTGATATGGATGCCATATCGTATTGCGGGCTCAACTGGCACTTGCTGGGTACAAGCTGTGGATATGTCGTTCAGTCGTTCGCGACCAGAGTCCGTTGTAAGTGGTTCGAAATGGTGGTCCGGAGGCTATAGAGACAGCGTGCGGTCGAAACTAGTATATGTTCAACCTCATAAAAATGGTATAAACTGCCAATGTTATCGTAACCAGTAGAAGGAGAATAGACACGTTGATGGCACGATGCTCGAATATGCAATTGCAAATGTACAAGGCGGGGAGCTTTGGCGTGATGGTCGCCCGTGTTAGCGTCGTCTTCACGCGACGCGCCGACGCGCCACCCCTGTCGCGTCGCTATTGGTCCATGACGGGCACCATTTTGGCTTTCACGAGCTCAACCCCCAACTTTGCTAGCACACAAACAAATTCGGCAATTTTCTGTAATGGCGGAACTATGCTGAGCTCAATGTTGTTGTGAATCTCGAGTGAAGCCAGATCTATCAACACGCCTCTGTATCGCGACGCTGCTATATATGGTATGCTGCAACCTGGGCGTCAAGTGTGTTGGTCAGCGATTATACTGCCTCTGTACTTGGATCTTTCCCACATCCTTGATATGGGTGTGATAGGGAGGACTCGATCACTTTGACGTATCGTACGTAGCGACAAGCTTACATTCGTGTGCTAGCACGACGAGATAAAGCGACGAGAGCAGCTTCTCATTTTCACGGCCAACCCCTGAGGAGACCGCAGCGATATTACATAATAGACCAGGTAGTCACTGGGGTTATAAATAATCCTGCCGCACGCATAAACACCCATACCAGATGTCCTTATAGTCCATACCAACTCGCAACAGTGGTACGGTTGCTCGCTACGAACAGCTCAAGAACAACCGGGGTCCGCTTCGCTATATACTCGATCATCATCCCCAGCTTTCATAGACTGTCAGTCACAGTCGCACGGAATATCCGCAGTAAAGCCCTAAATTCTATACAGGACAGAGACAGTGGCCTAAATTCTGAAGTAAGAACCGAACGCTTATGAGGGCAGGAGAAGATGGTGCCCAAGGCATCAGGCACTCTACCGGAAGGCTCAACTTGGGTCTACCCAGCATCTGTAAGCGCACGAGCATACCAGGCGTGGCCAAACTTTACCCTGGTCATCGCATATGAACGCGATCATCAGCTATCAAGATCGATGGTACGGTAGCATGTTTCGGAACAAAGTTCAATAACCGCCTATGTTTAGGTTACTGCCTGCAAAGTCATTTCTCAGGTCAAGATTGTCCTTTTTCGTATTTGACGATATTCACCGACCCATATTCGTCGTGGTATCGTCGTCATATTCAGCTCCAGAGGCGCTTCGGAAGTTTGTCTTAGGATCCAGACGTCCTGTGAACTTGACACTTGCACTTGGACTGCTGGCAAGGCATTGCACTGGTCAGGAGATTCACTTTCGATGTTCAAGTTCAGCTGATGTCATTATCAGATTTTCGTTCATTTCAGTTATAGCACAACTTTCATGCGTCTCAAGATAGTTGGATTTTTGCGCCAAGAATAGTACCTACAGGTCCCCCTTCACAATTATTGAGTCGTGTCAACTACCAACCACCTCTACAACGTCCCGTGTACTCAGCCCTACGGCGTCTTTCCCAATGCCGGCCTGACAGAACCGACTTTCGGTCCGCGGCAGAATACAGAGCGACTGTTTCGCAAGCTGCACTGTGTAGACGAGCATGAACAGCACCCTGAGAAGCAATCTCCCTCGAACTCCACCGCATGTGTTTCGTTTGACTGCGCCTACTACGGTACATGGGCAATAGCATCCATCGAGAACATTCATCGATCTTGCTTGAACGGCAATCTACACATCTCACAAGTTTCCGAAGCTTGGTCCCAGCCTTCGGGCGCCACTCACCTGTACTACACGTCCATGTGAACATTGTCGGTTCGCGCATGTCCGAAACTTTACATTGTCGCACTCGCACTTACATGTACTGACTGTAGATACGAAGCGTACTTGGAAGGATATCGGTGCGGCCCTACTGCGACACGGAGGATTCCACGTCGGTCGCATCTCGTCGAGCACGCTGATATCGTCAGTTCAGTGTGGGCGGTTTCGCATAATGCAAAACGTTGGCGTGGTTGGTTGGTCAAGGAGACTGCCTGAGGTCTCTACCTGGTCCGACCGGGCCGTTGTCCGTCTTTAAATAGCCCAAAACGCCGCTTACTCGTCGAAAAACGTTCCAACTCGGTACCCCAGAGTAGAGACTGCGCCCTAAGCAGATCCGACAAGGAGCTTGCAATGTCGAGCCTCTCGAACCATGGAGGGTCTCTATAGCAAGCAGTGATTCGATGCCAGCCAGATCTGCAGCAGTCCTGGTGTAATTTCGCGTCCCCACGATGACGACAACTGAGAGAGACTACTGCACAACACAGTAAGCGTACCTGGTAGGTATCGACGCGTCGTTGCGAAGCCACGTGACAGTCCCACACTGAGCGAAGCGACGCGTTGATCCACAGCTAGTGAATCGCCCATGCCTATGCCGCGAACTTCGTCACTTTTTGCAGAAGATCGCGAAGTGCCGCCGACTCCAAACCCCTTTGACTTCGCACTACTCTACGCGCCTTGATCGCGTCCGCCGAGTTTTCGAACTCCAGTCTTGCTGGACATGTTCCGAGGTACACACTCCTCGAGGCTCAGGCACGCAGGTTGAGACGTTTCACCAGCCGCTAATTGGTCGTTCACAGCTCCTTCACGACAACGATAGCTGTACTTATGGTGGGGTGACATGTAAAAGCTGGTCTTGGATCAGAACTGACAGCAAGCGAAGGCTCCACCCCTCTTTACCCTTCGATCTAGTGAGCACTTTTGGACTGTACTGTAAGTTTTACCTACTCGCCCTTCTCAGATGTGCGTCTAGTGCTGTTTCACGTTGGCAGCCCCTGAGCTAACCCACCCTCCGAGCCCTGCAGCGCCATCGGTTGAGGCGATCCGCCCACCAGCCTCAGTCTCCTGCCCAAGTCCCGTGCAAGAGGGTTTGTTAACACTGCCGAAGCAAGCCAGTGGGTGCAGTGGGTGGATACAGTGCGTCGCAAACTCCCGCTGCTATAATTGTGAAGCCTTGCACGGATGGAGATTACATTGCACCTGTCTATGCGTGCCTGCATGCCAAGGCACCTCAGGGCCCTTTCGTCGTCTCCTCTTGAAACCAGTGAAACAGTCCATGGGTGTTGCCCTTCTGAACAGACGCTATCCGCCTTCGCCCGGGAAATTGGACGATCAGTGTCTTCCTGACGGACTAGGTTCCGAGCTTATACCCTTTCAACCATTGTCATTGAACAAAAGCGCGGCATCTTCTCGAGCGCTTCCATTTCGCGCGTATCCGCCTCCCTTCGTAGCGACAACATCGCTCTGCCCGCCCAACACGGCCCGTGAACCACGAATCTCCGGCATGATACTGGCTTCACCACGCGACTTTCGATAATATGGAGATTGATGAACACCAACAGTACCAATATGGTACCCCTCAGCAAAACAACACATTCAAACGTCCGCGTCGCAGTCTACAAAGCTCCACCCCCTTGAGCAGCGTTACGGAAAGCGTAACATCGTCGCCACGACATTCCGGTCAAAGCCATGTCGCGCCTCAGCTATTCGACCACATCAATGCTCTGAAGCATCTCGATGATCAACAAATCCTCATGCTCCTGCACACGGCGCGTGGCGGAGGTCAGTGTGTGCGCATCCCTGACGGCTTGTTTACTGACGTGTTCGCAGATGGGTTGCGCCTATCTGGTGCTGATAGGTCGTCCATGTCAACTGTCGGTAGCCGTGCTTCTTCGTACTTGAGTGTGCCGTCAAGCAGAGTACCCAGCATGCTCTCTGATCCTCGTTCATCGATCGCTTCGACGGATTCGTCCTTTACGCAATACAGCGCAGGATCCTCACGTCTGTCAACCGCGTCCTCCCGCCTCTCCACTATCTCCACAGCTTCTACTCCTGCGCCCAAGAATTTCGCGTGTACTTTCTGTGACAAGGCGTTGAAGTCGAAGCCGTATTGGAAATCACACGAAGAAGAGTTCCACGAGCAACGACTTACATGGCGCTGTCCGGATTGTGAACAGATCTTCCACGCTGGCAAACGCTTCCGGGAGCATCACACCAAACTTCATGTAAGTCAAATGACGCGTAACGAGCCACTGTATACTAACTTTGGCCAGGGCTGTGAGCATTGTAAGCAACCAAGGGAGAGTGGACAGCCGACAAGCCGAAAGGCTTCTCCATGTGTCAAGAAGTACGAGATCGTCATGCACGACAAGGATGCTTGGGGCTGTGGCTTCTGCGCAAGTCTGTTGACCACATGGGAAGAGAGGTGTGAGCACATCGCGTTGCACTTTGAAGAGAAGGGCGCCACCAAGTGGAACTTCACCAATGTTGTACTGGGCTTGTTGAAGCAGAATGAGGTGGCGCACGCATGGCAACAGATGATGTCGCAACGACACGGAGACGAACAGAACTGGCCGACACTTTCGTGGGAATCGAAGAAGTGCAACCGTTTGCGATACAAACTGGAGACCAAGTGGGATACAAGAGCGTTCGATATCGAGAAGCTGGTGCAGGACACCTACGACTTAGCCGAGATCGAAGTCAAGGATTTCATCGAACCAGCAGCTGAAGTCGCCCCTGAAGTTCCTGAGGCCACCAATTCCAGCCAGGGCGAAATTGTCGAGTTCAAATTGGAAACGTCTGACTACGGCTCAGACCAAAGGATGCACAGCTCACATGGGTTACCAGCTGAGCATTCCATGATGGACATCGACTCTGTAGAAGCACCGCACTCCATGCACCACCAAGGTATGCAGCAGACGCAATGGCCTGTCAGCCAGGACATGTCGCAGACACACATGGCCGCGGCTACTGGCATGGGCGCTTACCAAAGCTTCGACTCCAACATGACAACCATGTCGACAGACTTCTCCCAGCCTTTAGCTCAAAGCTTTCCGCAACAACAGGCCTGGCCCGCTGCTGGCTTTGCGTCAACACCCGATCTGATGAACTACCAGCAGCCGTCAGCATATATGAACTACGATCAGCCCAAGGAAATGGTCTCGGTCCCAACGTCACAGTATGCAAACTTTGCGCACTACCCGCGTCAAAGCCTACCGCCCAACTTCCTTCAACAGCAGCAACAAGGTGGTGCACCTATGACGCCACCAAGCTCTCGACGCTTCGTCCCCAAACTCATCAATATTTCCAACAACTCCAGCCATCGAGGCTTGCAGCAGGAACACCCACCACCACCGCCCCCAAAGGACGAGCATTCACAGAATCGGTTCTCGCGAATGATCCTGCGAAGACGACCTAGTAATATTTCGCAGCACAGTCTCGTGTCACACAGAGACATGGGCGGGACTTGGGGTGACGAGCTGACTTGGGGATAAAACCGCAGCAGTCCCATCTCCCATGCTCCAGCCGGCTGGTCCGGCATCGCACATACACACGCTCCTTCACACGAATCAACACACCATCTCACTGAGAAAGTGACTCCGAACCTCGCTCTATCGAGCAAGCTACACGCCACCACAACGGAGCCGAATTCCCTCGCTATTTCCTTACGTACTATCCAAATGTTTATCTCTGGGAGAGATCTGTGGGAGGAAGTTATACCCATATATGCAGCGTTGGTTCACGACGCTTTGTTTTTTCGGCATAGAATCTAGAAGTCATGCACCTAATACCCCCCTTTCTCGTACTTCACCGCTGCTGGCTTTCACGGTTGATCAACGTAATGATGCTGGACGGTCTGGCTGGAGAGATACCACATAGAGAATCTGAATACTTCAATGCTTCCTACACAATACATTTGCTTCATACAACGTCGCCGTTTAGATGATTCATACTTCCAGATTCGCAAGGTAACTACACTGTGCATTGGTAATCCACACGCAAGATGAGAATGTCTGCAAGCACTAGTAACAATAAGGTATCTATCATGTCATACAATGTTCTCTCTTATGTCCTTGTACATGTAGATGTTAACCAATAACATATGTAGCGAACGAAAACGCGGTCCAGAGCCACGAACGCTGTCGTGCGGGAGCGCTAACAATGACTCGAGGCCATGCTTCCCCGCCATGTGCGTCATCCCACCTGCAGTCCGTATATAAATCTTGCCCAGCGGTACTCAACCAGGAAGGGTTCTCCGGTCAGATTAGAAATTCACGTGGACGTGTGTGGTCTGGACACACAAAGATTGTGAAGCTACCCCTCTACGCCTTGTTGTACTCTTTTAGCGCACCCCACTACCAGACGACCTCGAGAGTGCAAGCCTTCTGCGCTTATTGACGGCATCCTCTGAGTCTGTCGATGGCATAATTTCTACAGATTCTGTTTTCAGTTGTGTGAAAGAAGTATATTTCGAAGCTTCATTCGCTTCGCCTTCAACGAAATCAACATGGCGTACTCGGTGGTGACCCAAGTCGCTGTTCTTCTCTCGATTTTTTGTATACCTCTTGTTACATATTTCCTCTTCCAGCGCTGGAACCAGGTTCCAAGGAAATCAGCAGGACCTCTACCAGCACCGACAGAGATTACTGCGCTCTTCATCCACCCGATCAAGTCATGTCATGGCATATCTGTACAATCAGCCAAACTTTTACCTACTGGCTTGGATCTTGGTATGTTCACCCAGTTCTTCGATGGAATAATTAACGATCATGTATTTATGATTCCTATTTCAAAATCCTTCCATTCTAGGCCACCATACACACTGCTCGCAAGAATAGGCCTTCGGACCACAGCTTACAATCGTCAGATCGCCAATGGATGTGGGTTACATACCCCGACTATAAATTCCTCACCATCCGTCAAAACGCTCGAATGACTCTGATCCGCACGGCCTATGACTCCGAAACCGATACCTTGACTGTCACCGCACCGGCCCCAAATTCCATTGACGAGAAACTCGAATTCTCCATTCCCGCCCACCCATCAGAAGACTGGCTTGAAAAGAACACCACCTCACACAACGCAACAGTGTGGAGCACCACGACGCCATCGCGAGTCTACTCCACTGATTTCACGGCACCATTCAACGCCTTCTTCGGCAAAGAAGTACGTCTCGTATACAAACCCCCATTCTCCAGCAACCCTCGTCCCCTCGCCTCCAACGGCGCAAAGAATGTCCTGGGCCGCGACGCCTCAACTTGTTTCGCAGACCTCATGCCCGTCCTCGTCGGTACCCAATCCAGCATCGACGAACTGAACACGCGTCTCAAAGCCGCAGACGACCTGACAATCGACGTCCGTCGCTTCCGCCCCAATATCCTCGTTGCGGGCGACGCCGCCGCACCATGGGACGAAGATCGCTGGAAGACGCTTAAGATTAGTCCAGCATCTGGAAAGGGAGAGGCGATTACGTTGGATATCACGCAGAGGTGCGCGAGATGCCGTGTACCGAATGTTGATCCTGAGACTGCGGAGGAGCACAAGAGACAGCCGTGGGATACGCTGATGAAGTATCGAAGGATTGATGAGGGGATCAAGTTTAAGCCTTGTTATGGGATGTTGAGTGTGCCGAGGACGACGGGGGAGGTGAGGGTGGGGATGAAGTTTGAGGTTACAGAGGTTACGAGCGAGCATCGGTATATTGCTGGGTTTTAGTCTATGCACATTGCACTCGTGTACCATCACTGCTAGTATCAAGGGATCCAATAGAGGTAGTTCAAGGAGTTGGAAACAACGAGTATCTTTTCATGCTCAATATATACACGAACCCGACTCTCAAACCTTAGGCTGTTCATCCGCCAATCCAATCCTCCCCTGCTCATCATACACAATCTCCCTAATCTTGACACACCTCAGATGATTAACCCCCTTACTCAAACTCGAATCATGGTAAAACAAATACCACTTCCCCTTGAACTCAGCAATACTATGATGCGTCGTCCACCCAATCACCGGCTCCAATATCCTCCCTGCATACGTAAACGGTCCCAGCGGACTATCCCCAATCGCATAGCACAAAAAGTGCGTATCACCCGTCGAATAACTGAAATAATACTTATCGTTGTACTTGTGCATCCACGCCGCCTCAAAAAACCTCTTCGTATGATCCTCAGCCCGAATCGGCTCCCCAGTCTTATCATCCAAAATAACAACATCTGTAACATCCGTAACAAAGGACTTCATATCCTCACTGAGCTTGGCCACCTTCGCCGTAAGCGCCGACCCACTCTTGGCCTCCATATTCTCATAATCCTCACGCCTAAACTCCCCTTTGGTCCAACACTGCAACTGCCCGCCCCAAATCCCACCAAAATACAAATACGCGCTCCCATCCTCATCCACAAAACTCGCGGGATCAATGCTAAAACTTCCCTCGATCCACTTCTCCTCGGGCAAAAAGGGGCCCTCGGGCTTATCGCCGACCGCAACACCAACGCGGAAAATGCCCTCGTGGTCCCGGGCGGGGAAGTAGAGGTAGTATTTTCCGTTTTTGAAGGCGGCGTCCGGGGCCCAGAGTTGTTTGCTGACCCAAGGGATGTCGGATTGGGAGAGGACGACGCCGTGGTCTGTAACAGGGCCGCCGACGGTGTCCATGGAGAAGACGTGATAGTCGTTCATGTCGTATTGGTCGCCGTTGTCGTTGTCTTTGATGGGGGTTTCGCGGTCGTGCGAGGGGTAGATGTAGAGTTTGTTGTTGAAGACGTGGGCAGAGGGGTCTGCGGTGTAGATGTGTTCTACGATTGGGGGTTTGTCGGCCATGGTGGGTGGTGGTTTGTTTGTTCTTTTTTCTTCTTTCACGGAATTGGAGGGGTTTGGGGTCTGGGTAGAAGTTACATTCAATGAATGTCCAGGTATGGAGGCTGTAGCATCATCTTTATGGGATCGAGGGGCAATATGTTGCCCCAAGATTGAATGGAGCGCATGGCTGTCCCATTTAACCGCCGGGACGGCTATCCAGAAGCCAAGCAAAAGAGTACTGGGTCCAAGGCGGTCATTAGCAATGTCAATTGCGGTGCAATGGAGTCCGTCGCGCGTGGAGAAAGATGACGGCAGAGTCGGCCGCTGGGCGTGTCTTTAGCCGTCAATTCTTCCGTCGCGGGAAGCAGTTCTGCTCGGCCGGGCTGCCGGATGGTAGACACCACTGTAAATCATACGGCGCGAAGCCGGAGCAGTGGGTCTCATTCTGGGGGCTGACAGTTGACCAGCAGCGCCCAGATTTTGCGTCTGAGGAGCGTCCCATTGAGGAACGCGGTGTCACGTGTTCTTCATATTCTCCTAGTCCGCCATCGGGTGTGTACCAAACCTTTCCCCTACCAAAGTTAGTACCTATTATGACCATGAAAAATTCTGTCAGTAATCTAATGAAATGACACGGTCAAATGTGCAATAGCGAGCAACGATTGTGCAAATGATTCCAAAAGTTGAAGTATTCAATACAATCGTTTTCCTTACTCTCCACGCTATGCCCTCCGAGACATCTGCATTATGCACCGTAATCGGAGAATATATGTCCCACCGTGCCGAACATATGTACAACCCGGAATATATCAAATCGTCTAATCATGTGAAGTCCAAAACCTCGACCTCGCTCTCCCTCCACTTCCGCCTCTCCTTCCCCTTCAAGACTACATCCTTACTACCATCAGTTTTCTGCGGGCTATCAACATCCACAAAATCCCAGGCCCCGACAACACTTTGACGCAGAATGATTTGACGCTTCTTCTTCTCCCTTGCCTTCCAGGCCGCAGGTGGCGATGTAGGCGAGGTGGCTTTGTGATTACGCGGTGAGCGCCGTACTTCAGAGGCGAATGAGGATATGGGTGGCGGTGAAACGTGTATTGTTGCTGTAGTTGATAGCTGCAGTGGGTGGACCGGCGAAGAGATTTCCGTTAAATCGAGAATGTCGGCCTCCGGCGTGATATCCTTTCTGGAGTGCGACAGTGGCGAGGTCAGATCGAGGCTATCAGTTGCCAGCGGAGGGGATGTCCTCTTCTGCAGACGGGGTGAGGTACGGCGTGATAGTGCTGTCTCCGAAGAAGCATCTTTCCGCTTCGCCGTGGAAATTGAAGCTGAGCACGTAGACGATCTAGAACTCGTAGAGCCACGCGATGTGTTAGGCGAGACGGTATCCAGTGGAGGTCGTACCACAAGTGGTGGTATAACCCGCCGCAATCTTGCAGGCGCAATACCTCGCTTTTGTGGCGGTAGCACATGACGTGACGGTGGAGAGATTGTTAAGTCTAAGGTGTCGACGTTGTTTGGCTTGGATGTGAGCGCTGCAGGCGCAGGGACTGGTGAAGCATCAATGGTGGAAAGGGTGTTCTGCAATTTGGTAGGTGTGGCAGAAGCTCTCCATGCGTCTAAAGTGGTCTGTTTGGACTTTCCTGGCGAAGACATCGAGGTACTTCGACGTCCTCGCGCAAATTGCTGCGTTCTTGCTTTCTTTGACGGGATTGGAAGTGGCGACGGAAGCATTGGTGAGTTTACCAAATCGAGCGTTTCTATTGTATCGGATACCAAAGGTGGTGTTGCTGGGCGTTCGAAGATTACATTCGTCTCGGCAGGAAGCGTTTGCGAGCGTTGCATTGGAGCACGTCTCCTCCTCTTCGTGACACTTGCGGGAAGGTCCTCAAGTACCGGAAGGGACGCTCTTTCATGGAAATCATCGGGTGTGGCTGTTCTGGCCGATTCTCGCACGGGTGGTGAAGACAACAGATCGATGAAGTCGCCTTGTCCTTGTGTGGCAGGCTTTGCCTTTGGTATAGCAAGCTCAACCTCGACTTCTTGCGTCTTTGCAGATACTCGAGACGGCTTCGTACCGGGTTTTGTTACCTTTCCGAATTGATTGATAGTGGCTTGTGGTGTATCACTCGATGCTTTCGTCTTCCTGCCACCACCTTTTGCCTTTGGAACTGTTTTGCTAGCTTCCTGCACGGTTAGGGCTCGCTTCGGCTTCAATTTCGTTTGACGTTCGGCCTCCCAATCTTGAACTTTGAGGGGGACACCGACCTTTACGAAACTCTCAAGGACCCAAATTCTTGCGGGTGCCTGAGGATCGAACTTAGTGGGTCCACGCTTCTTGGGCCCATCGTCGTCAAGATCTAGCGGTAGCTCATCCTCAAGCTCATTCGGTCCCACCTGTGAGCTTGATGGTGGCGCATCGAATTCGCTGTCCGGCTCTTCTTTATCAAGATCAATATGGACCAACTCCCCTGGCGTAAAACTAACGCGAAGCTCGATACTGTTGTCGGTCACTGGATGTTGACGCTTCCCGTGTATACCCTTGATCAGCAATGCCTCGTCCTCTTGTATCGCTTGCAGGTTAGTAGTAGGTAGTCGCTGCTGTTGTTCGGCTCGTAGACGGAGCTGGCGTATGACCAGAGACGGTGCAAGACTGCGAATGAAGTGCTTAGCACCTTCCAGTTGGATCCAGTTAAAGGCATCGTGAGTGAAACTGCGGAGGCCTGGGAAGTCCAAGTCTTGATCCCACTTGATCGATCGCTTCAACTTATCCAGTCCGCTCTGGTTAGAAATGGCAGGGTGCGTATAGTACCCCAAGATGTCAAGTCGTGGAAAGTCATCCGGGATCTTGAGTGTACCATGCTTGCGCTTGAATAGCTTGCTCTCATTGGTCTTTAGCTCATGTTGCAGTCGCTCTCGCCAGTCTGACATAGCTTTCCTGTCACTAGTCGGGATCTTGCAGAGATCACTTCCAAAGCCCGCTTTGGCCGCCTCACAGGCAGTCTTCGGACCGCATCCAGGTATACCCTCGGGCACATAGTCCCCGCCACTCATCAAGGCAACCAGTATCATGCCTTCGCGATCTAGACCCGATGGCCCATTCTTGGTCTCTACGGCATCGTACACGTTTACATGCGTTGGCGTGCTCCCGGACTTTTCCGGTGACCAGTTGCGTATGGTGATGCCACTTCCGAACATGAGTGTGTCCACATCCTCACTCAAGACAGCATCCACTATGCCCTCTCGTTGTAACAGGGCGCATTCGGCCTCGGCCTCTCCTGGCGCAAGATGTATGGGAAACCCGAATTGCTTCAACAGCTGCTTTGCAAGGAACTCCGGTATCGAGGCGACGTTGGGTCCGGTTCGCTTGTTGCGCTTAAACGGTGGTTTGTTGGGGCCATCGAAGACGAAGATGGGGTGGATGGAGAGCGCGATAAGTCGTAGCAGACGGTAATAGAAAGTGCGCAAGGCAGGATTCGTGCCACCTGTACGTTGTCAGCTGTATGGCCGACAGGCGCACAGTAAGTTAATCCTTACCTTTGCTGGCCTGAATCTGAAAAAGCCATATAGAGGTATCAATAGCAATGCGCAACGGCCTGCCCGTCTCTTCGAACTTGTCTAGGGCAAGCTTGGAGAGGGCTATGCGCTTCCCAGGGCCAATCTCCTTGTAGATTCTAGGGGAGTTAGTAACACATTAGACACAATGACATGAATCAATCGACTTGCCCATGGATACCCATTGCGCTGCCATGCTCTTACTAAACGCTGCCCCGACTGCCTTGGCCGTGCGAAGTTGGCGGTGCTGCGCGTGCAGGGTGGCGATTAGATTGTTGTCATGGCGACCACACGCAACGTCGTCCCCCGACTCTCACGCTTGCATGCGCCCTCCCCCACCTTTACCCGCAACTACCAACAATTTACGCATTCCTACAACCTCGATCCAACATGGCGTCTCGCGGCCGAACAGCGACGGCGAACAGCGACGGCGACCGCAATTACGACTCGAGCCCAGATCCGTTGGCCATGTCAATGGGCGAAAACACAACACAAGCCATAAGACGAAAGGCAGCAGGTCGAATGCCACTCACAACAAACTCACCGAGCAAGCAGAATCGAACACTGGACATCTCCGAGTTGGACTTTGACTCACCAGCCAAGTCGATGATTCTCAACACACCACGCGCAGGCGGCGCAAGTCCTTGGCGCATCAAGGTCACAGTCCAGGCTGAACCGGGAAGCGACGAGGAAAACACAATGTCACCATCCATCAAGCGAGTCACACGAACAAAGACCACTACTGTCCCCCTCAAGGATCCGGATGCGCAATCTCCTGTCAAACGACCTCGTGGACGACCTCGGAAGTCTGATGGCGGAGTCGCTGCTAAGCCTAGGCGCAACGGAACACCAGTGAAGAAAGCACCACGTTCAAAGTCACGAGATGCGAGTTTGGACGTTGCAGGATCAAGCGCAGCAGATGTAGACACCGATGTCCCGCCCAAGAAGCGAAGAGGTCGCCCAAGGAAAAGCATTCAGCCACCACCCGAGGATGATGAAACCCTCGTGATCCAGGAAACTATTCCAAACGACGACATGTTCGCAGATCTGACGCCAGTACCTGCAGCAGCATCACAGGCGACGAGCTCGAAGAAGAGTGCTCGCTTTGCGACTCCGCAGATACTCACCACTCGAGATGAAAACGCAGACCTTACACAACAAGAAGAGATGCCATTGGACGCCACGCCACGGAACAGCTTAGGTGGGAAACTCCGCACACGCAAAGGAACACCACATGCCAAGAAATCAGCCCTCATGTCAGGACCGGCCGATGATGGTTCCGATGAAGGCAGCGATGTGCTCACTCCAAGTAGTGAAGACGATGAGTCTGAGCTACAAACGTACGGCCATGATGAACAGACGACCGGGAATCAGCTCGCTGAGATAGAGAATCGTCAAGCGTTTGAAGAAGAGGAGGAAACGCACAACATCGACAACTATGCGCTTGACGAGGGTACTACCAGGATGCCAGATGATACGACAGTTTTGGATAGTGAAAACTTCAGCATGATTTCTGTGGACTCACTACCAAGTAACGGAGGCTTCAGTAGTCCACCAAAGCCCGAAGAGTCCCAAGGTCCTGCAAACCGAAGTATTGGATCTGTTCTTAGTGTGATACCAGAGTCATCGTCTGAGACTCCTCCGAGAATCGTTGTACAGCTCAGCTCTCTGCACAGCTCTACTACATCACAATCCGCGGACAGACTACGTTCGACGGCATCCCCGCGTTACACCACTCCTGTCATCGAAGAAGTTGAACATCCGTCTGAGCCGCCAGCCATACAGCCGGCTCCGCCTACGGTTCCGAAAGTCGAGACTCCCCAGATTGGTCGTGTGGTGACTGCCGGGGTGGCTCTTCAAGGGCTCGTGGATAACAATCGAGCTACACCAGACCCCTCACAAAAAGCGATGGACGTGAATCGGGACCAATTGGATGACCTCTTTCGAGGCTTCAGTGAAGGAACGCGGAAGGAACTACAGGCAGGATTACGACTTGGTGAACAGCTGGCAGATGGTCAAGTGAACTTTCCATCGCCTGCGGCTTCGAGTCCAACTAAGCCACCACATCATGCAGAATCTAGAGAAGGTGTCTTCCGGACCCAACGTAAACAGCGTTCGCGTCTTTTAACGCCGGACGAGCAAGAAGACAATGTTTTGGCAGCCGTGGAACCACCTACAGTGGAAGAGGAGATACAGTACCCTTCCTTGGACGGGGAGGAGGCGGCGAACTCGCTCATCAGTCCTGCAAGCAGTGACAACGAGATGAGCTGGCGTGTAGATACCCCACCTGCGAGTATGACCAGTACTGCTGCAAGCAGTAGTCTCAAGCAGAGCCCCGAGGTTCAGAAGTCGAAAGAAGTGGCCTCGCAGACTCAACAAGACAACTATGCCGACATCTGGCAAGAAGAAGCTAGCCGCTCGTCTAACTCACTTGGTGAGGACGCTCAGTCCGGCGAAGAGCCTTCTAATGATATAGATGTCTTTACAGATATTGCTGCAACTGTCTCAGCTCACGGCAAGCAAACAAGAACACGGCGACACAAGATTACAAGTTCCTCTCAGCACAGCATCGGAGCAAAGGCTACTAGACAGCTCACGCCACCTTCAGCAGATTCAACGGAGTATAACAAGGATGGAGCGGGTGTGGGTATAGTGCAAGCTCCGACAGCGGAGAACAAACAAACGTTAGAGGACGAAGAAACAAGCGATGCGAACGAGGCAAGCGATGCCAACGAAGACAGCGATGACACTGGGATGTTTTTCCAGGCGAATATGCCCAATGTTTTTCGAAAAACGCGAACCTACGAGCGGAGGCAACGAACATCAGACAAAATAAGCCTCTCTTCGTTGCTGGATCAAGGCGAAAGTTTGCTTCCTGAATCATCACCACCTGTGCAGGCAAAGAAGCCATCGTCAGCCACAGAAACGAACCCATTTTTGGGTACACCACCCCGCTTTCCAGGGTTTCCATGTTCGCCGTCTAAGAGTAGTCCATTGCGTCGAGAGATCCGCGGCTCCGATATTTCGTCTGACTCTATCCAGCGATATCAAGAGGAATCGTCGCTCCCTGTGATTCAGAGTTCTCCATTCCGAACAATTATAGATGGCGATAGCATGCTTTCTACAGCGTCGGATCAGCTTCAATTTCGTGCGGAGATGGAGGGCGCGACTGCATCTAGCATTCTACGTGTTCGTGAGGAGGCTAACGAGTACCTTGATGCTTATGAGCCCCAGGAACGAAGCTTGAATGAGATCACAGAGGTGACGGAGCCAAGCAGGACATGGGTCAGAGAGCTGACTGCTCCTGCATCAAGTTCATCGCAGCGGATGCAAAAATCGATGCACTCTCCTGCCTACAAGCCTGGGTCGCGCTTCAGTAACCACACTGCCAAAGATCCTAGTTTGACGCCGGAGATTACAAGGGGGCATATCGAAGTGGAGGACGACGCATCAACTGAAAGCTCAGGACATGAGGACACAGAAGCCAGTTCCAGCCTTGAGAATAACGAAACCACCAACATAATCGCCAAGTCCCTACAGCAACAGACAGCGCTTCCTTCCACCCGTATGGACTTTAACCTCTTCGAAACTCTGAGTCGCCCTGCACCTCCGGCCGCCCATCCCATTCTCGCCCGTTACGCTGCATTGCCCAAGATAGAACCCTGGACGAAAACGCACTACAAAACACTCGACAAACTCTACGCCACTCACCTCAGACACCCCGCTCTCTTCCTACCCTCTCTCAACCCACCTACTCCACTCTCGCACACCAACGATCACCTCGCACAGGGCTTTCTATCCACAAACAAGTACCCATATGTCGGTGCGATCTTTTCAGCATGGGGCTATAGCATGGTAATGACGGAGTCACTTGTGGTGCTTTGTGCGGTGTTTATGGAACTTCTGAGTCTAGAGGATATCAAGCAGTACGAGGCGCGGAGCGGAAGTGGAATCGAACTTGGTAACTGTGCGCCTGGTAGAACCGGGGATCTTATCAAGGGCGAAGAGGTGGTGAGGAGGTTGGCGACTATAGTGTTGGGAGAAGATGTAAGGAGCGATGAGAAGAAGGGGTTGAGGATTGATCGGAGCAAGACTTTGACGATTGAGTGGCCACAGTGAGTGTGTGGCGTGCATTTGCTTTGGCGGCAGACTGCCATATTTTGGCTCATGATGTAATGATGGATTATGTATCTTGCAAGGAGTTTGGGCGTTTGGTAGTACGATACCTTTTGATGAAAATCAAATTGAGGATTTCAGTCTGCATAGTGCTTACGGATATTGTGCCTGCTCTCATATACTCGGTCACGCTGTTTTTTCCTTACTGTGTCTCCCATCTACGACGACGGTATACGTCAAGCCAATGCATCTAAAAGCTGGTCGTTCACCCACTGATCTAATGTCCAATTTCGACACTCAGGTAACTTAAACTGCCGGCAATCCGTCACAGAAGCGTGCTCGCAAATTTCCTAATATGAGTGATTATATCCTACCCTCTTTATTATTGGAACTGTGCAAATGGATTACTAGTCATGCAAAAATAGAGTGTGATTTCAAAGTTCTTGACTGCTACGTGCCACAGGAAGATTTCTAGATAGGTGAAGAGCTTCTGCTATGTGGATGTGTATAGTATTCTAGTGTGTACCTATGTAGCAGTGTCTATGTATGTACTCCCAGCAGGTGATAAACGACTACTAGTCGATTAAGAGCATCTCCTACTACATCGCTCTCCCCTACTCACGCAGCTGCAATTTCTGGTTGATGGTCTAAGAAACAAACCGCTGCAAAAAAAGAGCAAAAAAGTAAACAGGGGCCTAACTGGGAATTGAACCCAGGACCTGCCGCAATTAAGAATTGTCTTCCCAAAGCGGCAATCATACGACTAGACCATTAGGCCGTGTTATTGCTGATGGATAAAACGCAATTTAGATAAAATATATTCTAACAGCATCAAAGGAACGAGAGATGAAGTGTGGTTGTGTGGAGATGACGGGAGAAGCGAATATGCATTGTCATCGAGATTTGCGTTCAGTGGGTAAGCGAGAGAGCGCGGCTTATTAGACGAAACACCGTTCTGGAATCGGCTTCATCGCAGCTGCGATTGGCTTACGCGGGCGACCTGCACCCTGTTGACCTGCCTGCGAAAGGCGTGAAGATGTCTAGAGTTTCTATAGCAGAGTATTACAGGACACATGTTAGTACAAGTCTTAATATCTGATGCGCGAGGTAGAGGCGAGAGCAATGGATTTACGTAAGAGAGATGTTTAGAGTGTGATGCGAGCATGGTGTCGTGTTAACCGTCCCTTCCTTCTGTGCAACAAACACGCTTGTAAGCATTATGGATCACTTGTTAAGTTCCGACTAGAATCCCTCGTTGTGAACCTTGCACAAATCATGGCAGCACGAAGCACACGCAAGAATATCTCAAAGATGATGCACGTCTAATTACGGCGAATCATAGTATATGATTATAAACTTTGCTTCTACGCTCCTACAAGCCTGACCCGCTCGCTCTCCAACGGCGACTACAGCGTGTCCAAGATGACAAGTCCAATGCTCTAAGTTGCTAGCTTGGTCGCGGGCTTGTCCCACGCTTTTTGGTAGTGATACAAAACAAAGGAAAGCCTGCTAGGGTGTCTGGCCATCGCCTCGTCTCACCTCGCCAGATGCAACTCTTCACTTCATCCTGCCTTTTTCGCGCTTTTCCTTCATATACTGCCACGATCTTATCGGGCCTGCAGAGAGCAAACCTTTCAGACTTTGTACCGTGGAAGGCCACTTGACAGTTTGGTTGATCGCTTTTGTCACAACGTCTGGGAGGTCCTTCTCCCCAGCTATCCGCTTGTCAAACTCTCCAGCGACCTGCTTCTTCAAGATACCTGATGCGGCTTCATCCTGGCTTGCGTCTAGCATCTCCTGATACTCGCGCCCAGAGATGCCGAACTTCCCTCGGTATTGGAAGTATATTTTTTCGCGGAACTTCTTCGGCAGCCGCCGGACCATGTTGGCGAGTCGATCGGGGTCCACGTCTTGCGACAACTTGAGGTCGATGTCAGTGTTGTCCACCCAGTTGGGTTCCGCAATTGCCTGGTCATCCGCGTATCGGACGTTGGGGAGGGACATCAGCAGATCGTGGTATAAAAGCCTGAAGTTGCGCAATTGATGTGTGACGATGTTGCTAATCTTCTTCGGATTCTCGCCGCCGTACGACATGCGCGGGTCGCCTTGATAGCTCAGGCCTGTGATTGTAGAGTAAAGCTCCTTCTCGGTGAAGCTTTCTGGTAGGAGGAGAAGCGAGCATCGGACGGCGGAAAGGAGGTTGCGCTGGTTTGCGACGCGAACGTTTGGTTCTTCGATTAGGATCTTGCAGGGCTTGTGCAGTCGTCCAGCAAAGTACAACGTGTCCCACTCGGTGAGGTCGCGCAGAAGAGTCTGGAAGTTCACGACTGCGTACTTGATCATTGTGCCGTTCACTATAACATATGGGTTGAAATAGGCGCCCGCGCCATATTTGTCTTGCACATGGCTTATCACCCCTGACCCAAGTGACCCAAGGAAGGAGTAGTGGTCTCGGTGTTCGCGCAGGTTGAGCGAATGGAAGTGCTGAGAGAACCTTGGTGTCAAGATGAAGTCAATCATCTTTCCACCGCCCTTCTGCCAATTCAATATCGCCTCGGGCGGGTTCGGATGCGGTGATTGCGTCGTCCGCGAAGCCGTTGCGGCTGACTGAGGAAAGACGCCAGAGCCGTAGGCAAACGCGTAGGTGATGGGCGGAAACTTGCGCAATATGCCCCTCAGTGACCGCTTGAACTCCTCGTTCGTTTCTATCAATTGATTCTTCCCAAAGTCCTTGTGCGGAAGTTGCGTGAAGTCTGTCAGCGAGGGAGCTTCATCTTCCCACTCGGGCGGCAGCGTCTGGTAGGCGTGCGCTGCATCTTTAGGCTGAGTTTGTTGCGATGATATACAGCGGCGGATCAATTGCAGCTGCGGCCTCCTACACGACGCTATCCGAGTCGTTAACCTGTGTCGATACATTTTGTGTAGACATCGGTGCATCGGTGTTCGCGAAGTGAGCGAACGGGTGACGTAAGCGGTTGCTACCGTGGCCAGGTCTTGGCAGATCCGTTGTTTGTGTCGTCCCTCCCTCGACCTGGGTTGCACCTGCAATTCTTCATCATACACCCAGAACCACCAGCAACCAACAACTTTCTGCTCTGCTTCCAAAGCGCGCCCCCAAGGCTACAGTTGCTCTTTCTGATTCCAAATCCACTTTCCAAAACCCTGTACGACATCAGACGCTCCCGCAATGGACGCGTCTCTTGCCTCACACCAGGCGCGTCTGGCGACATTCGCAGCAACCACGACCAGCAAGGCGCGACGCACCTCAAATCGATCAAAGAAGGCAGCGCCCAAGTCAAAATTAGCATGGCCGCACGCTTCGCCCAGTCCACAGGATCTCGCCTTTGCGGGTTTCGTCTGGAAACCCACCACAACCAGCCCCGACAACGTCCAGTGCTTCAGCTGCGCCTGCCAGCTCGACGGATGGGAAGAGGAAGATGTCCCCGCCTTTGAGCATCTAACACATTCACCAAACTGCGGCTTCGCCATAGTCACATGCATTCGACTTCGCAATGGCGATCCAGGCAGGACCGAAGACGACCCCTCCAGTGATGCGATGGTCACAGCGCGACGCGACACCTTTCGCGACTTCTGGCCACTTGAGCACGAGCCAGGCTACCCCAACGCCGACCAGATGGCAGCCGCAGGCTGGATGTTCGACCCCGCCGAAGATACTCCTGACGGTGTTACCTGTCCATACTGCTCTCTTGCTCTTGACGCGTGGGATGCCGGCGACGATCCACATGAAGAGCACCGCCGTCGCTCCCAGGATTGCTTGTTCTTCACTCTTACTGAGCTCTACCACCCACCGACCAAACCCGCGCCAACAAAGAAAGGCAAAGGCGTTGCAAAGGGCAAGCGCGCCTCGACTCGCACCTCTACATCATCTACATCATCTGCAGCGAGCACAACCAATACCCGTGGCAAGAAGCGCGCCAGTGAAACAATCGAGGCATCATCTTTCTCCGAAATCGATCTCCCCACACAGAAGCGAGGAAAGACTCGCGCCAACGACGGCGACGTAGTCGAAGCATCCACATCCTCCGAGGTTGTTCTCCCAGCACAGAAGAAAGGCAAAGGAAAGGCGCGTGCCAGCAAGGCGACTGAGGCCTCCACATTCTCCGGAATCATCCCGACTACACAGACGCGTAGGACCCGTGCCAGCAATGCAACTTCATCATCCACTTTCCCCGAAATCCTGCCCACAACAAAGAAGCGAGGCAGAGCGCCCGCCAGCAAAGCCACCGAAGCTTCAACCATAGCCTCCACCTTCTCCGAGAGTGTCCCAACCACGACGAAGCGGGGCAAAGCACCAGTCGCCAGATCAAACGAAGCCAGCAAAATCACTGAAGCTTCAACCTTCTCTGAGATCGTTCCAACCGCACTAAAGCGGGGCCAAGTACCTGCTGCCAAATCAAACGAAGCCAGCAAAGTCACTGAAGCCTCGACTTTCTCTGAGATCGCTCCCACCGCACTGAAGCGAGGCAAGGCCAAAGCAACCGAAGCTAGCAAATTCACCGAAGCTTCCACCTTCTCCGAAGTCATTCCACCTACACAGCAGCGATACAAGACTCGTTTTAGCAACGCGAGCTCAGCATCTGCATCCTCCGAGATCCTCCCACCCACAAAGAAGCGAGGCAAGACACGCGCTAGCAACGCAACATCTGTCTCGAACATGTCCGAAATCATCCACCCCAAACAGAACAAGGGCAAGAAGCGTGCCAGTGAGGCAGTCGAAGTGGACAGTTTCTCCGAGGCAGACCGTCCTTCCAAGCGATTCAGATCCTCAAGCTTCTCCAGCCTCCCAGATGACTTGCCTGTCGGTACTCCTAAGAAGACACCTACACACTTGAAGGAAACAGGGACCTTTGAGATGTCAAGCTTTCCCTCGGGCCTTCCAGTTGGTACACCTAAGAAGACACCTTCCCACTTGGCCGAGAACAGGACCTTTGAGATGTCTGAATTTCCCTCAGACTTGGATGTTGGTACGCCTAAGAAGACGCCTACACACTTGAAAGAGACTGGAACATTTGAGATGTCAAGCTTCCCCATGGACTTGGATGTCGGTACTCCTAAGAAGACACCCATAAACCTTGCCGAGTCCTGGGAGCCCACTGACATGGACGGCTTCTTCGCTGGCTCGAGCGGCGCACACGCTTTCATGAACGACGTCATTATCGATGCTGGTCTCGACGACATTGTTGCCGGCTCTAATGAACTTCAGTCCGCTGTCTTGGCCGGCCTGACTGAGGAGGAGAAGGACATGACCATTGAGCAATGGGTCTTATACAACGCCAAGCGCGGAGAAGAGAAGCTCCGCCGGGCGTGCGAAATGCAAATTGCGGCCTTTGAGGCAGAGGGTCGCCGTGCCTTGGCAGCCCTCGAGGCCCTCGAGACCGTCTAGAACGTTACGACTATGATGCCAGGAGAATTTTGGAGTTTTTTGGGGGCGTTCGGTCGTTTTATGATACCCCTGGGAGGACATTACGGTGTTTGATTGTTTTGTTTTTTGTTGTTTCTTGAGGAGTTTTGTTGGACACAACGACCCTGACTCCATCGCGGCTTGAGGTGACCCCTTGGTTGTAGCCGCCTGAAAGGGCTGGCTCCCTCGGGTGATCCAATATTAGCCAGGTGGAGGTGGGATGGTGTGTAGTAGTCTAGAAGAATTTTGAATTTTGGACATTATGTTTGCTGATGCTGTGATCAATGCTTTGGTGTGATGTGGAAAGTGTCTTTGTAGTGTGGAAGTGTGCAACGTGCTCTTGGGTAGGAAGGTATGAGTATTTATAGAAAAGAGGTGGATGTGATGGGCTTTTGGGATGGATGTGAGATTTTAAAATTTGCTTCTGTACAGGTGTATATATCGATATAGTACAGAGTATGTTTGTATGATGCTGCGAAGTCTGTTACGCTATGTGATAGCACGCCACTTACGTCCTTTATGATACGTGAAGATGGTCAAGCTATAGTATGATGATGCGTACCTTGTACATTGGATGACTGTGGTGTTTATATGCATTAAGACTTTGCTGAGAATGCTTTTATAAGATAGCATGGAGTCTATGGCATACTACCACGGTGGGCGTCAAGATGGTATTCTGGTATTCAAGTAGGCAAAGTGTTATTTGGTATTTCAGATTCGTCATGCAAAGTCGACTTCATCACTGCAAACTAACAGGTGTGGTACACTAACATTGATTCGCAATTCGCAATATATACACACAGTCTCTACTTCTTCTGCTCACCCTCCTTCGGTGGCTCCGGCTTGGGTGTTGGTAATCTAAAGTTGTCTGGCTTCAAATCATCACCAGGGCCAACCTGCTCCCATGCTGACGAGCCACCGCGGAAGTTGCGGAAAGCCTGCGTCATCTCTAGAGGCTCTTGCACGATCCGCTTCTTCTCCTCATCGTAACGGATCTCTGTGTAACCTGTCATGGGGAAGTCCTTGCGCAGGGGGTGGCCATCGAATCCGTAGTCTGTCATGATGCGCCTGAGATCTGGGTGGCCCACAAAGAAGACGCCAAAGAGATCGTACACCTCGCGCTCGTACCAGTTGGCGCCGTCATAGAGGTCACACAAGCTGGGCACAGGAGTGGCCTCGTCGGCGTACGTCTTGACGCGCAGGCGCGAGTTGTGGCGGATGCTGAGCATGTTGTAGACGACCTCGAAACGCTGGTCCTTGGTGGGGTAGTCGACGGCGGTGATGTCGGAGATTTGGGTGTATTCGGCTGCGGTGTGGTGTTTGAGGAAGGTGAAAGTGGGGATGACACCTGAGGGGGGGATGTAGATTGTCAATTCGTCCTTCCATACTGAGAATCTATGGGGGTATTAGGGAACCATTGATTCGAATACAAGGATCTGGGGGGGACGTACTGCTGGATGTATTTGGGCAGACATGACATGAGGTACTGTCCGTACTTGTGCAGCGACTCGGCCTTTTCCTTGTATCGGTCGGCCGGGTTCACGACGGCGGCCTTGAGCTTGCCCTGGTCCTCGCGGGGAGCGTACTGTGGTCGCGGTTAGACATGATGCCTCCATGTTTGGCTAGAGATGGCGCACCCGCATGTTTGGCGTGTCGGTGCCCTGGCCCGCGACTTCCTTTGCGCGCAGGCCCGTCGAGGCAAAGGTGCGCGCGGCATGGCGAGCGCAGCCCGAGGCGCGCACGGCGGCGCCCAATGGCCGGCCAACAGCGAGCCGCAGAGCCATGGTATGTGAATCGGGCAGGGAGAGGCTGCGCGGTGCAGTGGGTGGAGTGGTGGGCGACGTGTGGGGGTGGCAGGCGGGCGACGACGTCGTCGAGTTCGCAGCTGCTCCCACGGGCTGCACGCTTATGTAAGTAGCGTCGGGGCGGATCCTTGGTGTTCCAGCGCGCAAGTGCAGCCTCTGAACAGCCATCATCACCCCGTGCATCCCTTTCCTACGAGCGACTCTCTGGCTGGCGTGATTCTGTGCGCTTCGACTGCCCAAATCTCCTCTGCCGTCGCTGCCCGCCCACTCCGCCCTTGCGCACCCCCGTCCCACGCATCCTCTCCGCGAGCGCCACCCTCTCTTGCTCGAGC
The DNA here is from genome assembly GCA_010093695.1 of Plenodomus tracheiphilus IPT5. Classification (NCBI taxonomy): domain Eukaryota; kingdom Fungi; phylum Ascomycota; class Dothideomycetes; order Pleosporales; family Leptosphaeriaceae; genus Plenodomus; species Plenodomus tracheiphilus. The sequence goes on from MU006309.1 coordinate 249,027, forward strand.
AAGCCACACCGCACCACACACGTCGTCATGTCCCGGATACAGCAAGACCAGTTCGTCGACGATGACGAGGAGGAGTGCTGTCCCCTCTGCGTCGAGGAGTTCGATCTCTCCGACAGGAACTTCCGGCCCTGTGTCTGTGGCTATCAAGTATGCACGCCCAAAACTCGGTGAGGCAGGCTCGAGTCCCGGTGCTAACGTTGCCCCCAGATATGCCAGTTCTGCTTCAACAACATCAAGACGACCATGAACGGGCTGTGTCCTGCCTGTCGCCGGCCCTACGACGAGTCGACAATCGAGTGGAAGACAATCTCCCCGGAAGAGTGGGTCCCCTGCACCTGCCGTTGTGAACATGTCTAACAGCCCGCAGCATGGCCAAACACAAGCAACAAATCGCGCAAAAAGCCAAGAAGAACGCGCAGATACGGCAGAAGGAGGCACAGAAAGCCGAAGCCGACTCGCTCAGCCGCAAGCATCTCGCCGGTCTGCGAGTCGTCCAGAAAAACTTGGTCTACGTTACCGGCCTCACCCCCACGATCCGCGAAGACCGCCTCCTTGATACCCTCCGCGGCGACGACTATTTCGGACAGTATGGCAAAATCATTAAGATAGTCGTGAGCAAAGCCCGGGAAAACGCCAATCACCAGCAGTCGGTCGGTGTCTATGTGACATTCGCCCGCAAGCAGGATGCTGAAGCGTGTATTCATGCTGTCGACGGCTCGCAAAACGGGGACCGCACGTTAAGGTTTGCACACTTTCCGCTTCTTTTTGCGTTACGATTCACTTACACGTGTACAGAGCACAGTACGGTACTACCAAATACTGCTCCGCGTACCTGCGTGGCGAGCAATGCAACAACCGCAATTGCATGTTCCTACACGAGCCGGGCGAGGATAATGACAGTTTCACACGCCAAGATCTCTCCATGATGAACTCGATACAGACGCAGCAACCGTCCCAATCGTCAACCTCTCGCGCAGCGCCCCCCGCTCATCACGGGCCCCCTGTCGCTGCTGCCACACCCATGAACCGACAAAACAGCAATGATACCTCGAACTCGTCGCAAGACGCACCTGGTCTCCCAGCGACCGCGAGCTGGGGAAGCAAGGCGATTCTCGAACGTCGAGGAAGTCGCTCTACGATCGCTTCGAACCACCCCAGTCCCATGGTCACCAACGCAATACCCGCACAGCCGCCCAAGCCACCCAAGGCGGAAGAGCCATCGAAGAAGAAGGGCAAAGAAAAGGAAAAGAGCAAAGAAAAGCCAATCGAAGCTTCGAAACCGCCCGTCCCGCAGCCCGCTCCGACTCCTGCTGCCAAGCCGTCAAAAACTCGCGACAATGGGTTTCAAAAATTGTTGGATGTTATCTGCTCGTCAGATTTCAAGTTTGTGTTCTCTCGATCAGTTCTCACTGATGACGAATTCAAAGCCGTCCTCGAATTTCCACCATTGCTAGATCCCAACGGCGGTGCGAAGCATCGCGCCACACGAGAAAGGGAAGAGAAGCTGGCATTGGAGCGGGAAGCTGAGGTCGAGCAGCTCAAAGCGGCAACACAACAAGCACCAGCAACCGAACATGAAGATACCGAGGCAACGGTTGGGGGTAGTTTACAGCTGGGAGGGGAGCCAGAGGATGGTCCAGAACTGCCCACGAACCACCTAAATCAACACTCTGTTGCAGCTTCAGGTCAGCAAGCCTTCGGTGCCGGCTTATTTGGCCAGAATAACTCTTTGACCGAAGACTTCAGTAGCCTGGGTCTAAGCACACGGAACTTGACACCACAGCAACAACAGCAGTTGCTTCTGTCCAACTTCAAGTCGGGCGCACAACCTACCGGGCTGCTTTCCAACATGCAAAATCCGCAAGCGCAGCAACAACAGCAACAGCAACAACACGGGCTGACTGCCAACACATCAGGTCATGTACGGCACACTTCGCGGTTCAGCTTTGCGAACGATAGCTCGTCCGCCTCTGCAAACGTACAGCCCGTTGCAAACCAAAAATTGATGAGCCAGCAAAATTCGATGATGCCAAAGAACGCAGGGCATTTTAGCCAGATGTCACAGCATCAGCCTTTGGGTAATCAGTTCTTCACCAACGTGCAGGGGCCACCTCCTGGTCTGAAGCCGACTGGTACCCCACCTGTCACCGGGACCGGTATGTTTGGCCAGGGCCACGGATTCGCTACTGGCGGTCTGGGTTATGGTGCGAACGTTGGCGGTAGGAACAACAGTGCTGCAATGTACCAGGACTTGCTCCAAAACAGGAACATGGATGGCGGTGCTAAGCGTGAGTCAATGTTCCCTTCTTTTCTTAATCAACATTCCCAGTCATCCACACCTGCCCCTGCCCCTGGCCTCTTGAACTTTCCTTATGGACCTTCGCCTGGCGCTTACCAGGAATCTGGTTCGCAGAAGTCTAAGAAAAAGGGCAAGAAGCATAGGCACGCCAATACCTCTTCCTCTGGAGGAGGTGGTCTAGCTGATGTCCAAGACCCGAGTATCTTACAGGCGAGGATGCATCAAGGCATGGCCGGGCAGGGCATGTATGGCCAAGGTCAGGGTGGTTTCACGTCCATTTATGCGAACAACAACTACGGTGGCGCCGGACGATGGTAGTCACTTCTTTCTCTTTCACAAGCATGTCAATCATTCGGTTCGGCAAAGTGTTTTGGTATCTCTCGTTGCGACGATGGCTGCATGGCGTTTCGGTATTACAGCAAATGCATCGGCACATACTCGGTGCTTCGACACTGATGCCCGGCGTTTTTGATTGGCTTGATTGTCGTCACATCTCGATGGCCTTTATATGCGATTTACGGCACCCCATTACCTTCATATATCTCTTTCATTTCTGCCACGCTTGGGAGCAAAGTCTATCACCGACTGCTCAGGTCTGCGTCTCTCTTTTCGTCATGGCCATCGCATGTACGTAATTTCCCCTTCCTGCCGCATATAAGACGGCATGCTTACTTTCTAATAGAGAGATGGCTTCTTCATTATCCTTCTGCCTTTCAAAGTGACAAAGATGAACGAGAGAAACACCTTGCCGCTTGATGTACCTAGAATGCTTTGCTGGACGCACCAGCCGCACCGACCGATTCAGTGTCAGGCGCCGGCCGTAGTTGTTACTCATTCTCCCTGACTGCACTCCATGCCCCCTCAGACTAAGATTGAAATTCCTGCTAACAGCCATGAACAGACGAGTCACCTTTTGGTGTAGAAGATGAAGCCTTGTTCAATATTGACGCACTTGTTAACGACGACGACGGCGAATCTATGCGAGGCCCTCCACTCACACCTCTGCACACCCAGCTCTTCGAACAACCTCGACGGGCGACACCTTCTATCCCGCCTGGATTCACAGCCCCAGCCATTCCTCGAGCTGTCATGGACGAGCCTCGCTCACGTCCAGGCTCCCGACCAATGTCGCGAACCACATCCTCGACGATCACACCGGCTGTACCAGTTGTGCCGATTACACCAAAACAGGTTGCCTCGCCTATGAAGACGAAGAAAAGCAAGCAGAAGAGTGATGACGCGGAGTCTGCAAAGCCTGTCAAAGTGACTGCAGAAAACACCCAGCCAGAAACACCGAGCAAGGCCACAACGAAGGCAGGACCACCGAAGTCCAAAACACCCAATGAAGTCGTCAAGAAGACGAAAGAAGCTGCCAGCGATCCACCAAAATCCCAGTCAGAGGAAAATAAGCCTGCTTTTGAGGTAGTTCCGCCCGTCACGCCCAAGGCTAAGACCACAAGCAGGAGGAACAAGAGTGTCAACGAATCTACTCCCAAATCAGAGGATGTTAAGAGTATCCCTGCACCTGCTGCTGTAACGCCGTCCTCTACAACTTATCGACAACCCCTCAGCAAACTAGATATCGCAACTGCGACAAAGATGCCACCGGGCCAACAGACTCCTGCCACCAGCTCATCCAAGGTTGACCTTCAGTCTAAGAATGCACGACCTTTGACGGCCACATCTGCGACCTCGGTCCCATCCAGCCCAGCAGCTACGGCAACAGGGTCGCCGATCAAGCGTTCAGTTGCACCCAGGACGTTGCGTGTTGTCCCAACTTCCAAAGCTGAAACTCCACCGCCTGCGCCTATAGTGACCACACCACTACCTCAGATACCAACCGTAGACAAGCTTCGCTCCAGGCAAGCCAGTGTCGCCTCGCTCAATCCACCGGGTACGCCAGCAAGTGAAATGATTTCGGATACGGCATCCGTTGCTTCGACTTCGTTCTCTCGGGCCAATTCGCCGCCTCCCGTTGGTGGAAAGGTTGGTACTGCTCCAGTGCGGAAGAAAACCAAATCACAAGCCAAAAAGGATAGACAAGATCGCAAGCGGCAGATTGAGGAAGAGCAAACGATGCTGGAGGAGCAGAAGTCTGATTTGGAAGTCGTGCAAGCGCCCATTATTGGACGAAAGAAGAAGGAGAAGAAGCCCTCAAGTGCCCCACCAAAGTCAATAGCTGCCGCTTTCCGTAGCCAGCCCGCTTCCCCCAAGCCCGCTACAGTCGAGGAGGAGCAATATGACGCGCCGACTCCTGTATCACGTAAGGCCTCTTCTGTGAAAGTCTCAGCCAGGGAAACGCCGGAGCCGGAACCTGAGCGTATTCAGGAGCCGAGCAAGGAGAAGAGAGAGCACACTGCTCAAACGATCATGGCCGATTTGCAACGTACTGGCGAGCTTCTGGCTTCTTCTCTCGAATTCTTCAAGCCGTTGTCCTCGTCACTCACTCATGCATCTCGCAATAGCCAATCGGCTAGTGCCATAGCACCTCCAGACCTGAAGATCCACTTTTCCGAAGCTGACCTGAAGGCACTTGCGAATAAGAAGCCTGTTCGCATCGAGGCTCAAGATGGAAGACCTGACTCGCGAACGCTCATCACGCCTGGCGGTAAGTTCCTCTGGGGTCTGAGTGAAGAGCTAGAGGCCAAGGCTCTAGAACTGGAACAGCACATTGAAGAATTGAAGGGGGCCGCTCGCTTTCATCCACGCAAGCAAACCTCACATGCCTTCAACCACAACATACCTGGCCAAGCTCAGTCCAACGATGTTCTTCCTGCAATAACTACAGCTCTTAAAGAAGCTGGTCGAAAGCTCAACACGAACAGTGGTCAACAGATGCCTAAGATGGATCCAACATCTGGTTTGCTTGGCTCAACGAACCACTCTCTTCCTCCTGTGCAAGCTCCAGACGTTTCGGTGCCGCAACAGCCTGTGTCACAGCAGCAGACACCCGCAGATGCAGGCCAGTACTTGAATCAGTTTGTTCTACCAAAGACGGATAATCCGCCACCAAATCAGCCGAGACCAGAAATGGCCGCCGTTGGAGGACCTCCAGGAGCAGGCACTGCCAATATTTCTGTCAACGTTAACAAGTTTGCCAAAGCCGCAAAAGCCGTTGTTGAAGGCGGCGCCGTCGGTAGCACAGAACTTGATGGTATGGGCGTGATGGCATCCGACCTTCTCGGCGGTGTCTTCGTCCAGGGTCTCGAGGCACTTGTTGGTGCTGGCCTCGGTCTTTATCCGGGCAGTCAGGACTTTGGTGTGGACGGTAACGGCAATATCACCCTGGGACGAGGTGGAGGTAAATTAGACGTACAGGGATTGATGAATGCAATTGAGAGTACAGCTGGAATGGGCGGGTACGGAGGCAACGCGAGGAGAGGTAGAGGCAGCGTACTTAGTATGGAAGAAGCGGAACAGGCTATGCTTGCGGCAAAGAAGGAACATGATGTGTTGGAAAAGAAGTTGGCGGCCCTCATGAAGAAGAATAGGAAGTTGGCGCTTGGAACCAAGTAGGAGGGTGCAGGTAGTCGAGCTCATGAGTTCAAAGCTACGAGAGGTAAATTTGGGGACAGAGTGATCCATCGACTTGTGATAGGCAAAGATACCCAGGAATGCAGATCGTGGCTTTTCTTGCATATTCAAGGCTACAGCATTCAAGTTGTGAATACCTGTGTCGTAGTCCTGCGATGAAACTCTATAACCCTTGTAACGCTAAGCTGGCGCAGCGCCGCGCACGGATGCAACTGCGACCGAGGAGACAGCTTGCACATCAACCTTTAACCTTCGATTCAAACTTTCAGTCTTCCCTTTGATCCTTCAGCATCATTTGCAGCAACTGCAGATTTTTAGGGTCATCTGAAGCTCCTTTCCAGCTGCAGTGGTTTCCTATTTTCATTTGCCAAACTGCAGGAGCGGCTCACGACAGCTCCTCTGCCATTGAAGAGTAGGACCGAAGCGTAATTAGGAAGATGTTGTCTGACGGGAAGATTGACTCGCTGGACACTCACTTGGAGCAATTCAAGTTGAACGAAGATAATCGGCAGACTGACCTCCAGGTGAAATGAACCACCAAGATCTTCTTGACCATTGCTGACCAACTCAGAACCTACTCAGGGAGTACGGAACGCTGCTTGAGGACTACAAGGTATTGAAGAAGGCGTTTGAAGTAAAGGCTAACAAATCAACGGTGGTTTTGCCACATCGAACCCCATCGCATAGTGGCAAGGCTAGAGAGCCCTACGTTCTTGTCCTTGTTGATGGCAATGACTATATAGTAGGCAACTATCGTCTCCACATATTATAGTTAATGGACTGACAGTTCGCAGTTCAATGATGAGTTGATAAAAGATAAAGAGGAAGGTGGGATGCGCGCCGCTCGTTTGCTCAACGAAGCGGTAGAAAAGTACTTGCACCATAGTGTTCCGGCAACTCGCAAGGCGCACATTATCGTCCGTATCTACGCTGATCTGACCGCTCTCTCAAAGCAGTTGACAAAGTCGAAAGTCACTGGCCCAGAGAAACGCTCTCTTGCACCGTTCTCGGCTGCTTTTACACGTGCGATTGGTCTCTTTGACTATATCGACGCATTAGATGAAGAAGGGACGAAGTTCAAGGTCAGAGGTATGTATCATGCTGATCTGCCGAGATATTTTGCACAATGCTGACGATGTTGCAGAACAATTCAAGTACGCTTCTGAGGATGATGCTTGTAGTCACATCATATTCGCTGCGTGTCATGATCCTGCCTACCTTTCTCAATTAGTCCCTTTCAGTGGAATGCGTGAGAAGATTACTCTAGTCCAAGGTGCAGGATGGAACCAGGAGTTTGATCAATTCAACCTAAACGTCACCCAGTTTCCGACAGCCTTTAGGTGGTCTGAAGTACCAACAATTGCGCCGATCAACAGAGCAGTATCGTCTAGCACAGTGGCAGATCCTACCCCGTACAAATCCATCGTAGTCTCTACGCGTCCTACACTCCGAACCAATTCCTGGCGCAGGGACGGACCGGTGAATGGCAACCGCTCTGCTCTAAGCAGCCCGGAGTTGGCTCCCGTTCGCCCCGATAGTAGCAACAATGGTGTCAGTCTCAAGAAAGAGCCTCCGACGACACAGGAAAAGACTAAGGTACCGTGCAAACACTTTCAAAAGGTAGGATCCTTCGATTCCAACCCACCTATAGCTGTATTCAAAACTCACTTTCTATAGGGAACATGCCGTTTCGGCGACAAATGCACATTCGCCCACGTCCCTCTCCGCAAACCTTCCAGTCAGATTGCAGCCCCCAGTTCAGACCGCACCAATATTGCCACCCACCTCCCCAAAAAGCTCACACCAGGCTTCATTCCCATCAACGCATCCAACCAGCGCCTCGACGCCTACATCCGGCCCCCAACCGACCAAGAATTCTCAATCTACAATGCGCGCTTCCACCAGCGCAAACCCTGTAATACCTTCCATCTGCAGCAATCCTGCACCAACTTTGACTGCGCGTACGATCACTCTGCGCTGGAGCCGCAGTCACGTCATGTCCTAAGCTATGTATTGCGGTGTACGGCGTGTCCGCGCAAGGGCGAGTGTAGGGTTGAGGACTGCTTTTATGGACATGTTTGTCAAAAGGAGGGGTGTAGTGGGCAGATGAAGGGGTTGCATGATGTTGATCCGAGGGTTGCGGGGATGGTGCCGGCGGAGGGGAGGGAGAGGAAGAAGAATATTGTGCAGGTTGAAGAGGTTCGTTTGGTTGATGTCGAGGAGCAGTCGGTAGAGAGTAAGGAGCCAGTGTTTTATTGGTGAGACTGGGAGGGCGAGTGAGGAGGTTTGGATTTCATGGTCAAGGAGGGGAGGTGGGTTCGGAGGGGTGTACAGGATGTTTTTGAGAGATGGAGTCTGTATATGAGAGGAAGTTTGAAAGGTTACGCTGGGTGTTCCGCAGTCAGCCAATACTGGAAATATAAAGGCGTTCATCAAAGACATGTAATACTACAGCTCGATGGCGCACTATCACGGCACCTACACTCTCCCACATCGATTGGAGCTCAATGCCAGACGATCAAGCCATCTACAGGGACGCTGTAGCGAGTCTGTGCTGTATCTATAACTCTAAAGAGCGCAATTACTTCAAGTGTTCTTGTTGCTCGTACATGATACTAGCATTCAAGAGGTTCGTCGCTACTGAGCGCACTCAACTTCAATGCTGTCAGAGTGTGCAACTATCCTTCTCAAAAGCGTCTCAATATCCCAACCTCAAACTCAACCCATAAATCGACTGAAAATAGCTACAAGTCCGCCAGAGGGACATATACGCGCAACCTGGGGCTGACAATATTCAACGCTCTATACACAATACACATAGGTCACAAGAGATTAAGTAGAGTATGTTGTGATACTGGCAAGTGTTTTAAAATATACTTTAAATATATTATATATATTATAGCAAAGACACTATCATGGCTGTTAGATTTCTGGACAATTCAGTTAACCGAGACTACCATAACTGCGCAAATTCGCAACTTTCATTCCTCCACGCCACTATATTAAGAAATGATAACTCCTCCATAATCTGACGACATGCAAATATAATCAGTACAATCCCCTAAAAAGACGAAGAAAATGACTTGCAAAACTCTCCATGCCAAGAATTACTATTGGGTTCTGGTTATCGCCTAAAGAAATTGTGCTGATTCCGCTATTATCTCTATCAAAGCCACCACCACCTAACAACACACCTCCCCGGCACCTTCCAAGGGGAAAAAAAGTAATTCCGACACCGGGAATCGAACCCGGGCCTTGCCGGCACTATACAGTGAGCTGACTCTGCGTGATGAGAGCGGCAAATCCTAGCCACTAGACCATATCGGAGATGTGAGGCGATTGGATAGGATATGTGGAATTAAAAATATATATAAAGTTAATAACGATAGCATAGGAAGTATTTCGTGGCCATAAAAAGTCTGGAGTTGGTGTCTGAAAATTTGATTCACGGGCTGAGTGGGGACATGGGCGCACGGCTACCATGGCAGCTAACTAGCTTTTGACAAGGACTAGGAGCATTTTCTGTGATTGACATTTGCAGGTATGGAGGATAATGACTCATGAGGTAGCGAGACATAGGTCAGTCGTTGTGATTCGTATCTGGCTACTTCGAAAATCATGAAGTGTGGTTATACGACGCACACATATTCATTTTTTGTGATTACATACAGCAAGTCTCTTCAATGCTGTGTTTTCCCTACAGTTGAGAGTATCATATTGTCTTGTCGCAGCTTCCCATGCTCTCGGTTACCAAAATTGTCTGGAAATCCAACAGTGGTGACACCTGTTTAAGGCGCTTTGATACTACTTACTAAGGTCTACTAAAGAATACTTGTAGCGATCAAAGTATACTGCGAGAATATGATACAGCCTTAATATCAGGCTATCTAGAAAATAAGACGTTATGTTAGTTACAAGTTGCTCACACACCTGGCTAGCGTACTTCTGGCTATTTCATTTGACCAAGAGCCATGACTTTTATTGGAATACTCAGAAACAGGGTTTGAGAGGCATACATCATAATATACATGTAAATGTTCTTCTCCAGCCCTGTCTGCTACTGAGAAACAAATAAATCAGGTTTCCTATGAATATCGATGACTCCCGACATCGCCGCAAGTGCCTGCCCCACCATACAAAAAGTTCCCCACCAACGCCATCGCGAACGATCACCAACATCAAGTCGCCGAGTCATCATCGCTTCTCCACCACGCCACATAGCAACAATGGCTCTAGCACACTCGACATTCGACTTGCGGAAATGCGCGCGACCCAATATTCTAGCTTTGGAGCCATATCGCTGTGCGCGCGAGTAGGTGAAGCGCAATGACTCCGTTCAAGGTACTTGGCTGATGACGCGTAGCGACTACAAAGATGACGGCACCAACATCCTCTTAGATGCGAACGAGAATGCATATGGGCCAGGTCTTGCGCTAAATGGCGAGCGGAAAGCTGGTGCAGATGTCAATGGCGCTTCAGACTCGTCACTTGCCATTGATGTTGACCTCGTTGGTCTCAATCGCTATCCAGATCCGTACGCAGACTTCATGAGTTTACACTGTCACGAGTGCTAATGTTAGGGGTCGCAGCCACCAAGAAGAACTCAAGCAACTCCTCTGCAACCTCCGCAACACCCACACTCACACATCCAAGACCATCACACCAGCGAACCTCTTTGTCGGCGTCGGTTCCGATGAGGCCATTGACGCGTTGATCCGCGCATTCTGCGTTCCAGGCAAAGAGAAAATTCTGACATGTCCACCAACATATGGCATGTACAGTGTGTCTGCACAAGTCAACGACGTCACACTCGTCAAAGTCCCCCTTAAGCTCCCGAGCTTCGATCTCGATGTACCCGCAATCATCGACGCGCTCAAGGCCGACCCAAGCATAAAATTGGCATACCTATGTTCACCAGGCAATCCCACGGGCAAGTTGCTGAAGAAAGAGGACGTGCAGAGGATTTTGGAACACAACTGGAACGGCGTCGTAGTGTTGGACGAGGCATACATTGACTTTGCGCCCGAAGGCGCAAGTCTAGCAGAATGGGTGAGCGAATGGCCAAACCTGGTCGTTATGCAGACTCTGTCCAAAGCATTTGGCCTGGCAGGCATCCGTCTAGGAGCAGCTTTTGCGGACCCAGCAATCGCACAATTGCTCAACTCGATGAAAGCACCCTACAACATTCCAAATCCGACAAGTCAACTGGCACGCGCAGCTCTGAGTCCAAAACATCTCGAGGTCATGAGGAGAAACAAGGATCTGATTGTACAGCAACGCGAACGTTTGATAGCGGAACTTCCCAAGATTCCTGGAATTGGCAATCTCCACGGTGGCGTAGAGTCGAATTTCCTACTCTACCAGATTATGGATGCACCAGGCGGCAAGCCATCCAACGAAGTAGCACTGGCAGTGTATGAGGGTCTCGCTGAAGAGAGGGGCGTAGTTGTACGGTTTAGAGGAAAAGAGCACGGGTGTTTGGGATGTTTGAGGATAACAGTGGGCACAGAGAAGGAGGTGGATAGATTCTTGCAGGAGATAAGAACGGTGATTGAGAAGGTTTACAAGAGTTCTGGAAAGCTAGGGGTCAAAGATGAGGAGAAGAAGGAGAAAGAGGCTAGTGCTGTAGTCGCTTAGACGAGTCGTTACGACTCAATACCATATATGTAACACTGGAAGTTGATCAAGTGGACTATCTGCTGAGCCTGTCAGACCATTTCCTGCAACATCAGGGATATCGGCCTCGTCCCTTGTATTGTATCAAACGTGGCGTGGCTGACATATAGGGCTACGTGCAGCCGCATTTGGCCTAGCTCTGCCAGAACTAAGTAGGACCGCAGGGCCTCTTGAGACGATGACCATAGCACCATCTCGTAAAATCATGTCATATATGGGCTTCTGAGATATTATTATATTAACAGGATATGGCAGCTGTGTAAAGAGTAGGCTATACATGGGAGATGCACAGACATACCGTAGTGTTCATCGGCACGGCTTGTTCGTCAGCCTCAGCCTGATTGCATTGCACGAGGGATTGAGCGACAAAAGGTCAAATGATCGAAACATGGCCTACTCTTGTCTACTTGGCATGCATTGATGCCTAATAGGAGGACGTCTGTGGTAAAATCATTGGAGAAGCCCACTACCGGGAGTCCGTAAGGCATCCCTATGCAGCATTTCATCGCGCCTCCTGCAGTTATGATTGGAACACCGGCTGCTCGCTTTCATCAAACTTCGGCCGTGTTTGATCCCAGCGAGAACAGTTCTCCACTCTTTAGTGTAGCTTTGTGGCCTGCTCTTGTTTTCTCGGCCAACGGTCCTTTTCACCTATCCTCGTCATCGGGTTTGAGTTGTCCCCTGCATCCTCTTTTCGACGTAACGACAGGAGCAACCTCACTTTACGATTCAAGCAGACTTTTCCTTCGATCCGTCCGGTGTGTCGTCACCAATACTCAATCGTCGTTGGCAGTGAACAAACATCCTGCAAAACGTACCTGTCCAACCCAATGGCAGAGTCCACGATCATTGTTGAAGTAGGAAGATTAGAGGATCTCGGGTATCGACGTCTGGGTATACTCGGCTCAGGTGGATTTGGAGAAGTCGAAGAGGTCATAAATACGACTACCCAGGACAGGTTTGCCCACAAGAAACTGCTTGTGAGGAGACGCGACTTGGCCCAAACCCTGGAGGTTTTCCGCAGAGAAATCAGAATCATTCGTAGGCTTCAGGACCACCATCACTTCATCAAGTTGCAACAAGCATACCAGACCAATGACTCACTCGGTATGCTCATCTACCCTGTAGCAGACAGTGGTAGCCTGGAAGATTACATGGCCAATTCGGCACAAACAACAGTACTTAAGAATGCCGTTGGATGTCTTGCAGAGGGGTTGGAGCACATGCACACCGTCAGACGTGTACGTCACAAGGACATCAAGCCCGGAAACGTGTTGATTCATCAAGGCCTCGTACTATGTAAGTCCCACACACCTTCCAATAACAGACGGCAACTCATGACTGCATTGTGACATACACAGTCAGCGACCTCGGTCTATCACAAGATTTCAGCAAACTATCTCGCGACATCACAAACGGACCGCACCGGTACTGGACTCCAAAGTATGCAACGCCCGAGTAAATCAATCGCGAGGATTGCGGTATGCCATCCGACATCTTCTCGCTCGGATGTGTGTTCTTGGAGCTTCTTTATACCATGATCTCCTGGTCGCTGACCCTGGATGACTACTTCGCGGCCATGCCTCGTCTCATCGCCGATCTCAGAGCGAGGCGGTCGTCACTGGGCGAGTTATCGTTTCTCGTGGACATTATTGATGGCATGACTCACCAGGACCCTTCAAGACGCTGGGATATTCGCACAGTGGTGCAACAGATTCCCAGCGATAACACATGGTTTTGCAAACAATGTTTGCCAACGCAGAAAGTCCAGACACAAGCAGCCTATGCGAAGCCTTCCGCTGATACTTCCTATTACAATCAGAGCCTCTCATCCGCGCCTGCATACCACGTGAATGGAAGTAGTGCCGGGCACACGCCCTGGCCTACCAGGGGGTACACACAGGGAGAATCAAGCAACACCACAACCTACTCTGGTAAGTTTCATAGTGAGAAAACCTGGAAACCTACAACAAAAACCGTCAGTCTGTGACTCACCACAATCTACCTAGTTGACGCAATCGATCCATCTTCTAACAATTCATCAAACTATGCCAATGCTGATTATTGGACATGGAGTCCCGCTCAGAATAATTTCTACCACGCAGAGCTGGACGCTAATGGTAAGTGACCTCGGGAGCACGACTATCCTGATCAATCTTCATCTAACAAATGTATTTATTTTAAACAGGGGAATACACTTATACATGGGCTCAGCAGTAGATTAAAAATCCTTCTATCAAACTTGGCCTTTTTTCCTTTTGTTTTGTGTCCGCGGATACACATAGCACTTGATTCTCGCAATGGCCATTATGAGAAAAGCAACAACTTATTTTTTTAAAAAGAAAAAAATTGTATTAAATTACTGCATCTTATATGATTATGAATTCAATCCTTAATAGGATTATATAAGAGAGGGAGACTTGTGTATATTAACACTAGAGTGTTTTTTGCTTTTCTTTTCTTTTCATTTCTTCTTTTCTTTTAAGCATAGTCCTCTAGGTTAGATGCAAGAAGTAGTAGTAGTAGTAGTAGTAGTAGTTCTTCTCTCTTTCTCTCTTTCTCTCTTTCTCTCTTTCTCTCTTTCTCTCTTTCTCTCTTTCTCTCTTTCTCTCTTTCTCTCTTTCTCTCTCTCTCTTCTTCTTCTTCTTCTTCTTCTTCTTCTTCTTCTTCTTCTTCTTCTTCTCTCTCTTTCTCTTTCCTGTTTTAGCCACCCAAAAAAAAAATCCCCCAAAAAATCCACAATATAACTAGCAACGTTGTTAACTTGCTTAGTAAAGAAAAAAAAAAGTAAATAGAAAGTCTGCATTGCATGATTCTTTGAAAAAGTTTCCTCTATGTCGGAATTTCGGAATTGTTTTTGATTCGGGCACATCCCATGGATAAATGTATGTGCGAGATGTATGGTGGGGGCGTTTTGACTTTTGCAAATCGTGATATATGTAAAGAGTATATAGTACGGTGTGATGTAGTTAGGGTTACTCACAAGTGTCTTTACTAAAACTATATTACACTACACAGGAGCAGATGCCTGACGTTGTACATGTGGCGCAGACCCGGACCCGCTTTCTCGCGACTGTCCCTGTATTCGACCACTCCGTGCACCCCCACCACCACCCCCTCGACCAATCCTACCTCTACCCCCTCGTACCCGCTCACCACCTTGCCGTTCACCCCTCTCGCCATCCTCCTGCCTCGTTGTAGATTTTCCTCGCTGGTTGACCACAGCACTCGCACCTGCATCCACATTCATATTCCCCTTCCCACGATCCACATCCCCTTCTTTCTTACCTCTACTCGCAGCCTTGCCGCCTCGTCCACCCCCTCTAGCCTTGCCTCCTCTCCCACGCCCAGCAGCAGCCTTAGCAGCGCGCTCCGCTATCCGCTTGGCTTGTTCTTCTTCTTCCATGGCCCGTCGACTTTCCTGATCCCACCACGCTTGGAACTCTTGTTCCTGCTGAATCTCCTGGAGGCTGCGCTTGGCTGCTGCATCACGGATCGAGACTTTTTCTGCCTCTTGCAGAGATAGAATTTCCATCATGCTGAGGTTCTGGCTGGGCGATGTTGGGTCGTGCTGTGGTAGTGGGATGTGTCTCACAGATCGCGGTGTTGGAATGGGATCAGTCGACACAGACATACCCCTTTCGTTGGCGGCGGGTCTGGCTGGTGACGATGGCACACCACTCTGAGCAGTTGAAGATGCAGTGCGCTTATCCTTCTGCTTGGAGGTGTTCTTGTTGGCTACCGTTTGCCGCATCGTAAGCTGTGGCGTGCTAGATGTTTGCGATGGCTGAGGTGATGGTTTAGGCGATGCATGTGCGGTTGGGAGAACAATGGGACTGTTACTTGGTTTCCGAGCTGTCGCCTGCCATGGGGATACAGTAGGTGGGGTGGGTTGCGGCTTTTCCATCGGCATCCCTAGTTGCTGAGCTTGCTGAAGTCGCTTGCGCTCCTTCTGTGACATCTTGGCGCTGGCGGCTTTTGCAATACGTTCGTTCTCTCCTCGAGACAAGCCAAGGCTTAAATTCGACGGCGTAGCTGATGAGTCTTGGGCCATGATGTCTTTGAGGTCAAGCTTGGCAGCCGCAAGAGGTGCACTACCCCAAGGCTGACCAGGTGTTCTTGCGGGCTGCATTACAGGCGGAGGCAGAGGGGTCAACGACTTGACTGGAATGTCTGCCCCTAGATCAAAGCTATGGGGCGAAGCTTGACTCTGCTTTCGAATCGCAGCCCAGGGTCCTTTTGGAGAACTGAGTGGCGAAACTGCAGACTTCTCGCCAGCGCCCCCATCTTTGAAGATTGGGGGCTTGATCTTCCTGTCGAGGATGTCGTTGTCATCCTCTCCGTCAGACATCTCAAACATGAGATCTTGGACTGAATTCTTGCCCTTCAGTGCGGGTGTCAAAGCTGGACTCTTGGCTTCCTTCGAAGCCCGCCTTCGATTGCGTTGGCGCAGAGGTGAAGCCGCTACCTCTTCCAAGCTCTGAGCTCTGAAAGACGTCGAGATGTTTTCACCATCTGCGTACTTGTTAGACAGGACGATGGCATCGATCTTGGCACGCTTGCTACGCTCTATGCGCTCAGCAAGTTCTGGATAACGGTCGAAAAGCATCGCTTCTGCACGCCCACTTCTTGCGAACGGCAGATAGGCGAGCTGATTGTCACGGACAACTTGATTGAGCTCTAATAGTAAGTCCTCATCGAGCTCATCTAGTGACCTAAGCAATGTTAGCAATTGTTGTCTTCCGTGTAACAGACGACATACCCATTCTGCATAACCGCTTCCAAGCTAAGACAGACATATTCCAGTGCTGCATCCTTGAACTCTGCGACTGAACTTGGCGCAACCGCGGTGAGCAGCGAGCAAACGTTGCGGGCATTGACTGTAGAATCGTTAGCAAATGTCCATACTACCATCGAAATCGCCTTACCATATCGACCGATCAGTCTTTGACAGATCTGCGAAAGGCGGTCGAGCATCAACTCGTTGGCAACAGACATGACATCCATGACATGATCAAGCAGCTCATCGAGAGCCAGCAGATCGTTGAGGTCCTCGCTCGCCACATCTTCGAAAATCTCCTCGCCAGCGTCGGTGTACAGGTGACGTACAATGAGTTTGAAAAGATGCGTGTCCACATGCGTCAGATCAATGTGAACAAGTGCCGACTCTTCAGTGCGTCTTCCAGCAAGCCACTGTCCACCTGCACGTCCTCTGAACAGACCCTCAAAGAACGGGCATCGTTGACAAATTACGTCTGAGTGCAATAGCATTTCACCATCAGCAAGGTCAACAATGACATCGCCACTCTCGAAGAACGACTGATCCTTGATTGCTAGTTCCATGTCCACATGAAGAGATCTTCGTGGGTTGACCATTTGGCGTACAGCAGGCTCGAGCTGTCGCAGTTCAAGGCGAGAGGCAACCTTCATCAGTTCTGTTCGAATTGCGCGGTATCTATACGCCAGTGAAGGGTAGTGTCGAGTGACATTCCAGAAATCGACGACCGAATCAGTGTACACGTATAGGACAAGATTGAAAATAGTGAGGAAGTCAAGGCCGTGGAACAGTACCACGACCTGTACCCCATCACGTTTGATCGTCAGTAAGTCGGGTATGACATAATCACCGCCATTCAACCGAAAGTCGAGCAGTGCATCTCGGAACACTCTACTTCGCCCAGCTAGGACAAGCTCGTGAATGGGGATGTGCACATCCGACGTTGTTGTCGCCACTTCCATGTTGTATGTTCGGTCCTCAGTAGCAGCAGGTCGAAGCAGTACTTCGGCAACCTCTGCCTCAAGATCTTTCGACTTCAAGGCCCGCTTGCGGAGACCGTGCGAATCACCTGACCGACGCCAAAATCTGGGTTCCGGCTCATCGTCATCCGAAGTCTCCTCATAGTTTGTCATCTCATGGAAAGAGAGCATTGGAGAGATCTCATCCCATAGATTTGGCTCGTCGACACCGATCTGGTTCCTCGTCACGTCGCAGTCTTTTCGTATAGCGGCATAGGCTCCAAATGCAGAGGCTCGAACACCTATAACACGGGTCAAGCCTGACACTCGCTGGAATTTAAAGTCATGCGGTCTGGCTTCTGCAGCGTTGACAGTGGCAGCATTCCTAATGGTTGCTCGTTTCGTTCGCCTCCACACGCTGCCAACCTCGGTCGTCAAGATTACTGAGCCATCCTGATCAACATCGACATCCCTTGCTGCCATGTGACTTTTCTTGGAGGACCAGATTCGATAAGGTGCGGATAAAGCCCCACGAATCTGCTTTGGATTGGTAGTCGAGGTAGTAGCATCCTGTGCACCTTCAGTGCGCCGGCTTACCGCGACGGTGAAGACTTCACCTGAGGTCGTAAGTGCGCAGATAGTGTCGCCACCGGATGTAATCTTCTTGACCTTGTTGGGTGCAGTATCGTACTTGGTGGTCAGCCAGCTCTCTTTCAAGAAGCTGCTGGTGAATCCTTCCAGTGGAAAATTTACCTTGGCGTACCCGTAGTTTGCGAAGACCCAAACCTCGCGATTCTCCAGGAGACATATCGTGGCACCGTCGATGGCTGAAACTGAGTGGATAGGGCTGGAGAAGAGTGCAGCTGCTATTTTCCGAGGAATGATTTGCATCTCAAGCGACCGAGCATCAGAGTCAACGATGCCAAGCTGTCCTTCGTTTTTGCCGAACGTGTACAGACAGGTGGTGGTGTGCACTACGGAGTGGATGCGCGATGCAGAGATGCCGGTGACGATGTCACGCTTGAGAGGTCCAAAGATTTGACGAGGGATGGTCGAGATAGGATCATCGTCTTTCAAGGTAGGCTTTGGCAAGGTGTACCCAAGCTGACCATAAGCATTGTTGCCCCACGAGTAGATTTCGCCTTCCTCGGTGATTGCCAAAGTGTGGTTCTGTCCCAAAGCGACTGCGGCGACCTTCTTCTGGCCCAGGCCGCCGCCTTCGATGCAGGTGAACTGATACCTTGTGGTCTCGCTCCCGGTTCCCAGACGGCCTCCTGGGCCATGGCCACACATGTACAGATTAGAAACTGGATCAGTGGTGAGTACAGCGGTATGTAGTTTTGACATGCGCACGTCCTGAATGACTATGGGCGTATTGCGAATATGAGTCGGAAGCTCAACTGTTCCCTTTGGTTGCACAGGTCCAAGATCAGGAGCTGGCATGCCCATGGCTGCCCAATACTGGTTTTGCCTCTCGCGATGTTCTCGGTAGAAGCGCTGGAGAAGGTGGTCTGGTCTCCTGATGGTGATTCGCTCAGGAAACTGACGGTCGTCTTCGTCGCCGAAGCCTAGCGTTACGTTTTTATTGCTTCCAAAAGTATAGACCTCATCGCCACCAAGCAGAATAGGTGGCACGATGAGTCGTTTGCGCGTCTCGTCGTCCACATCGCCACTGTCGCCATGAGCCATCTCGTCGTCCGAATCGACATCTTCAACCGGCGCTTCTTCTGGTCGTAACGTGCGATCCTTGATAGTCATTGCAAAGAGGTCCAATGGCCCATAGCCTTCCTTGTCCTTGATCTTGACCAGTCCTCGCGCATGCTGATTGAAACCACTGGATCCTTGGCCAAGTATATCTTGCGTGTCTCGGTTCAGAATCAGTCGAGCAATTGCGATGTTGCCAAAATAAAATGCTCGATGAAGCGCAGTCCAACCGTTCTCTGCATCCTGAACGTATAAGTCCGCCCAAGGATGATCAAGAAGTGCTTGTGCAAAGTCGACAGCACTTTCAGCCATGGAAGACGCAGCATGATGCAATATCGTCATGCCAGCTCCATCGCGACTGTTAATGTCAGAGCGGTTGAGGTTTACACCAGCACCCATTCCAGGTTTGCGACTCTTTGCACTCGCCATGGGCGACGCAGTATAACTGCCTGGGTTACTGTTCACTGCAGGGCCATGTCCTCCTCCCTGCCAGCCAGCAGAGCTCTTCTGTGTGGCCGTGCGGGTCGAATACGTGGTGGTCGTGAGGACATGTCGGAAATTGTCGACATCATCTTCGAGGTAATATTTCCAGAGATATCCGCTCATGTGCCAATAGAATGGAAGAGTGATCCGAAGCTTGTACAAGTAGCACCTGGCCTCAACCTCAGAGGGTCAAAGCGTGTTTAAAGGTGCCTGCTGTAAAGCTGAGGAAGACTCCGAGGGAGGGCGCCGGACGCGGTTGGTCGGCGATGGCTCTTTCGTTACAAAGAGCAGGAGTGTCGAGCTGGGCACGTGGAGTGTGGTGGTGGTAGGATTGTTGGTCGGGAGTGCAAGGTGGCGAGGCGGTGGCTGCTTATGTGGTCGGTCACAAACGAAGTACGGAGCTGATGTGGCGAAGTATGGGAGTTTGCGCTTGTCGACAGAGCCTACGCGGTTTCAGTCAAGGCCTCTGCGATTTGGGTGCGAGTGGCGGGCGTAGGATTCGTCTGCGGGTGAGCGGTAGTACTAGAGATGGTGTCTATGACGAAACTACCGAGGCGATAGGTGCGGTGCTGAACGGCTGCTTGTCGCGTAGGGTCAGATTGGGTCAGATTGGGTCAGAGAGCGTCTGCAGTGATGCCTCGAGCTCGCAGAGATTCGTAGAGGGTGTAGATGAGGGGTTACTCGAGGGTGGCAGGCGCGAATGTGAGTCGGAGGCGGATTGCGGGCGCGTTGTGGGATGTCCAAGGTCAGTCTCATCGGAAAGCAGCCAATGACAGGGGCGCTCTCCTCCACAAGCCGCGAGCGGAGGTCAACATTGCTTGCACGACGGTTAGCATCACGACGCTGGACAACATGTGCGGTATCCATGGATGGAGGTGGGCAGGGAGGCCGGGTCATATGATTGTAGGACCTCGGCCGTCGCCATCGGACGCTGTGTGAAGGGCGGTTCGCAGCAGCAGGTGTCGCGCCGGCGTGGGCGGGGATCTTGGTGCTATAAACAGCGCACGGCTTCTTCCCCACACACCGACTGGCGGTGAGGCTTGAGCCATTGGGGTTGCTGCGAGAAGGGCTGGCGCTTGGCAGATCCGTTTCTGTGCCATGTGCCATGTGCATGGCCTCGATGTCAAGGAACCACAATGCCATGCTACTTACACATGTAGACAAGACGACGAGGCAAGTCTAGTCTCCGTGGGAACCGTGGATCCGCAATGACACACCAAGCACATGTACATCAACCACTGTACATCAGCGTCTGCAGCAGGTTTGTAGCGTAGGGACCCAGACCACGCAACATTATTTACGAATAACGCTCGAGTACCGTGGGGTTGCACAGACGCGGTACCAGGTACATACTATACTATATCTAAGCGGAAGTGGGAACACAACACGGTAGATTGGGTTGATAAGCCTTGTACTCCCTTATCCACGGCTTGCTGTAAGCGGCATCGCGTCATGGCCGCCGCAAACATGCACTATGAGATATGGCACTCGAGTTGCGTCAATCAACCGTACCACAGGTAGAGTACCCAGCAAGTGGCATTATCAAGAAACGGTCGAGCACGGAACGAACCATAGGCAGCAGGCGACGCAGGCTCCACTGCGGCGCGTCAAGGCAGCCGTCTTGCTGGAGTAGAGTAGTGGAAGGAACAAGAGAATAAATGAATGGCACTTGCATGGCGCAGTACAACATGTGCTGCCTGCCAGTCAGCGCTTCGCCGGCCACTGTCGACGACAGGGCGACGGCCAGTGTGGGGTCTGACCGGGAGATGATGCGGCGCAGACGATGCACAGAGATCTTGCAGCACCACCGGTCAGCGCTCGCTTCAGGGTTGCGAGGTGGTGCTGCTGGTGAGGCTGGGCAGCTGGCTGTAGGCAGAACAGTGTGAGGCGACCAACGGTGGTGCAGGGCCAATGGCGTGACTCGCCGCCAGGATGAGTTGCTCGAATTGGCCATTGTGCAGCACCATTGCGCATTCATGGATTTCACAGGCAGAGAGACGGCAGTCGATTCCCACCATTGCTGCGTCTGGGCCCAGAGGACATAGGCTGCGAGTACGTACTGGGCACATACATACCTACTGCACAGCACGGCGAGTCGGGATCCCTCACGGCGCACGCTGGCTGCTGACACGCACCCGTAGGCGACAGGCACCCGCACCCGCACACGCACACGCACACGCACCACCTTGGGGAGCTCCAGCTTCCCCAGACTTGGTTGCGCACAACAAGATCGCGCCGCCGCCCGCCAGCGCTGGCCTTGCTGCAGCTTCCGACACCGCGTTGGCGCCCGTAGCTCACCTGCCTGCCCGCCGCGTCGTCTATCTGCCCGCATGCCCGCGTCTGGAGCTTGCGGCCGACTGCTATCGCTCGACTCAACGTCAGCGGACGCTCGCTCGTGACTCTTCCTCTCATGCGTCTCAACACTCTTTGACTGCCCCAGCTGCCACCCCAACCCTCCTGACCCTGACACCCCCATCGTGCCCTACGTACATCGCCCTCGTCGCATCCTGCCATCCGCTCCGCTGTAGTTGACCTGCCCGCACCTCGCCGCCGCTCACCCCCCAGGGTGCTCCCTCCCACCCATCACCGCATCTCCGCCTCAGGCACCGCAGCCCTCGCCATCACCTCCACCGTACCCACCACGCACCAGCCCGCGCTATGACTGCTGCCTGAGCCTGCCCGGCACACGCACAACTCCCCCGCGCGTGCACCCGTCTTCTGAGAGACCACCGCTGGCTGCCACCTCCCCGACCTGACCCTGGACGTTCTCGTGATGGCTACCATGAGTACTCGCCTGTTCCCGCCGCAACGATAACCGCCAGCCGCCCCATACTTGCCCACGCGCCTCGACGCCCCCTCGCCCTGTCACCTCCTCTGCGCACCTGTACCTGCAGGAAGCCGCCACGATGCACGCCTACTCGCGCCCTTCGCCGCGGACCGCCTCGCCTGCCAACAGCCTCCAGACGAATCCCACACGAACCAACAACCAGCGGCATACTACCCAGGACTCGTCGCCATACTCGACCACGCCGCCCTACAGTGACCGCGGCGTGGACGAATCAGAAGGCGAGATCATGTCTCGCGGGGACCCCTCGGCAGAGACGGACCAGAAACACTACCACAAGGTGAACCAAGTCATTCAGGTACCTATTCCGCCAAACGCCCTGCCTCACTTCATGCTGACCAGCCCTAGAACTTCTTCACCAAAGCCGCCCTTACCATAGTATCCTCGCGGATAGCACTGCCTCCGGGCTACAACAAGAGTGGAGAGCAAAAGCAGAACAAATGGGTATGTTGCGACTCTTCCGTCTTGAGTCGGAACAGCGCCGCTAACTTGAACAGTTCAACGTCGTCCTCCCAGATAGCGATGAACTTCAACGCCAGCTCGGCGAGTGGAAGAACATGGATGCCATGACCGGCCAACATCCTCCACTCTGCATCGAGATCTACCTGGATGTCCAGTTTCTCGGCCACAAACAGTCGCTAGTCATACACGATGAAGAAGGCAAGAGATGGGACGTTGGCTCGGCCCTCAATGCTGCGGAAGCTGCCTCGCGATCGAGTCGCCACGGGAAACCTACCCAACTCGTCTTGGAGCGATGGATGATCCATGTTGGAGACAAAAGCCTAGTACATCCGACTGAGCTGAACGACCCATTACCCAACGTTTACAAGAAGGCCGTTGTCACCTTTCGGTCTCTCTTTGCCCACCTGCGGCTCATGCCCGCGTTCCGGTACAACAAGATTGCTGCCAAGCAACCCACGACCCACCCAGCATTGAAGTTGAATTACCGCATCACCGAGTCAGACTCTTGGACATCACGCATGGACACCCTGAATCTGGCACTATATCCATCCAGTGAAGCAGTGACCGAGACAATCGACTTCAAGCCCACCAACTCACCCGTTGGCCCGTTGTGCGTAACAGTCCAACATCGCGCGAGCTGCGACTTCAGCGTCGAAGATTCTGAGTCGCTGCTGAGTGACCAGTTCATGGGACTGGACGACAACTATTTCGAACCCAAAACGCGTACAACTCAAGTCCCTGGGTCGCTTCCCGTTGACAGACTCAATGCTCAGGAGACACCTGATGTAGGCCAAGCATACGGCAGTCTATCAACATTCCACCAAGTTGGTCCACCTACGGGAACGAGTCCGATCTCTGCCCTGCGGGCTGTTCGAGACCTGCCATCATCTTCTCCAATCGAATCACCTCCACAGAAACTGCCCCCAAATCACCGGGTTGCGCAAGGGTCCAAGTCATCATTACGATCTGCGGACACACCATCATATCAAAGACGCACATCAGTCTCGTTTCAGCCCTTTAAAGCAGGATCCCTCTCGTCATCACCAGCTATTGGCGGAGTCCTTCCTTCACCAAGTAGCTCGTTGGGACGGCCCGGCAGTTCTCTGGGTCGTACGCCTAGTGTACTCAATCAGCCAAGGAATCGCACTTCGCTCACAGCTCTCCCTCAAACGGCGCTTCGAGCCCCATCGTTACCCAACGATACTGTGTTCGCTTCATCGGCTTCAAGCTCGCCCAAGCCAGCCCCAATCAGCCGGTACAGTAGCAGCTTTGGCCACAGGCGGAGCAAGTTCTCGACTGGCGGTGGCAGCAAACTTGACGATGATAACCTAAGCAGTGGGAAAGGTAGTGTCTCATCGTCATTGCAGCGCGGCTCCGACACCTTGAACGATGGGCCTGGAGGTAGCTCAGGAGAGGTTAAGACTGATGACGAGAACATTTCTGACTTCCTCAAGTTGCTGGAATCAAAGAAAGATCTCAGAAGCTTCAATCGGAGTGATGATGCGTCCAAAGTAGCTACCACGCAGCGCACTTCGGCACAGCTGAACAAGTACCAGCGCATGAGGGATTCCCACACGCAGCTCTCCGATTCGGTCTCATCGTCCATGATGCTACATCGGTCATCTTCATCCTCCAGTCGTCAGCTATCCAGTGTCCCGGCAATGATTGCTGGTACCTCTGTATCGACTGCCTCATCGCCTGGCAAACCCATCTCACCACACACTCCGCACACACCCGCGATTCCTTCTCGATTGAGTGCTAACAGCATCATCGAGTATGAACCACGTCGTAGCAGCCAGACGCGGCGTGGTCGGGCAACTCGTGGGACTGCTCCAGATCGAGCCCATGTCGCCGAGCAAAGTGAGAACGAAGACCAAGCCAATGACGGCATCGCTATCCCCAACCCCCCACGCTTGTGGAACTATGCTCGCCGCTCAAGTTCAGTAGCACAGCAAAACCGCAACCTCCCCGATGACGAGCCAGACGTCTTTGGTGTACGCTCAGCAAGTCTGCCATCTGAAGAAGTAGACCGAGCACGTGATCTCCACCGAATCACGAGCACAGACTTGACCTCGAGTGGTCTCTTTGCGCAAACAGAATCCCTCGCCAGCGCAAGCCGAGACCAACACCCCGCAAACGACGGTTCTCGCGACGATCTCCCACGACCCTCATCCACATCCAATATCCCCCCGAAGCGCGGCTCCTATTCTGGTGGCCCCCGTGGCCGAGGCGGCTTCTTCTCCCACAGCTCATCAACGAGTTTGAGTACAGGCGCAACCAGCTCAACAGAACGCCAAAGTCGGTACAACTTCAACAGCCGCGCCGCGACAACCGTCGACGATGACGAGCCGTTGCTCTTCCAAATGAGCGAGATTGGGACTGGGGGGTCGCGCCGCAGTCTTGAGGAAGTGAGGGGGGGTTCTAGCTCTGGTGGTGTTGGGAAACGGGGATCGTATTTCCGTTGAACTTCACCTCTCTCCTCTCTTGAGCTTCTTATTTATATGACACCCCTTTTTTGAATCTCATATTCATCTCTCATCTCTCCTCTCATTTTCCTCGGCGTTACTGGCGGTGTAAGCATGAGTATTGCTTACCATTTTTTATACTTCATCGTGGGTTCTTGTTCTTGGTAGTATAGCGATGCGCACAGCATTGCGCCTTTTTACCCTCTGTTCTCTGGCGTAGTTGTTGCTTCCATTTACACCAGATTGAGTAGGTCGAATGCAAACACATTGGAGATGGCTGGCGTGCGGGAGCCCAGTTTGGCATTTGCCTTTTCCGAGGTAGCTTGCTCGGTATTGCAGTTTGCATATGGCGTTTTGCGGATCGGAGGCGGGTTTTATGGATTAGGCTGGGGTTTTTTTAACTAGTAGGGTGTTATAGGGTTTACGGTATTCAGACTGAGAGATGTGTGTGTGTGTATGTGGATATAAAGAGGTTTTTTACATAGGGAAATTTTCAAAGGCATTCGTTTGTCATGCAACTATTCTCTTGCCCTTCCCCTTTTTCTCTTTTTCTTTTAGGGGGGGGGGGGCGGGGGTCTCATCATTCCAAGGTTCTTATAGCAATGAATGATGACGTGCCGTTTTTAAGCCCTGGTGCATGTCTATCCCTTGGTGGTAAAATGTAAAAGAAAAAGAAAAAGAAAAAGAAAAAAGACAAAATGTGTACCTGTATTGCATGGGGTGTGAAACCTTTTCCCCAACAAAGTATATAAATAATAACATACACAAAAAAACACTCAACAACCCTCACACCCACCTACCCCACCCCACCGACCACCCCACCACAAAGACAGGTATCACACACAGCACCTCCCCCACCCCAACCCACGACATCAGAACCCCAAGCCCAACATGATAATCCCAGCACCCCACGCCCACAAACGCACCGCTCGCCACCACCACCGCGAAAACATTATACACCACAACCCACGCCACAGCACCAACGACGCGGCGAAACACCATGCGACTAATCCTCATAAGAGCCAGAATATCATCTCCACTATGGGGTGATATGAGGATGATATCTGGTTTCACCGTTGTATTGGAAAAGGGTATATGTGTTGTGTCATTCAGCGCAAGACTGATGTCTGCTTGTTGCAACGGCATTGCATCGTTGGTGTTATTGTCCATGGTACAATATAAGACCATGCTCCCTTTGCGCCGCTGTAGGTTGCGGATATAGGACTTTTGGTCTTTGTTCTTGGGGCAGAGTGGGTGGATTGCTATACCCCGGGCCAGGAGTTTGGCGGTGAGGGTGGGTTTGAGGAGGTTGGGTTTGTCGAGTACGATGTCGGTTACGAGGCGGGTTTTGAGGAGGGCTTGGGTGTTGCGGAAGATGATGCCGTGGCGGGCTGATATGGTGGTGGCTATTGTGGTGATTAGGGGTATGGGTAGATTGATGGCGTATGGGCAACAGACGAGGAGTGTGGAGATGGCATGGGTAGTTGCTGTTATGACTGCGTTCGTCCATGGGTGCTGGTGATATCTTTCTGTGAAGAGCCAGGTGAGGAATACGACTAGGCCAACTGAAGCAACGATAGGAATAGACCATGCGGCTATGCGGTCGACGAGGGCTTGAATCTTCGGTTTGAGGAGTTCAACATCTTCGACCAATGCTGCGGCTCTGTGCACAGAGTTGTCGTGTGGAAGAGCCGTCAATTCGACGATAAGAGTACCGGAACCGTTTTTTGTGCCTGCGTACACCATAGACTGCACACCTTTGGCAACAGGTATCGGCTCTCCCGTAACCTTGACCTCGTCAATTTCTGACCCGCCACATATGACCACACCGTCAGTGACGACTATGGTGTGTGGTGGAACCTTGACTCGATCACCGTGTTGTAATAATCTAGCGTCGATTGTTTTGGTTTTGGGATTAGGGTCGTTTGGTGCTGTTGAATCTGCTTTGACGAGAAGCGCTTCAGTCATTTGGAGGGATCGAAACGATACAGACTTTGCAGATTTATACCGCGCAAACTCGACGAGGACACGGCCAAAGAGGATCAATGTTACAAGCAGTGCCGAAGTTTCGAAGGATGAGCCCGTGTCCAATGGCTTTCCTTTTAACTGGTAGATGTATGAAACAACGCCAAGAGTGTACGCCACTGATGTACTCAATGTGATCAAGGCATCCATTTCGAACATACGAGAGTTATACAGCGTTCGCGCAGCACTAACGGCAAAGTCGTGGAAGGCGATGACTTGTACTCCGGTGGCCAGAGCCAAGGAAACATGAGTATTTAGGGGGTTCATAGACTCCAGAGGTGTCCAGGCCAATACGAGAACAGAAAAAGTTAGCGCAAGTGCTGCGAGAAAGCTATACATAGATCGTCGCACAAGCTGAACACCTAAAGTAGCGCTCGCGGGTGGAGGAGCTAGCTTTAGCAGTGGATCGTATCTTCGGTAGTGTTCAAAAAGGTCCCGAGCTCCAATTGTGTTTGCATCGAAGTGGATTTGCACTAGTTGACAAGAGAATGAAGAGGTGACCTCCAGCTTGAGCGACTCTTCTCCTTCAGAAACCGCAATGGTAGCATCAGATCCCAGTCTCGCAGTTCTGACCCTCGTAGGCGGTGCTTCGCACGGATTTGTGCTGCTGCGACCGCTCAACCGTTGTAAGTATAGCCAGGAATCTTTCTCTGGTACCTCAAGATGGCTGACACCGTAAGGCTGAGCAGCTTGTTGTAATCTTCGGTAGTCACTGGTGCCCAAAACCAGTGCCTGCCCCGCAGACGCAACATGTTGTTCGAAAGTGTATCCAGTCTTGTCATTCAGTTGTTTGATGACCTCGGCAAGGGACAGCCGACTGGTGTCCAGATCTAAGTCGAGCCGTGCCGTTACAAGGTTTAATTGATGTTTGTTGATGGGTTGGATGCGATTAAGAGCTCTAGTTATACTCGTCCCACAACAGCAAGATTTGAGACCGCGGATTCGGAGAACGAAGCGATCGATATTCAGAGGGCCTTGTTCGAGGTCGGCGGAGTCGCTCCAGGCGGTAATGCTAGAAGAACTGTTATCAATAGAGGCCATATTAACCAGTAGTGATACACGGTGGTGATAGTGTTGCTCATAGAAAATGCCATGTTAGTGTCGAGAGTGCTTCGCTCTTCCACTCCAAACCGGCTCCTGCCGTTAAAGTCATTGGTCCCTACATAACTACAACCTATGATATGCATTCGCGGTTGTCTAATTGGAAGCTACAGCCAATGTAGCAGACGTCGGTCAGTAATAGCGACATAGTCCTCACTCTGCAGGGTAGTCTTGCATTTCGAGTAATAGTAGAGCAGTTGAAACATGGGTAGCCACCAGAAGTTCGCACGGCTCTTGTGTTTGATGCTGGTGTGAACACGCGAGATCTTCATCAAGCAGCTGGGAAGGAGTGAGACGTGAGCGAGCACGTGATAGCGCGACAGGGCTCACATGCAGCGTGTCTGACAACGCTACCGGTATGACACGGATAAGCGCATGTCGCGAGCGGACACTTTCGAAAAACTTAGTGCGACGATGAAACTCAACCGGCAGCCCTGATATGTTTTCAACATGTGAAGTACTCGCCTCACCTCAAGACAAACGTGTATTGTACCTGGGTACTGAGACACCAAAGCGAGGTTGTGTTGTACTTCAGACGGTCGCGAATCAGTGGAAGGCTTAGCGTCGGTTTTCAACGGTTGCGTCATCACTGCTTCGCGCGCATTCACCCGGCAGACTTCAACCTTCGCAGTGCGCAACCTAAAAGCCTTTCTGGACGAACATCACAATGGGTTGCGGCGAATTCTGAGCATGATGAAGGTGATATTATCACTGAAACTACTTCCTTCCCGCGCATCACCTCTATTGAATCTTCGCTCCCCACGACATCCCTAAGCTTATACGCAACAATGGCAGGCGCGCGCGGAAGGCTCCGTAAGGCAGCGGAGTCGGCAACTCCAAGGCGATCAGCACGTAAAAGTAAGAATTCTCAACAGGATGAGGGCATACCGGACGTGTTCAAAGAGTTGCTGCACGATGCGCAAGCGGCAGAGGCAGACGAAGATGACCGGCCTCGCAAGAAAAGACGGACAGCACAACCCAGAACCTTAAAGAGCCCCATACCTGAAACTGGTCAGAGGCAGCCGCCACTTCGAAACACGGGCTCACCTTTGCCCACACGGCCTGTCGTCACGACTGCGACACAGGACCAGAAACCACACGCTCGAACACAATCTCAAAAGGCTGTTGAGCCTAGTACTGATGTTCAAGCGCCCGCAAATATAAGAATTCGTCAGACCATCGAGGACTCGGACGAATCGGACGATGACAGTGATGTGGAGTGGGAAAATGCATTGGAGGACGAAAACGACAGCGATGATGCAGAAGAGGTCAAAGAGGTGGCGCCACAGATCGGAGATATCAATATTGCAATTGGGGGTAAAAAGACTGAGGACTCAACTATCCGGAGGAAGGTTCGTCGACGAGCCATTACATCGGTGGACAAGAAGCGCCGCTTAGACATTCACAAAATGTACCTTATGTGTTTGCTCTACCACGTCCACCGCAGGAATGCATGGTGCAACGACAGAAGGGTACAGAGCACCTTGCGAAAGATTGTATCACCCACGATACTGGCGAATCTTGTACCGAATCCCGATCTCACGCAATACTCCGCATCCAAGCGCTTCGTAGACGGCATGAACGAGCTCAAACTTATGTGGACGAAGCGATTTAAGATCACCGCGCAAGGCATGTACAAGCCGCGTTGGGCAGACGCAGAAGCAGAAGTCCGCCCGTTCTCGGACTTTGACGACCTCGATGATCCCATGGACAAGGATGACTTCCGAAACGCGGCATTCACATTGCGAGGCTCCCAAGATGTCGGAGCACAATTGTTCTGTGCTCTGCTTCGCGGTATAGGCATCGAAGTGCGGCTTGTTTGCTCCCTGCAGCCTCTCCCATTTGCCTCTGCTGCTGAACGCGCAACACCACAGAAGCCGAGCACTTCCAAGACCACGATAGTCGTCGACCCCTACAACAGACCTATACAAACTACACCCACAAGACCAAAAGGCAAGAAACTATCGCGTATGGAGCGTGTAATGGGCGAGCGCCACACTGTTCTCAACAAAAGTGGCGTGGCTCCCAAGAAGCAGAAAGCATATCACGCTCCGTACCCCGTATACTGGGTCGAAGCCTTCAACGCCGCACATCAGAAATGGGTGCCCATCGATACACACTCCACCTTTACTGTGAACACTCCCGAGAAACTAGAGCCACCTTTGGTTTACACACAAAGCAGTCTCACCTACGCCATCGCCTTTGATGAAGATCACACCGCCAAAGACGTGACGCGTCGCTACGCAAAAGCCTACAGTGCCAAGACGCGGAAATTCCGTGTCGAATGCACACCAGGTGGTGAGAAATGGTGGAAGCGCGTCATGAAGTTCTTTCAGCGCTCATCGACGCTTGACAGAGATCAGATCGAGGACGCAACTCTTGCGCGTAAGGTAGCGGCAGAGGGGATACCAAAGAATGTGCAGGACTTCAAGGGGCATCCTGTTTATGTGCTCGAACGACACTTGAAATACAACGAGGTTATACACCCCCTGGAGCCAGTTGGCAAAGTAAATTGCGGCACCGGCATGAACCCGAAAATGGAACTCATCTACCGCCGCTCAAACGTCCATCTCGTGCGCACAGCGGATAAGTGGTACCGCATGGGCCGGGACGTCAAAGGCGGAGAACAGCCACTGAGACACGCAAAGCCAAAGAAGAGTCGAAGAGGCTCCCTCGGTCCTGATGCAGATGTTGACGCAGAAGCGGATCAAGCAGGCGCGGCTCTTTACGCAGATTTCCAGACTGAATTGTACATTCCTCCGCCTGTCGTCAAAGGCCGTGTACCACGAAATGTCTATGGTAATTTGGATCTATACGTGCCGTCCATGTGTCCACCGGGTGGAACGCACATCCGTCACAAACTCGCGTCGAAAGCAGCCCGGATTCTGGGTGTCGACTCTGCAGACGCAGTGACAGGCTTCTCTTTCAAAGGTCGCCACGGAACCGCCATCGTCCAAGGCGTGGTCGTAGCAACAGAGTACGCAGATGCTGTGACCGCTGTTATCGAGGGAATGGAATACGCGGTCGAGGAGGCGGAGGCTGCAGCGAAGAGAGCAGAGAGCTTGAGGCTGTGGAGAAGATTTTTCTTGGGCCTAAGAATCGCGCAGAGAGTTAATGACATGGTAATTGATGGGGAGAGGGGGCCGAGGTTGGACGTGCAAGATGAGATTGGGAGGGAGGATCGAGAGCTTGCTGCACAGGAGATGGCCGGCGGGTTCTTTCCTGATGAAGGGGATGCTGGAGGGATGGAAGGGAGTGGTTATAAACCGCCTGCTAGGGAATACGGAGGTGGTGGTGGATTCGTGCTTGATGGCGCTGATGATGGTGGAGGGTTTATACCTGATGTTAACGAGGATCACGATGAAGGTGGTGGATTTGTGCCAGAGACTGAGGTGCAACGTACAGTTCCTGGTATGATTCGCGAGTACAGTTTTGAGTCTGCCATCCTGGATTCTCAGACACTTCGGCCGCGACGACGGAGTAGCTTCGGCGAAACTTACTCTTCGGAAGATGACGGCGCGGGTGGAGGCTTCCTGCCTGGAGACTACGTACTCGATGATGATGACCCGGCAGACCTTGGAGACGGTAGCGATCAAGTAGACGGTGGAGCAGATGACGGAGGGGGCTTTATACTGGATGATGTTTTAGAGAAGGATAAAGAACTGTCGGACGGCCAGGATGACGCTTCACCCAGTCGTCGACTCCCAGAGATCACAGAAGACGTCGCAATGACGACCAAAACACCAACACCAACCTCCTCGCCATCAGAAGCCGGGTCCCTCTTGCTCGAAGACCCAGAAGACGAAGACGCCGATCCGGATTGGTTAGTCGATGCCACATAGAACAACATCTTGAACGGAAGAATAAGTTTGATAAATCTCATCATAACCTCCCCTACTTCTTCCCCTCCAACAAATCATCCAACCCCCCAATCCCCCCTTCATAAGGTCCCAAATCATACTCCTTGGGATACCTCGTCAAGATGTCCCTCAATTCCCCAACATGTCTGCGCTGCTCCTGCGTCAATTCCTCCCACACACCTTCAAATGCATTCCTCAGACTCGGTTTCTGGCACTTCTCCGCATCCTCAAATGCCTTTAGGACTTCCTTCCTCGTCGCAGCCCTCAGACCTTTTTCCTCTTCTTCAGACCACAAACTGCGGCTCTCGAGCCACTTGCGCAACCGCGTAACCGGATTATCACGACGTTTCCAGTCCTCGACTTCAACGCGCTGACGGTAGGCGAACGAGTCATCGGAGGTGGAATGGTGACCTACACGATAGGCCATCATTTCGATGAGGACGGGGCGGCCACCGTCTTCGAGGGCAAGACGCCGTGCTTCTTTTGTGGCGCGACGGACAGCAAAGATGTCGTTGCCGTCGACGCGGAGTGTGGCGATGCCGTAGCCTGCTCCTCGCGAGGCGATGCCGTCGCCGCGGTATTGGTCAGAGGTTGGTGTGGAAATGGCGTACCCGTTGTTACGACAGATGAAGATACAGGGTACTTGTCGTGTCGCTGCGATGTTCAAAGCACCGTGAAAATCACCCTCGCTTGCTGCGCCCTCGCCGAAAAAGCAGACTGCGACTCGTGGCTCGGCATTTGGGTTTTGTGTATTTTGCATTTTGAGGGCGTATGCGGCGCCTGCGGCGTGGGGGATTTGTGTGGCGAGGGTGGAGGAGATGGTGTGGATGTTTAGCTCTTTGGAGCCGTAGTGGATGGGCATGTTGCGCCCGAGACCGTTGTCTTGGGCATTTGCGAAGAGTTGATTCATGAAGGAGGGGAGGGTGAAGCCGCGTTGGAGATAGACGCCTGTTTCGCGGTATTGGCAGAAGATTACGTCGGTAGGAGAGAGGGCGCTGGCAGTGCCGATTGCTATGCCTTCTTCGCCGGCGGAGACCTATGTTACGTTAAGTTTTGGCCCTGATGTCTTTGGAAAGGGGATTGTACCATGTAGAAACTTAGTCGACCTTGTCTTTGGGCTTCAAACATGAGGAGGTCCATTATGCTCACTGCTGATTGTTAGCTGGGGTTGAAATGTAGATGTAGTAACACCGACATTTGACCATGTTTTTGTATAATCCCAATGCTTCCTCGTCTGTGGTTTCTACACCAATATTTTTGTCTATTATATCGCCATACTGGTTCATCACACGGTACGTCGATATGGCCTTGAGTTTCGAGGGCTGTATAAAGTCCAGTGTACTCGTGAACTCGCTATTCAGCGCTCCAGGAAACAAGACCCTGCACACACACGGTCAGTCCACTATTCCAGTAGTATCAATAATAAGACCTCACTTCTCAGCATTCGCAGTCGAAGCAACACCTCGGCACCTCTGCCACACGGGCGCCTTCGTCATTGTCCTGGCGCCATTGAGACATGCTTGCGCACCCACCACCCGCTGCAGTTGCAATCTTCTTGAAGTGTAGCGAAACGACATGTTGTATCTGTCTACATTGTCTAGTAGCCGGGCCCGCCGCCTATTTGACAAGAATCCGGGGCAGCGAATCTGGAGTTTCGGTAGTCGGTTTGCTTCGGCTTGAGCGTGACATGGGGAAACCGCGGCGCTAGGGTGACGTCTGCGGGCGCTAGGGGCACCAGCCACTCTCCACTGGTTAGGTGTGGCGCATGTCTCTGGTCGCGCTCCGGTCAAAAGTTCATGCCAAGCGGCGACGATCTGACGGCAACCACGCCAATCACAACACAACATGCAGGCTTCAGGATCGAGCATTGGGAGGCAATTGCTGGCGGGGGGAAGGAGGGCGAATGTAGGGAAACCTAGTCACAGGTGTTTTGGGTGTACTGCGAGACAGGCACAGCAGCAGACGCCACCCCCGAAGTCTCCGCAGGATGCGCCGTCGACGACACACTTTGGTTTTGAGACGATATCCGAAGCGTTGAAGGAGCAGAGAGGTATACTGATTTTTCTAATAGCCCACCCATCATCACGCATTATACTCACGATTTGAACAGTCGGCGCAGTCTTCTCCTCAGTCGCCTCCTCCTACGACTCCATGAACGACTTCATGTCCCTGGGAATCCACCGTCTCTGGAAAGACCACTTCGTCCGTAACCTCAATCCCGGACGTAACCCACTCACCACCCCTTCATCCTCATCCTCCGACTCTCCCCAAGGCTGGAACATCCTCGACATCGCCGGTGGCACAGGCGACATCGCCTTCCGCATGCTCGACCACGCCTCCACCATCAACAACGACGCTCACACCAGCGTCACCGTCGCAGATATCAACCCAGACATGCTGGCCGAGGGCAAGAAGCGGTCCCTCCAGACACCCTACGCGCGATCCCCTCGCTTGAAGTTTGTTGAAGCAAACGCAGAGACACTCGATATGATCCCTTCCTCCAGCGTCGATCTCTACACGGTCGCTTTCGGCATCCGCAACTTCACACACAAGGAAGTCGCTTTGAAAGAGGCATACCGCGTCCTCAAGCCTGGTGGCGTCTTTGCGTGCCTCGAGTTCAGTAAGGTGAACAACCCGCTATTTGACGCCTTATACCAGCGCTGGAGTTTCGCGGCAATCCCGCTGATTGGACAGGTTGTTGCGGGGGATCGGGACAGCTATCAGTATCTTGTGGAGAGTATTGCGAGGTTCCCGAGTCAAGAAGAGTTTAGTGGTATGATTAGGGATGCTGGGTTTCTGGTGCCGGGCAAGGGGTGGGAAGATTTGACAATGGGTATTGCGGCGATACATAAGGGTGTCAAGCCGCTGAGGTAGAACAAGCGTAATTGTTCGTCGTTGGGGGAGTTGGAAATGATGATTAGACTCTGTACAAGTATGTACTGTATATATTTTCAAGCATGACATATACACCCAGCCCATGCCCAAACAAACTCCATACCTCCCTCACCAATCCGTCCTCTTACTATAATAAAAATTACTGAACACCTTCGTCAACAGATGATCACCATACGTCCCTGCACCCCCTACCCTCACTCCCCCCATTCTCTGCACCACCTTCCCCAAAGCCCTAACCTCAACATCAAACCCTGGCTCATAGAAAAAAGGCACACTAATCCTTCCCTCGCCATTCCTCCCACCCGTATGAATAACCCGATGCAGAGTACTTTTGTACAGCCCATTTGTCCAGCGCTCAATCATGTCGCCAATGTTTACGACGAAGGCGCCTGGGATGGGGTCTGCGGCTAGCCAGGTGTCGTTTTTGAGACGGACTTGGAGGGCCGAGGGTGTGGGGTCCGAGAGGAGGAGGGTGATGCAACCGTAGTCTGTGTGGGCGCCGCAGGAGAATTGGGGGGTTTGGTCTGTGGTTGTGGTTGTGGGGTAGTCTTTGTTTGCGTCTGAGGATGCGGATGTGTCTGATGAGTTCGAGGTTGGATGTTTAGTGGAGAAAGATGCCGGAAGCGGTGGATAATTAATCGCCCTCATGACCCAAAAACTGTCTTTGCACTTTCTCACGAAAATCTCCTCGTCTTCTTCATCCTCGTTTCTGTCTGCATCCTCATTTACCCTTGATTTTCGACTCCCAAGCCCCAGTCCAACCCCCATGGCCCACACCACCGCCTCACCAACCCTCTTCACCTCCTCCACATACCCCTCATACACCCGCCTCATCTCCTCTGGCCTACTTGGCCACAAATTCTCCCCCTGTAGTACCTTCACACTACCTCCCGGCCCAACCTCCTTCTTCTCTTCCGACCACGGCGCATACCAATCAACAGCTTCCTGCATATCCTGCAACCCGTCACTTACATTTTCGCCGACGGCTTGGTACCCGCGTGCGGAGTCACCGCCCTCAGGACCGCCGGCGTCGAAGCGTTTGATTAACATTTTTTCGGATAGGGGCCGGGCGAAGAAGGTGCGTGCGAGGGAAATGATGTGGTTGAGGGTTGAGAGGGGGATTCCGTGACCGGTGAGGTAGAAGAAGCCGTAGTTTATACATGCATCGTTTAGTGCTGTTGCGGTTGATTGGCGTGACTCCCGGGTTGCGTGAGGGTTCATAAAGGGGGATATGTCGATGATGGGGAGGCTGGGGGAAGGATTGGATTCTGAGTCTGAGGGGTCTTCCGTTCTCATGCGCTGGTGGTCTGGAGTTGTCTCCAAGGTAGATTCTGAGGGGTTGACCATGGTTTCCCTTGTCTTTTTCTGTCTTCGTGTTCAATCTTGGCCCTTATCTTCATGGGGTGGGCTTCGAGATTTGTGACGGTTATGGCTTTCAAAGTCCTTCTTAGACTGACGGTTCGCACAGAAGTACACTTAGGCTAGAGTTCAAGACTTACAGTGTTCAATCCCGTCTCCTACAGCACTGTAAGTTGTGTCGTCGCAATGGGAGTGGAGTAGCGATGAAGAAGCTGGGGTTTCACAAGGATGTGTGGACGGCAATACCTCTTCGGGACTAGGCCCGGCTATCCGAGGATATGGTACACGTATTTTCAAGAGGCAATAGGCATCTACACGAAGCAATAGATAGTTAGATGATGTTGTAGCTCGGAAGAAGATCATGGTATATTCATCGTCGCTTCATACTATATATGCCATTGCCTTTATAGGTATGTTCTGTATTATCAACTGCCACATGTCAAACCATTACTGCACGAGTGAGCCAACTGAACGGCGACTGTAATGCTTCTTCTTTACATGATGACCTCGTTGGAGACATCCTGTAGTTGATTAGCAAGGTACTCAAACTCGGAGGTTGGAAGACTTACCCTTTTCAGCTCCTTGTAGGGCAGGCAGACACAGTTCTGTACGCGCACCTCATCGGCAACAGCACAGTCCTTGCCAAGAATGGTGATGCTCTGGACCTTGACACCGTTCTTGATGACGCTAGTACTATGGCTGGTGACTGGGGTAGGTGTACCCTCAACACGCGCCCACGCACCGATCTTGCTGTGCCAGCCGACAATGGTGTAGAGAACGCAGGCATCGTGCTTGATCTCAGAGTCCTCGAGAACGATGGACTCTTTGATACGAACACCGGCTCCAATCACGACACGCGGGCCAATGGACACGTTAGGGCCGATCTTTGCAGTGGGGTCGATCTGCGCAGATGGGTGGATGTAAACGGGTGGGAGTATGTTTGCCGAGGGCGCAGCGAGCTCTTCGGAGCCAGACTGGAAAGCCTTCAGCAGGTACAGAGCATTAGCGGGTACAGCTGAGCCAGCAGTCTTGATCTGGCGCCAAAAATCCTTGGACTCGAGGACGAAGAATTGCCTGCTGTCGGCGATGTCTGAGAGAACATCCTGCTCCAAGCGAATGACAGCGTTCTCCTTGTTGTCATCATCGTCTTCTGCCTGGTAAAAGGAAGACTCGAGATTCTCGGAAGAGGGGTAGGAAAGCAGCCGTGGGCGCTCAGTGCGTCGCTTGATGGCACTTCGGATGGCGGGGAAGATGCACTCGGTGTTGAAGAGGTAGACTCCGCAGTTAATGAGGTTGGAGATGTGCGACTCGGGCTTCTCGACGTAGTGGAGTACGCGCTTGGTGTGCGCATCGGAGACAATGCAACCAAAGTTGGTTGCGGACTCGTTTGCGACCCTCGTGCCGAGCATGACGGCCTCTGCGTCCTTGTCGTTGTACAGCTTGAGCATCTCCTCGAGAGGGAATGAAGAGCAGACATCAGCGTTTAGAACGAACAGCTTCTCTGGCTTGCCCTTCAATATGACATCGCGGAAGTGATATAAACCTCCAGCCGTGCCCAAGGCCTGATATTCTCGCAGGTACTTGACACTCAAGTGGGGGAAGTTGGTGGAGACGGTGTTGATGAATGGCTGAAAGACAGACTCTTCGTAGTAGCCGACGATGAAGACTTCTTTAATTTCGGCGACGTTTGTGATGGCGCGGAAGCAGTGCTCGATAATGGGGTGGCCTGCGACAGGAAAGAGTGGCTGTTGTAGGTTTAGTGGGGGAGGGCCAAACAGCGAAATTTGTATTGCAGCATACCTTAGGCAGTTCCATAGACAGAGGCCTGAATCTGGTACCTCTGGAGGGTCCACCGACCTGTGGGCATTAGTATGCAATTGTCTTGGGATCGAGTAGGATGATTTACTAAAATAACGGCCTTGGTAGAACCGCCAGACCCAGACTTGGACCTGACGGCGAGGGAGGGCGGTTGTAGACTCATTGTGGCGTCTTTAGGGGTTATAATGTGATATGAGAGAGCGAGGTGTGGGAGGAGTGCTGAGGGGAGGGAAGGGTTGCAGTGGGCGCAATTGCACTTACTTGTCCCCTTCGTTGCTGGCGGAACTAGACCCTGAATCCAGCCCACGTTGGGCGGTGAGGCGCACGGACATCGTCATGTGCATGCAAAACCTCAGACTGCCTCCCTTCGGTCACACCTCGCGATGATGTCCATCATCAACGAAAGTTTTCGAACCCCTAACGAAATCATTGCTCGTGTTTACAGATTGCCGACTCTGCAAATCACACAACTGTTCCTTTGTTAGGATCATGGATATCCAGAGTGCATATTTACCATTGATCAGTGTGCCAGAGCAGTACCACCTACTTCGCAAAAACAAGACATGAGAACTTACGATCATGATATATCGCTAGGATAGCCTTATTGCGCCTTACACCAATTCAAGAGCGTAACCCGAGAGTTTCAAGAAA
This sequence comes from Plenodomus tracheiphilus IPT5, assembly GCA_010093695.1. Lineage (NCBI taxonomy): Eukaryota > Fungi > Ascomycota > Dothideomycetes > Pleosporales > Leptosphaeriaceae > Plenodomus > Plenodomus tracheiphilus. The sequence goes on from MU006309.1 coordinate 287,940, forward strand.
AAGCCGCGGTGAAACCTAACTAATGTGACTAAAATGCAAGACTTCGTGCGAATCTATAACAGCATAGTCTGGGCAAACATGTTTCAAGAATCTTTTTGAATGCTCTTCACACATATCATCCAAGCAGACGGATGTAAAATTAATGAATTGACAGACTTGCGATCATCTTTTCGGGCAATTCTCTTCTTGAAGGACAGATGTTGCGTATCACGATCGGTCCAAATTCTTGTCGAATATCAAGCATCAAGTTTGCTGCATATCAAGAGCCAACAGAACTTAAGGTCTCATTGGACATCATGTTCAAGATGAACCAACACAGACCGTTAGTCAACGTCCAGAAAGGTGGACGCAGAACACATATGACCAGTGCAGTTGACTGCCTTACAATCACTGCGAAGAGAACAGCCAAGTGAAAGGTTGTAAGGCGTTTGCTACTTTCACACGGACTTGAATTGCAGGAGCTATTCTAATAGTATCTTGGCACATTGTCTGCCTACTTCTATAATTACTCACCATAAGATCTGCTCACTCACTCTGCCAGAGCACTCAACTTCATCTTCAACTTGTAATCATCTACCACAATGGCGCGACATCCCAAAACCATCACTATTGCCGCATGGTGTCCATCTCTTAACCCAGTTGGATCAACGGCTCAAGGACTCTTGACGCGTATCAATAATCCCGCCGAACGCGAGCAATGTATCCGTACTCTCAAATTCACGCTCCAAACTCCGCTAGTCTTCGTCCACAATAAAGAAGGACATGTCTTCAATGACTTCAGCCTACTGAAAGACAATGATGTTGTTGTGGTTACGACCGACTACTTTGAGTCACCCAAGAACATGTGGACAAAAGAATTGCAAGAAGGTCACCAGACAGATGCGTGGCTGGCAAGTGTTACATCCGTTCCTCACACTACTGGATCTTAACTAACAACACATCAGGCCCTCACGCGTACTCAGCGATGTGACTACATGGAAAGTCTACCTTGTAGATGCTGCAACGGGAAGCACACCAAGATCGTCCCTACTTTTCCCAACCATATTATCCGTTCTTCCAGCACCGACATTCTCGCTCAGGGCCTTCCGTCCTTAGACTTTACATCTGGCCCGCCCGCTATTTCCACGCTCGCTACAATGATTCGAGAGTCCTGGGGTCGGACCATCGACGAGTTTATGGGGCCTGTAGGCTTTGTGAGGCCCGCAGGTGCAATGGAGTCGTGGGACCCAGCCTTGCTTCCCACTCTCGCGTTGTTAGCTGATGCTACTGCGGGTCAGGTGGAGCTAGTACATGAGGCCACGATGCAGATGATCAAGCGTAGAGGCAAATTCTCGGGTAATTTGATCCTGACTACGGCGGATTTGCATCAAGTTATCGGAACCCTTATTGGGGGCAGCGAAGTGTATCTTGAAGATACTGATGGTGAAGAGGAGAAGGGTAGAGTTATCAAGGATAGCGAAGATGAAGATACTGAAGATGAAGAAGCTATGGGTAGAGTGATCAAAGGGAAGGATAGAGTTACCAAGGAGGGTAGGATGATCAAAGAGAAGGATAGAGTAATCAAGGACAGCGAGGATGAAGGCGATGAGTATGAAGATGCTGATACTTCTGGGTTCGACTGGTCTGATATTTGAGGTCGATGAGAATGGGAATCGATTTGCGAACGTCTGGGGTGAGGTCCACAGGGGTTTTACCTCAATCACGTCCTCATCCCTTCTGTTTTCATTGCATATTATATGCGCGCGCAGCACAAGGGTTGCATAGTGTCTTGTCAATTATGCACGCTTAGCTCGGTATACCTATATTCTATAGATAACAGCTGCGTCAGTTCCATGGGATCTATGGGCTACAGGTTTAAGATCTCATAGTCACAGTTGGAGATGCATGGATTCATCACTTCCAATGTGTCTGTACGCTGGCCCGTGGATGTTGATATGTCATAAACGTTGCCTCTTATCACGGCTAGAACAGCTCCGTTATCAGGCGTTAAAGACATCGGTACAAGCGGAATAGCGAAATATTTTAACGAAGATTATTTTTGATTTTTGTGGCATATCTAAGCTCAGAGACGTGATGCCTACGGCATGACCTGACTTGTCAGATACAGACGTGTGTAGTGAATCTAGTGGTACAGCCGAGATACCTGACAGTATCTCAACCAGGCTTTGCCCCTTGGACACTCCTCAATAACTCCAACATCCCTTCACACCATCCACCTATGCATTCAAACCCCCAACCTTTCTTCCCTTCCCCCTCGCAGCCTTCCTTCGCTCCTTCCCACCACCCTTCTTCCCCCCCTTCTTCGTCAACTTTGCTGGGATGATGCCCGCTCGCTCATACACAAGTGCAACCGCATCTCTCACATCTTCGTACTTGACCACCATGTCAGTTTCCCCACCCTCATCGACTCTCATCTTCATGGCTTCTTCCAAAAACTCTGCCGCCAGACGCGCCTGCCCATGCGTGAAGCTGCTCAGCACATCGAGTGCAGCCAGAACGGGCGGAGACCAGATCGCACCGTTAGTCTTGAAGCGTGGAGGGCAGTGCGCGGGAGGGATGAAGTGGTCATATGTCAGATTCCAGCGATTCTCGATGTTGAACTCTGCGTCCGGTAGAGCTACTGGGCCTGTATCGCTTGCTTTGATTACCTTCTCGATTTCCGCAAGATCAGCAGCCACAGATTGGTACGATCGAGTGATGCGCAGTTTATTTCTCGTCGTAGGCTTCATGGTGTTGAGACTGGTGATGTGGTCGCACTTCTCGCGGTCGGTGAGATCCTTTCGTACACACCTTGTTAGCCCACCTTCCACAGTCTCCTACCCCCCAAAACTTTCCCTTTTCCAAATCGCCAAATCACAAGAATCAGGAAGGAACTCACATCCCAATCTCCCCACCCACCCTCAACTTCGACACCAACATCGTCTCCTTCCTCCCCGCAATACACAACGAATCCAGCAACTGCATCCGGTAGCATGACTTCTTCTTTGCTCACAGCAACGAGAACGCGCTGATCATCCTCCAGCGCCTCAACGCTCGCAATCGACTTCGCGTCTACGGTGTACAAGGCAGCATATTTGCTATTGATAGCGAGACGCACGCCCTGCAAGACTTGGTCGAAGGTCTGATAGGGTGATATGACAAGGTCGGGAACTGTGAGCTTGGTAACGGGAGTGTAGAGGCTTATGGTTTTCGCTGTCTTCGCCATCGTGGTTTTCGATGGTGTTGACCAGGTTGGTCGAAGCCCGAGGTTTTTATAGATTGTGCGCGGTGAGCGGGTGAGTGCAGAAGCGTGGCGGGTGGGCGCAGGGTGAGGAAGAGACTGGGATCAGAGGTGATATGGGTTGAGTCGGGCGCGCTGGTCACAGCGTGGTGGCGATATAAGTCGCGTTCACCTACTTTCACTGACTTGCGTTGATGCGCGGGAGAGATGCGCAGTGGGCTTGCATGGGGGTCAAAGACGTAGCCGACCGAAGAAGGCAGTTCCGAGGTAGACAAACGCTGCTACGATCTCAAAATAACATGGAGCTTCTTCACTTCCTATGATACTTGATATCGACAATGCAGGCCTGCGTGCTAAATCTTGTTACGTAGCTAGTGGTGAATGCAATGTTTCGTTCACTCGTGAAATCCGGTAATCCTGTATTTTGTTAGAACAATTAAGCATTGCTGTAAACTACTTGTATAGAGTATTCTAGGCAGGCTTTCTGTGTTAGTTGCGTGCACTTAGCGGACGGATATTCAGGTCTCTCGAAGGTACGAAAGGCAGTCCGTACCTGATGGAGCAAATACGCGCTAATAATCTATGATCTTACACTGAGTCTTGCTACTGGTCCATGGGCGGGAGGAGTTTGAGGTCAGCGAATTCCCCAAGCACTTCTCTGATAGCATCATTCGAATCAACAAATCCATGCCAACCCATCTTCCTAGCCTTGTTCATAGTCAGATCCAGCGCTGGACCTATCAGGCTGCCATCGGTGAAACCAAAGATACGCTCAACGTCCATATCCTGCAAATTTCCACCCATCAGCCCATGCCTCTGCGTCAGCTCTTGCCACGCTTTTTGTACTTTATCCTCTCTCGCCCAGTCGACAAGTCTGAACTTCACATGATATGTAGCTGGAGGGCCGAACCCACGCGGTGGCGGATCATGCTTGCTCGTTATCGTCGTGTACACGTTCTCATCCATGCTTGGGTGTTCGTATTTCATGCCATACCAGCTAGCATATTTTGGCCAGAAGTTTCCCCACGTAAACGTCGTGCCATCCATGGTATTAAATTTCTCATTCTTGGCGTCATTGTTCAAGACTGCCCACTCTTCCATGTAAGCATTCAACTTGCTACTGCTCATACAGTGATTCACCTCCCACGCCCGCAAATCGGACGGGAATTCCAGCTTCTCGCCTAGGTGCTTTTGTACGCTGGCGTACACACCGAGAGGAAACACAAGGTTCATGGCGGCGTCTGGAACGGCACCGAGGATGCTCGAAGGCATGCAGATATTCCAGTCGATGTTGTGGGTTTTACAGAAGGACCAGAGCAGATCTTCTTGCGGGTAGTAGAAGTTGGGTTCGAGAGTCACACGGGGTGCTATTTCTTCCTGGGGGATCGCAGTAGGCCCAAGATGGACGCCATAGTTCTTCGCCCCCGTCTGAAGCATGATGCGTTTGGGTGCGATGGACGCAAGTGGTAGAGCTGAAAGGAAGTTTTGTAGCAGTGCCACTAGAATTCTTTAGCTTCAGAACAAGGAAGATCATCGATTGTATGTTTGATGGACTCACCATTAACCCTACACATCTCCTCTGCATCACTCCAAAGTCCGCTACCTCCCTTGGGTTTGACCTGTACGTAGCTGTAGAAAAACACATAGTCCGCTTTGACATTGTTCTCTTTCAGAGCCTTAGCAAGGACTTCGGGATCGTCCAAGAAGTCTAAGGCGATATGTTTGGCATTCTTGGGAAGGCCGTCCGGGATAGCGGGCGGGCGTCGGGACAAGCAGTAGATGTTGGTCCATCTCTCCGGGTCTTGTGCTAGCACGCGCAACATGTAGTTTCCGGATACACCATTTGCGCCTGTAATGATGGCTGTGAGGCCTTTCGCCGAAGAGGGATGTACGGGAAGGCCGTGATAGATGCCGTTGGTCTGGACGGCCTGTTGGTCTGACATATTGAATTGCCGTGTTTGTGATCTCATGAACCCGGTGAACCAGAAAAATCCAGAGTCATGAAAGAAAGAGAAAGACGAAGTATTGACTTCCAGATGTTGTAAAATCAAGCGTCTCTGTTTGGGACTCCACAACCTCGGATCATGACGTATTGCGGGGAAGGCGGCGCAAGATTCAGAAAGAGAATCCAAACATGTATCGGGCTATACATGCAAGTTGTGAATCTACAAACAGACACATCATAGGAGGCGACATAGTGTAGCTCTCTCTCGCATTCACAGCTCTACCTCGACCAGAGAGGCGCGGGGTCCCTCAAGTCGCGTGATCACGTGAAGGTTACCGCAGTCCATGGGCGATGCGCGTGCATTGACCATCTCAACGGGACCTGGTCGAGTACGACATGACATGGCTGCAAAGTATAAATCTAAAACGGGCGGCTAGTTTGTTTACATGGCGGATAGGAGAGCGTCAGCGAAAGAATCAAGACTTGAAGGTAGCACCCGCCGCGTCGTCACATTAGCGCAACACTAGCGCGGCGCTTCCGCTGAAATAACATTTGATCTGCTACACGAATACGTTATCCTAGGACGCTTTTATCGACATATTCCTTATCGTGCGTACTTTTGCCACCCCTCTCATCTGAAATCTGAAATCCTCTCTAGTCCGTTTGATACGACGCATTTCTACCAGACAATCCATGGATCACCGGCTTCAGTACATCAACACGGTCTGGCTTCACCGTTGTCCAGAGCGCTAATTGAGCTTCGCCTTGGGCACATCCCACGACTGTACCACAAACATAGACGAGTCCCCCATATACAGATACCCTCTTATCCAATGCGCTGTTCTGCTCGACGATGATGAGGTTGAGAATACGTCGAGACGACCAGCGCTCCGTTCAGCCCATCGGATTTTATCATTGTATGGTTTGTACGGGCTGAGCTCACAGACAGGAAGATAGCTCGCCTACATCGATGATTCTAAAGCTCATATCGAATCCCAACCCATACTACCTGATATACTATTTCGGACGCGAAACACATCCTCTGATCACAGTCTTGGTCAGGTATCAACATTTTTGATAACAACATTCTTCCGACTGCAATGTCCAGATACAACCCAACATGGGGACTACAGAGGGGGACAACGTTGCACAAGATCGATGAGCCTGCACAGAAGTCTCCATCCGTTGATGCCCCTGTCCCTGACGACAAATCTCGATCCATACATATCCCTGTACTTGCCCACAAATCTCCAATCCAAGCAGAAGCCAGACATCCAGTGGTTTTTCAAGCAGACACTGAAATCGAGGTATCTCGGGATACGAACGTATACGAACATGATGTCTATGCTACATCCTTCGTCCCTTCCGTTCTGCGGACAATCAACCAACTTTGTGCTCAGGTCATCCCAACCCAGCCTCGGCACTGCATTGACTACACATCATACACCCGAACATTCATCGGAACGAGCTTGATTCCTGTACCAATCTTCCATTCAAGCGATGTAGAGTCTCAGGGTATCGCAGCCTCATCAGACTTGCCACTCACCGAGACGTCTTATCACAATTTCTTTGTTTCACTTGTCAATCTCGAATGCGCGGCCAAAGAGCACGAGAACGAATCGCATATGTTATTTCAGGTCCCACTTCAACGAATCGACATTCCCTTAGACGGTCATATATGGGCATTGTCTTTGCCAGGCCTAAGAGAAGACAGCCCTCTGCTTGAGATGGGCGATGTTTTGCAGATTCGTCAGTTGTGGGTCGATCACACAGGCCATTCACCATCTCCATTTCACGGATACGTACGAAGCCCATACGAAGAGAATGTCCAGATACAACGCTGGTGGACCGGTGTACAATATGATGGCTCCATTCATGCAATCAATCGAGCAAAGGAGATGATATACATTCGGATTAATGAACTCGAGTACCTGTACAACGGCTATGGCACTGTGCCAATGATTGCTAATGTCGTCATTCCGCTTAATACTGTCTTGATCAAAAGTCAAAACAGAGCTGTCGCGGCTGTGAGTACCCAGCTAAGGCGAGCCATGCAGACGAAGAATGGCAACAATCATAAGGAAGAAAATAACTATATGGATGAAGCGGTTGTAAATGGACACCACGAATTAGAAACCAACGACTGGGCGCGGCGCATACTGTTCCCTACGCAAGCGGACGGGCAGGTACAAACACGCCTTCGAAATGTCCCGCACCGCGCACTTTTTGATCACGCCATCAACTACGAGCAGGCGCACGCAGTTAATGACGTCTGCACCGAAGTATATGGGACACTACCTTATCTCATATCTGGACCACCAGGAACGGGAAAGACCAAGACTGTGGTTGAGATAGCTATGCAGCTGCTCAATACTACCGACATAGCGCACGTTCTGATATGTGCTCCTTCAGAGGCGGCCGCGGATACTCTTGCCTTGCGATTGAAGGAGTATCTTGATGTCAAGCAACTTTTTAGACTGAATAGACCCGGAAGAGCGGACAACGAGGTACCGGGCGGGCTGCTACAGTACTGCTGTATGAAGGGGGACATGTTTTACCTCCCGCCTTTCAAGACTCTCATGGCTTTCAATATCGTCGTTACATCCTGCAGAGATGCTGCGATTCTTGCAGAGGCACGTTTGAGCAACGATGATCTATGGACGATGGAGAGAAATATGGATTCTGCCTTTCATCCTGAATCGCCGCTACCGACACGGTCTCTACATTGGGGCGCCCTGCTGATCGACGAAGCCGCTCAAGCTACCGAGATTGAAGCTCTTCCCGCTCTAAGTATCATCATTCCACCTACCGCACATCCTCTTCATCTTTCCCAACCACGCTTCGTCATGGCAGGAGACGAGCGCCAACTCGGCCCACGCACATCTTCCCAGGACCCCAAAGTCTCGCAGTCCCTCTTCGTACGCCTCTCCAATCGCCCACTATACGCAACACACCCTCTCTCTCGCTACAACATCGAACCATCATCCGGCCCCCCAGTACTCAAAAAGAGCATGTTACCAATGATCTACCCGCCCTTTACAAACTTAATCCGCAACTACCGTTCCCACCCTGCCATCCTCAGCGTTCCGAGCGCACTCTTTTACAACAATACACTTATCCCTGAACATCACATTCTATCCACCCCTCTTCAAGACTCTCCCCTCTGGCGCGGCCGTAAATGGCCTGTACTCTTCCTACCTCACACAGGCGCCGACGAGATCGAACGCGAAAACGGCGGATGGTACAACCTGAGCGAAGCGCGCCTCGCATGTTCTCTCGCTCAATCCCTCTACAAATCCAACGTAAAGCAACAGGACATATGCATCATCTCGCCTTTTGCCGCGCAAGTCAAACTTCTACGCTCCGTGATACGAAGCTCAAGGTATGGCGAGGGCAGTGGGCTCTGGGACGTCAATATCGGGCCTTTGGAGGCGTTTCAGGGGTTGGAAAAGAGGGTTGTGGTATTGTGTACTACGAGGACGCGAGAGCGGTTTTTGGACATGGATAGGAAGAGCGGACTTGGTGTTGTGTTTCAGCCGCGGAGAATGAATGTAGCGCTTACGAGGGCGATGGAGGGGTTGATTGTTATTGGGCACCCGGGGGTGTTGGGGAGGGATGAGTATTGGAGGGCTTGGATGGCGTTCTGTTGGCGGAATGGGCTGGTTGGGGATGAAGGGGGAGGTGTGTGGGAGGGGCCGAAAGAGGGGGTTGAGGAGAAGGTTGGGGTCTTGGAGAGGTCGTTGGTGGCGAGGGGAGAGAGGGGGGAAGGTGGGGAGGGGAAGTTGCTAGGAAAAGGTGTAGGTTATGAGGAGGGTAAGGATGGGTACGAGGAATGGGTGGAGAGCTTGAGGGAGGCACTAGAGCAAGAATCTGTCGATGAGGACGGATTGGAGGACGGGGGGGTAGACGACGATGATGATGTCGAAGGAAGTAGCAGAGATGACTCTTGAAATTAGGGAGTAGGCAATTTCCAATATATAGTACATAATAGCGTTGATCAAAGACACGGCATATGCAGGTTCCATTCAAACCAGGTGAACTCAAAGTGAACTGGCATGTTCGCCACACTAACGAAAGCCAATATTTCACAGGGCTGTCTCCAGAATATATTCAAATTAAGCGATCATTTGAAACGTCCGACAAGGGTATATCAACTGAACAAACTAATCGCTAAACCCCTCAAACTCATCCGCCGCCTCCTTCGCCTCCTGTTCCTTGACCTTCTTCCTTACCTCATCAACCATACCCTTCAACCTCTCTTCCTCCTTCCGCTCCGCATCGGTCAACTTAGCCACACGCTCATGTTCCCTCTTCGCAGCCTTCTTCTCTCTCCTCAACTCCTTCACCGCTCGCGCATCCTTCTGCTGTGTCCACGCCGACTCCTTTTTATTCTCCGTAACATAACGCTTCTTGCCCTCCGCCTTGTTCGCTTCGTACTCCTTCTGCTCAACAAGTCGTTGCTGCTCACGCGCCTTGTCTTTGTAAGCGTAGGTTGCAAAATCCATTTCTACGCCGAGACTTCGATCGCCTTCCCATTTCTTGAGCTCGGGCATGCTGGGCAGTTTGAGAAGACCCCATGCGTGGCCTAGTTCTGTCCAGTCGAGGTCCGGGACGCGGAATATGGAGCTTGCGGTGTGTTTGCTGTATGCGCGGAGCCAGGAGACGAATCCACGTTGTGCTTTGTCGAAGAGGGATCTGTCGGTTTTGACGACTTTGCGGATCTTTCTGCTTACTGCTTCGACGTCTTCGGGTCTGATTTCGAATTCAGGGTTTGTGAGGGGTGCAACAGGTGTTTGGCGGACGCGTAGGAATTCGATGTAGTCTTCCTCGCGGCCCGGGGTGAGGAAAGTAACAGCTAAGCCTTTTCGGCCGGCTCGGCCTGCACGACCGCAGCGGTGGATGAATGTCTTAGGATCGCTTGGAGGGTCAAATTGGAGGACCAAGTCGACTGCAGGAATGTCGAGTCCTCTTGCTGCAACGTCGGTGGTGAGGAGGATGGATGGTGTGACGCTCTCGACAAATTTCACGAAGTTTCTTCGACGAACTTTGTCGGGGTGCTTGCCATGTAGTGGTACAATCGTGTAGCCTTTGAATATCTCCGGTAGGACATGTTGGAAATAGTCGACCGAGTAGCATGTGGCCAAATATAAGATCGATTTTTGTGGTTGCGGTTGCAATGATGAGAGGATCTTCTTGATCGCCGGTAATTTGTGGGAAGGCGGCAATACACAGTAAGACATTTGTAGACTGGCCGGAGTCTTCTTGTCTTCGATGGCACCATCTTTACCTGTTACTCGTGCTTTGACCTTGACGGCTATGCGGACTGGATTCCGGAGGCCTACGCGGATGAGCTGGTCGACGGCTTCGCTGACACTTGCGCTGAACAGTCCAGTTCGCCGTTGCTTCGGTAGTCGAGAAAGAATTTTTTGGAGGTCATCTTTGAAGCCGAGATCCAGTAGCCGATCAGCTTCATCCAGAACTAGAGCATCGAAAGATGTTTGCGAGCAATGCACGTGTGGCGATGACAAGAGCTCCAGGAGACGCCCAGGTGTACCAATGAGTACATTCGTTTGCGATTTGAGAAATCTGCTGAGATCTTGCGCTGGTGTGATTGATCCACCGAGTAATAGTTGCGGGACAACTTTGACTGTTCCTGGCGGGAACACTGGCTTTGGGGGTGCATCTGCATCCTCCATATCCGTGTCCTCATCCTCAGGATCGAGCATAGCTGCTGATGGTGCATGGAACTTGAGTAATGAGCAGAGAACAGTATGGATCTGTGTCGCTAATTCCCGGGTTGGTGAGATGATGATGGCACCCACGTGATGCTTCTTGATGGGCGCATCAAGTCGTAGTAGACGCTCTACGATGGGTATGAGAAATCTGGTTCATTCAGTATTCCAGAAGGATACCCATCCGGGAAGTACTCACGACAATGTCTTTCCACTTCCTGTGACAGCCTCAACAACGACATCTGAATTCTTCATGAACATGGGAATGGCTGCATGTTGAACTGGCGTCGTCTTCACAAAGCCCATGGCATCTACAGCTTCGATTATCCATTCTGATAGTGCAGGCGTTAGAGCACTGAATGACCGATCTTGTTTGGTTTGGGGCGCCATTTGTGGAGTCGTTTCCACACGTTTGCTGGTCGCGATGTTAGCATCAGAAAGTTGGGCGAAGTTTGCTCCTCAGAAAAAAAAGTGGATACGCACCGCCACAGCAAGTTCCTCGGAGCTAACCGCGCCACACCTGCCACTCGGTCATCCGCAGTACGACCGGCGGGGCATGTTCTTTGGTCTTCGCATGCGGTAAATCATGAGTACGAGATCGCATGACAAGGTAAAATCACATGCAAGCTCAGCCTGGTACTCCAACAGCCAAGACATCTCTGCGACTGTGACAGCCACACGGACGATCGGCGTCACGAGGCGACACCTTATCAGCCTTGTGGCCAAATTTACAGTTTCAGCATCAGATTCGCATCTACGGCACTTATAAGCATATTCCCGTCCTTACCCTGTAATCTGGCCTCTGTCGCCTGCACGCACAGTGGCAGTTCTTCCCCCTCCAGACGATGCGCGGTGTACGGACGAATCCACGGCGTCCAGCTTGTGTCTAATTACAGCGGCTAACATCAATGTCGAAGCCACCTCTGGTGCCGCCCTCCCACTCGACGCGCATACTCAGCCTCGCTATTCCACCTACCAGTCGCATACTCCAGACCACGAATCGCTTCTGGTGAACATCGCTAGACTGATTACTGGAGCTCGCTCTACAATTTCCGGCGTCATCCGCGCACCTCCGCTTCCATACTTTCCCACTTGCTGGCGCGACGCAATGGAGACTTCACGACAATACCAGATCCCTAATACCCCACGCGTCATATCGCCTTCACCGACCCCCTCGGAAGTGGGCAGCGGCAACGATGGCTACTTTGGACCCACGACGCGCTCGTCGGCGCGCAAAAAGCAACAACAACAACAACGGGTCACATCACCACCATCCATCGACGAAGACTCGTCTAGCTCAGATCCAGACAAAAGAGCACGCACTAGGAGTCGCGACTCTACTCTAGAGGGTGGCTTAGGGAGACGAAGAATGAGCGCCATGACCAGTCGGCGACAAGTAAATGGCAGCGTGAAGAAGGATCTCGCGATACCAACCAATGTGTCAACGAACGGACACTTATCACCAGCCGCTGCCAACAAGAACTACTGGAGGGAAATGAGCAGAAGTCCAAGCCCACTGGGTCTGATCCCTATTCACCAGAAGTGGCGGTCGTTTGTGAGTACATTTGCTACGGATGGCACAACGGCGCGCTGACATGTGACAGATCCACCGCCACGAAATTCCTCGCAAGATCCTCCATGTGTCGATCGGCTTCCTCACTATTTGGCTTTACTGCACGGGCACTCAGACCTCGCAGATCCACAACGTCCTCCTTACACTCCTCGTCCCCATTGCCCTCACAGATGTCATCCGACATCGCTATTGGCAGGTCAATCGCTTCTACATCCGCTGTCTGGGCGCCCTTATGCGCGAGTCTGAAGTGGATGGCTACAATGGTGTCATCTCTTATCTACTGGGAGCATGGATGGTTATGCGCTTCTGCCCCAAGGATCTCGCCGTCATGAGTATCCTCTTGCTTAGCTGGTGCGACACTGCAGCCTCGACATTTGGTCGGCTTTGGGGTCACCTCACACCCAAAGTACGCAAAGGCAAAAGTCTCGCGGGCTCCATCGCCGCTTGTGTGACAGGCGTTGTCACTGCTGTCTTGTGGTGGGGCTGGCTTGGCCCTCTGTACTCACAGTATAATTATGCAGAGCATGCTTTCGCCTTCCAGGGCGTCCTCGCCCTTCCTCCCGTCGTTCGAGAGGCTTTAGGAAGGTCTCTGACTGAGTCGACCATTTCTGGCTACTGGGCTTTGGGAACCATGTCGTTGGCGGCAGGCATCATCGCCAGTGTCAGCGAGGCGCTTGACATCTTTGGCTGGGATGACAACCTGACGATCCCGGTCCTGTGTGGCGCCGGCATGTGGGGCTTCTTGAAGGTCTTTGGTTGATGGAGCTTCTCATGTCTGTTGTGTTTGTATAGCGTTGTTCTCTTTTTGGCGGCAATTTCCTTGACGATATGGATGATACCCTAGATAAGGAGGGTTCTTGGATGACAGGTGGGCACGGCGGCGTTCTGAGACGAGCTGAATAATGTACGTTTACGATTATCGGGGGACAGTAGATTCATTAGATCTCATCTCTATTGGGTATATAAGACGAGGGTATAGCAAACTTTGTACAAGTTGGTACATCCGGCGTTGTTGGGCGTATCGAAGTTTCAAGCCGAGGTCCAAGCACTCGACGTCGGAGTACAAAGGACCTCGCTCGTATTTCTTGGGTGCTCAGTGGTACTCTCGGCAGGTGCCTTACAATGCCTTTGACGTTATTTCAACTAACATGACTGCAGTAATAGTATATCATAGCAGCTTGACTATTATGTACGGCTGATTCGAGGGCTTTAAGAGGTAGCCTGCTCGGATCTAGAGGCTGTATATTGCTTTCAGTAGCCGTGGTTAACAGGCGCTAGCACTCATAACCTACGAGGTCCTTCGTACGACGCTGCGTTTATCGAATGCCAGATGCAGCGCCCTCTCTGCAACCTGCTCCATGCGCGACGACCAGGCACATCATGTTCGGAATGTTTTCTGACATGCATGCAACACCAGAACAGGAAAGATGATCTGCCCTATGGAGACCCTGATGGACGGCCTCGGCTTGGCGTATGCGGGCTGTCGAAAGCAGCTCCCGGATGACCTGGGATGCTTGCTTCTTTCATCTTTTATGCGTCGCGCTTTCGCTCTCTCGCCGGTCCATTCTTACTGCACAATCAAACGCTTTTGGTTGCAGACGCATGGTTTGCTGCTTCGGAGTCTTTTCTTCACGTCCAACTGATTTGTCCTGGTGCTGTTCATGTCGCAATCTGCGGCCTACAGTACTATATTGCCCCGCCACCCCGCTATTCAAGCTTCACACCAACCGCGGAACGCGCCAGAGGACATAGCACCACCGTCTTGCTACTCGAGCACGCGTCTTTCAGCATCTTAACAAATAGATTCTACACCTTGATAATCCACTGCAAGAGCTTGTGCTCCTACCTTTGCCAGCTAGCTCGCAGCTCAATCGCCGCTGTTCGAGTCCCACAGCGCACGCGAGCGACTTTCTGATTGAACGCCACCAGCATATCCAGAGCACGGCGGCATGGCGTCTTCCTCAGCCGCAGCAGGGTTGTTGGCGCGCCAGCTCAAGCAAATGCAGAACGACAAGAGCATATCAGGAATAAGCTGTGGACTGGTCGACAGCAATGTGTTTGAGTGGGAGGTCATGCTCATGATCGACGACGACACAAAATTCTATGGAGGTAGTTACTCACAATTAGCCTATGTATGAGCATAGCTAACATTGTGAACAGGTGGATTCTTCCGCGCACGGCTCACCTTCCCCTCGCAATACCCTCTCCTGCCGCCCAAGATGCGCTTCGAGACACCCATCTTCCATCCAAACAGTACGTCTTCTCCGACTCCCCTACATCCCGCAGCCCACCTCGCCTCACCTACAATACTAATAGTATAGCCAGTCTACCAAAATGGCGACGTCTGTATATCTATTCTCCACCCACCCGAAGAAGACAAGTACGGCTACGAGTCCGCTGCGGAACGCTGGTCACCCGTGCAAACACCCGAGACCATCCTCTTGAGCGTCATATCCATGCTATCAAGCCCAAACGACGAAAGTCCGGCGAATGTGGAGGCCGCAAGGCTGTGGAGGAACGACACGCCCGAGTTCAAGAAGCGAGTGAGGAAGTGCGTGAGGGATAGTTTGGAGTTTGAGTGATGGGTTGTGAGGGGTAGAGGCGAGTCCAGCTGGAGAGGACAAATGATGATTGCATAAGCGTGGTTGAACTGGCCTTTCGGTACACGGAGTGTAGCACTTTAGTAAGCGAGCATCATGATATGATATACCTCATTGCAGCATCTATTCATACTCGATCTTTGCTCATGAGTCAGCAGTGCAGCGCACCAAGACAGTCAGCGTTAGATTGTGGTATGCATTAGGTGAACAGTCTCTGTACGATATTCAGCTATGATGAATCCACAAGGTATGATTCGCTTTCAAGGATTGATATCAAGCACCGTAACAGCCTATACACACGGAGCATTTACCATCAATCCCCACCAGCCGGCTAGCTACCTGGTCAATTGCATATTAATCTACACCTCTACACCTAGACCTACACAAAAGTCAGCCCCCTTCCCCCGCCCCCCTCGGCTCTCACATATACCCGTTCCCCACTCATAGATACTATCTACCACGCACCTTCTCACCTAATCCACACACAATCTCTCTTCATCTTTCAGCAACTCGACACACATATCCCAGACGCAGCATAAATTGTTACTCTAGATATTCGCGCGTCTCGACACACGCGGATTGGAAAGTTTTTTGAGGAGCGGTGGGGGTCGCGACGGGGCGGGAGTTGGCGTGGCTGAAGCTGAGGGGTGCGGTGCGGAGGAGGGGAGGGGGGAGGTGCATTGTTTGGCGGTTAGGTGGGGGGTGGTACTAGAGAGAAGAGGTGCTGCAATGGTTTATTGTGGAAGAGAGTGTATTATTAGAAATCCAAGGCTTGTGGTAGAGTACATAGAATCGGCTAGTCTTTGCGGCCCTTTTTTCCCGTTTCCCTGCTCCCATTGGAGTGGGAGAGGGAGAGGAGAGCCGACGTCCGCTCTAACTAAATGAGGAGATGTTTCCCCAGGTTTGAGGTTGGTAGGTGCAGTGCATTAGGCTGACCCGTTTTCCGGGTCGTGGGTTAGTTGGGGTTAGTGTGTTGAACGACATCACATCACCACGAGGGAAAATTTTCAGTGAGAACGGCTGGGTCTCTTTGTGGAGATGAAGAACTTTGCTCTTGATATTATGGGGAGGTACAGATGACTACGTAGGATCTATGAGGTATCCATTTTATCTATTCATCCATAAGGACATGCATGAAGGGTTCTAACCACAAACCCCATATCGTGAACGATCCATCCCCCCCCCCTTGGTCTCTACCCTGGGCCAAGATACCTCCTAACCCCCATGAATAGCTTCACCTCCTAGTATCCTATACACACAAACACGAAAATCAGCATTCATACTCATTCACGTTGTGGCTGTCAAGGACAGCCAGCTCACTCACCTGAATACATGTCCAGCCGTGGTACTCCGTTGGTTCCGACGTAATTTCGAAGCATGATGATGGCCCCTTCTTGGTTGGATCGTGTGTGCGGCAGCAGATGAATCGGTCGGGGGAGACGGTCTGCTTGGCGGTGGTGAGGGGGAGGAGGGAGGAGAGGAGGAGAATGAGGGTGGTGGTGGGGATCCGCATTGTTGAGTTTTTTTTTTGGTGTGAAGTTTGTAGTCTGTTTTGGGTGGTGGTGTTGGTGGCGGTATTGCAGTGGGTTATAGAGTAGCTTGTAGTGTGCAGTGTTGGACGAGGAAGGAAGAGGAAGGAGCGGCGAAGGTCAAGTTACTATAGTCACTGAGCCAAGTTGTTATTTTCAGGAACGGAGAGGAGCTAAGGATATGGGTTTCCCATTTTTGACAATCAGAGAAAAGGCTTAGATATGTGGTCCTTTGCAAACTGTCCTCTGTAGGATACCTAGAGTCGATACCAGAGAAACCAACTCGTGCTATCTAGGCCCATGACTCTCTCTCTGATCTGTCCTTCCCGCAAACTATCCTACTCAAACCCTTTAGATGGACCTTCCATGATGAGTACCTCCGCCATCCAACGAGATACCATGCTTTGCTGGCGAACTACCTCGCGTCCGTGTCCTCGCTAGACGAGTACATATGAATTAGCCTCCCATTAATGTACTTTTGTTCTTGACTGTTGAAACACTTACTACTTGACTTGTCCGGAGCAGTCCCACACGCCCGAATTCGTGAGCTCGAGCGGTTTCCTGGTCGTTGTGCAGACCTTTGCATTGCCAGTCTTGCAGCAGACCACCTTTGGGTCTTTCTTTGCGGCACTGAAGCCGAGGAGGGTGGTGAGGACAACGATGGTGGGGAAGTGCATTGTTGCGAGTTTTGTTCTTGTGGTGGTGAGGTGTGAGTTAATTGGTGGTATTTGTTTGTTGTAAAGTCAACAGTGATGATTGTGGTTGGAAGCGGAAGAAGAAGAAGGGGTGGGAAGGGTGGAATTTATACACGAAAGCTTACGTGAAATGACCAACGAAGACTACTAATCAATCATGGAAGGAATAAGCTAACCAAAGTTATCTACGGTACAGGTCCACCTCGCCGTTTGGGTTCCCCTCCCTAGCAGGTAAATCGTTATAATTGTGCACCACAAGCCTCATCGACGAGGACACCAACATGCGCACTGCTGCTACCAAGTTTACTTTGGTGCTCAATAATACCTAAATCTTGTTAAAGAATCGATTTCCTGAGTATTGGGACAGGATTCAGACTAAAAACCAGGTAGCTCTTCTCTCTCAGTCCCTCAGAGGATGGTTCAGTGACTAATGCCACACCTAGGTATTTCGTCTCCAGCTCATATATCCTTCTATTAGACCGCCTAAAACTCATCGATTCCATGGGTCCATGCATTGAACTGCCCGCTGAAGCGGAGACATGGGACTGCAGCACTGGGTCCCCAGAGCATTCGTTGCCTGCAGGGTGATTGATTCGGAGATGACTGCACTCCGTACGCTACCACATACATGTGGTCTTTTCTTCTTGAATATCATCTCCCAAGGATATAGACACCGTGTCCAAGTAGTTGAGCATAAGAGCGTTGCTATCTCTTCGATCCAACCATTCCTCCTTCATCATCACTCAACACCACATCTCCCAGCACCAAACTATACAAACACCAAAATGCGTTCCACAATCACCTTCACCATCTTCCTCGGTCTCGTAGCTTTGGTCACAGCCAAGCCTGTTTGTATTCAATTTCCATCCCCTTCACTCGCAGGCTGACATGAAATAACTATAGGTTTCGCTAGATGCGCCACATCCGCCAACGACCGTGTCTCCCAGCAAGGAGGTCTCCGACATGTCTAAGAATCAGGAGGGTTTCCTGAAGCTCTGGAACTCCATTTTCAAGAAGTTGAAAGAGGGTAAGGGTTCACCAACGCCGGTGACTGTTGAGGAGGAGCATGTTGTCGAGGAGCCTGTTGTCAAGGAGGATCAGCACGCCGCGGGGCCCATTCGTGTGCATTCCCGCCAGTTCTTGTAGGACTCATGGGAGGTCTATGCGAGATTGCAGCTGGACGTTGGAGAGTTGTGGTTGTGGCTTAGTGTGACTGGAGAGAACTTCCTTTCGACTAGTGGTTCGAAAATGGGGGAAAGGGGATTTCCAGTCATGATGTATGAATACATCTACAAGGACGTAGCCTAGCAATAAATGGAATCCCAAACTTCCGCCGCTGAAGATCTTTGCGTTAAGAGCTAAGCGTTACCAATATGCCAGTCGTTGATGTCTCGATCCCCTTGCAACTTGCGGCCAACGCGGCATCCCATGCCTTCTACATGCTATTATCAAGGCAGTCTGGATTTTTCATCGTGTATCACAATAACTTCACGTGCTCAATAGCAGATTTCTAATATCGTTATAGATCATCCAGTAGGCTTCACCGCTACTGCACCCAGGACCCCCATCTATCGCGTGGTACTTCCGCTGACCGTGGCCTACTCGCCCATCTATAACCAGTGGGACAAGGCTCACCCAATATCTCCTGAACTAGTTATGCATGGTCATCGTGCCTCTACCGTACCGTAGGGATAGATGAGCTTTACTCAAGCTGGAGCGCGCGGGTCGTCCAGTCGACCAATCCTAAACCCCCGACATTGCACCATCGCCGTCGAACACCAGCTGTACTTGACTAGGACAAACGAAACCATGCATGACCGAGTACACGTTCTAGCGTACGAGGTTGCTTAGTAGGCGCATGTCGTTGGAGAACCTTGGAAGCATGAGGTCTGCAAGCGCCAAGACCCCACGTTAGGAGGCAGCCTTGCCACCGTGGCTGCATGTGGGAAAATTTGCATGGCGCCTAGGAAACTATCGGCACCACCGTACCACAGTGGATATACTTTCGGCAGGAAGAGGATGTGCATTCGCTGCAACACTCGTCCCTGTAGAATACCATTGACTCCCTCTGCAAAGCGGATCAGTACCGGCGTGACGATAGCTTCCCTACCTATGGTATGGCATATTACATCCAAACTCTTCCCATCGCTCTTCCCGCGGGTAGGTTTCCCGTAGATACCAGGCGTGAGGGGCGGAGAGATCGTTGAGCACTTACCACCGCAACGGAAGTCCTGGTCCTCACGTTGTGGCTCGAACTCAGCGAGAAAGACGGTAGGCTGATCAATCGTCACGACGATTCAAATGCACGGCCTGTATCTCGCGTACATCTCCCAGCACTCACCTCTCGCTCGATATTCATCACATGAGTTCGCTCACATCTTAATACTATCTTCTTACACATGCGCATTCTATTCACCCCACCAACTAGACTACCTAGGTAAACTTAGACTTAGATACATAAAAATACACCAGCCCACCTCAAACAACACTCCCATGATACACGAGTAACCACCCATCTCTCGCAATAGAGTCTCGCTATTCCTCCTGTCCGTATACAAAGACCCCCACATCTAAGCACCAGTGCACAACAACCCATCCGCACCAAGCGGAAGCACACAGCACTGCGCACTCGTACCCGTCTCCGCACAGAGCGCCGTGAACTCTTCAGTCGTGGCGACGGTACCAGCTGTGTAGTCTTTAGTCAGATGTCCGTCAAATTGCTGCAGCAAGACATTGCCCCCTTTAGCTGTACAGTGATGTCCGAGCACTGGGCTGGGTAGGTTAGGTAAGATGAGAGGAGATATACATACCATTCTCGCAGTTCAAGTTTGCAACACCAAGGACATCGAGTTGACAGCACAAGGGTGTAGCGAGCGCACCGCAGACGCCAGATTGACGGGGTGCGATGGCTGCCGCGGAGGCGGTGGTGAGGAGGGCAGCGAGGGTGATAACGAACTGCATCTTGAAGGTTTGAGGTGGTCGGATATGAGTTGTTTGCTTGTGTTTCAGGTATAGTTCAGTGGATGTGTGTGTGTGGAGTGATGATTTGAGCACTGCTGTGGATGTGATGAAGGTATCCAGGCAGGCTTTCAGCTCAGTCTTTATACCTGTCAGTTCCATACTTCTTCTCTTTTTGGTCCTAATATCATATCCTATCTTTACACTCACTACATCCTCCCCACTCGTACCAAGGCAATCCCACGCCTCCCAATCAAGATCGTCGTTCTAGTCGGCGAGCTCAACCTCCTCTCTCTTCTCAATCTGTAAGTACCATCGCTCAAGGTACCACCTAGAGGTTCTCAACATACCCCTTACCAAGAACAATCCAGGCAGACAATCGCACACCAGCCTTGAAAAGGTCTAGTCTAGTCCGTTATATTCGAATCCGTCACGTTCCTGGATTCCAAGAAGATAGGGAACCTTCGATTTTGCCATCCGGTAGATCCGCTCTGGGGGATCTGCAAGGCTGGTGGGTGGTGATGTGTGCAATCGCGCAGTGCCTGAAAGAAAAGCCTGTGCTAGGTGGAAATAGGAGCGGTAATACGGCGGATACGGTGGATGGCCTTTGAGTGACGGGTACCTATTGTCAATGGTAGATGGACATGACACTAGTACGATACCATATCATTGACAAGATTTGTGCAGTATCTCAATCCCAATGTCAATCCTTTGCAACTCACCTAATCATTGTCATCTCATTAAAACATCTAGCCAACCTCATCCAAGCTCAATTAGGTACCCAATACGCACCCTCAACACTTCCTCGTTGAACATTCAATACACAGCAAAAGCCTGATTCCTAGTACCGTGGTAGTCAACACGATGGATCTGCTGTCAAACTCCGATAAACTTCTGAATCGAACGTTCAAAAAATCAGTGTATGGTATCCACATACCTACCATGACAATACAAACTTTTCGCCAGCCCGACGGCCAGATTACCCCATGCCAAGTCGATACCTACCTACTTACCCATCCATCATCCATGATGATATACCAAGACAGGCCTTATCAGATCTACAGCCACAAAGACACGCTCAACCTGATACATCCTAGTCCGTCGATCAATCATCCCCACCGTACCATAGTTAGCCCTTCCATCCCCGACCGAGACCCCCCGATCCCGATGCCCAATCCAGACTGATCCTTATTCCAATTCCAATGCTCAACCATACTTTCCCGCTTTTCAATGATCGTCGAAGAGACCACCGACGATCCGATTCGGTCTTGCTCACTCCAAATCCGAGGTAGTGATGATAGGGTGAACGGAAAGAAGCTCGGCGAACGTCAAGCATGAGATAAGACTTGCGGACAACTACCACAAACTGAACTAGCCATTTGGAATCTGAGGCATCTCTGACTTGGTGACTTGGCGCACCGCCACACTCCCATCCTACGTACCGTAACAAACTACACAAGACACACACGCATTATACGTTTGATAGTTAGGACAGCTATCCGATGATGCGCGCCGACGGCCCGGTAATCATAATCGCAATGGCAATGGCAATCGTCATTACATTTCAACCTGCCTTCCCCCACGGACCCATACCTTGGAATATGTACCAGTGATAGCGTAAATGCGTACACCTTTAAACACAGACAGGAAAGCCCAACTAGACTAATGTCCTTAAACAATGATGCAACAACGATACAAGCATACCTGATACTATCACGGCCAACTGCAAATTTGAAACCATTCAGTCCTTTGGAGAAAAGAGAGCCCGAGACTCAAAATCAAACTCAAACTCAAACTTGCCAACAAAAAGGGGGCGGCTTCACAAACACACGACACAAAAAAAATGCAGTATGAATTTAATTTTAATTTTTTTTTCTTCTTCTTTTTGCAAAAAAAAGTTGACAAGATTGTACTTTGAATAATTCCATTTCCATATGTCCAAGGGTATCTCAGGGCGCCGAAATCGAACAAATCAATGCGTAGTAGGGGGCGTAAAACAGTGGTGGTGGGAAAAGGAAAGAAAACAACTATCCAACACCATATCGCGCGCCCACAAATCTTATCCAAATCTCCTCATTCAAACCAAAATCCTACTCTGGCCCCCATCCTCCATCTTTCCTCTTTACCTCCCCTTTCCTTCCTTCCTTTATTCCTAACACCCCCCAACTCACACCAACCACCCACCGACCGACTCACTCATCCCACGGAAAATCATGCGCCTCAACCCTCGTGCACGTCAAATACGGCAACCCCCCCTCCCTCAAATCCAACTCCAGAAAATTCCTCATCACAGGCTTAACCGCATCTTTGGCTTTGTTCTTAATCTCATCCACGCGCCTCTCAAACCTCTTTAGATTCTCCCTGCTGTACTGGTCCGGGCTGAGTCGCAGGAAGCGCTTACACTCGTCGTGGCCGAGGTAGCTGCTCCCGCCTTGGCCGAGGAGGCGGAATATACGGCCTGTGTTGAAGGGGGGTGGGGGAGGGAGGGAGGGTGTTTCGGTTAGTGTACCGTTGCGGGATGTTGGGATCCCGCCGCGCGGGGATTTGAGGATCGGGGCTGGGGGAGGCGTGGTGTTTTCTGCCAGCCATTGGCGGAAGAGGGATACTGCCATCCAGTCTAGCCAATTACTCGAGGGACTGACGCGGTCACCGCGACTGGTTGTGAGGGATAGCCTGAAGAGCTTGACTTCGATTTTTAGTTTTAGTTCGTCGATTTCGTCGACTTTGTCTTCGATGAGCTCGATGACTGGGTCGGCGATTTGGCCGCGCAGTTGGTTGATGCCTTGTGGCCATTGGCCGACGACGTGCACCATGGCTTCGGCGAAGATGGCTTTGCTGCGCGCCATGTAGCCTAGCTTGAGGTAGCTGGGTGGGTATTTGGCGATTTGTTTCCAGAGACGGCCCTGGAAGCGGAGCAGGTGGTGGTCTACGCGTGGTCCGATGACGCCGAGCGCGTCGTACATGTCGGCAAGTTGGAGGAGGGACTTGCACTCTACGTAGGCGCTTGCGATGTTGACCGAGTCGAGAGAGGGCGCATAGTTGTAGAAGATGCGGAAGAGGTTGTCGTAGTCGCGGAAGGTGTCGTCGTCGGGATCGCTTTCGGGGATCGCGGCTGGCACGTGGAGGGTGGAGAAGTTGGCCATGCTGCGGAAGAAGCCCGACTGTGGTGCTACCGGCTTGTTGCGGGCAGGAGGCGGTTGTGAGTTGGATGTTGCGTCGCCGCCAAAGATGGTCGGCGTGCTCTTCTGAAACTGTGTAAGTGTGTTGTCGCATGTCTGGGCTGCCTCAACATACCTTTTGCACGAGCATGGGCAGGTCGTCCTCAGTGTTGCCCCAATCCAGCTCATATCTCCACTTCCTCTTCTCGTGCGGTCGCGCACCCGATGGGATCCTCGCCAGTGCTGCTGAGCCACTCGCCGCCGAGCCACCCGCCTCGCCAGCTGCCGCCCATTCGTCGCTGGTGCCCGCCTCGAAGAAGCCCGAACATTGCGTGAGAATCAACTTGTGCAGCAGGTATCGCGCCTCCTTGCGCCCGTTGCTTATGACAACCTCGACATCGCCCGTGTGGGCGAAGACGGGAAACTCATTCTGCGGCTGCAGCGAGGGTCCCCCAAACTGCGACCGCTGCTGGCGGTGTCTGCGGACCGTCGATGCGCGCGACGAATGCGACGAGACGGAAGGCGGGCGGCGTATGGGCAGTGAGCGGTCGGCGCTCGAGGAATCGGGGTAGGAAACCATGCGCCGCGACGGAGGCTGCTCCAGCGCTGGTGTGGAACGGGAATAGAGGGTGTGGTAGGAGTCACCCGAGGGCGCGGCCGGCCGTAGATATGCGCGCGAGGGCGATGCGATGGCGGCGAGATGGCTGGACGCTGGTTGCACCGCAGGTGGACGGCGAGGGTGCAGCAGCCGCAAGGTCGCTGCGGGTTGCGCTGTGGGCACGCAAAGGTGCAGGTCGAGTGCGGCGGCCGGGGCGGCGCTTGTTGATGTTGACGTGAGGCTGGAGTCGGCTGGTAGACTAGGGGAGCGAGGGAGGGAGCGCCCGCTGTTCCACCCCGCCTCAAAAGCGACTGCGCGGAGGAGGCAGTCCTGGCTCTACTTCTCACGCAACGTCGCCCAGCGCTGGTGGTTTCATCAGGGAGGAGAGGGGGAGGTGTTTCATGCGATGCGCGCCCACAGGCGACTGCGGCTGTGGCGAGGGCTCACATGGCCGTTTGCCCGCATGCAGCTGATCCCATGCACCGTGGGACGCTGCTCGAGCAGGCCTGCGCTCTGTGCCCAATCGCCGCACATGACCGGGCCAAGCAGCGACTCAGCCTCGACGGCCTTCAGCTGGGATGGTGCCCTGGGAAACAGGGGATTGGACCCGTCGACGACTTGCATGCAGGACCGCCGGTTGCTGGTGATGAATGAGGGCCAACCAAGCATTCTGTTGACTGCAATGGCCACCACTTCAACATGACCCGCACCCGCATCGAACTGCGTCAACGGCCAACAACAGACAAGACCGGGGCGATTTTGGCACGTCAGCTATCGCGACAACCGACATGTGATCAACGATATTTTCCTCTAGGAATTGCATCGTCTTCAAGATTTCCTTTCCATGTTATTTGCTCAGCTACATCATTCCACACCTCTACCACCCCGAACATCCTCCACCAACCCCCCCAATACCGAATCCACAAACGCCCAAACCGTACTACTATACGGCACACTCCACGCATACCCCACATACCACACCCCCCTATACCCCTGCAAATTATACAATTCCTGCACAAACCCATCTTGAATCTGCTGCGCAGTCTGCTTCCACAAGGGCCGACTGTGACTCGACACCGCTTTGAACTCGGTCTCACATGTGCCCGTCACAGTCCCAGCGTCTTGTAGCTTCTGCACGCTACTTGCTACTATTTCCTTGAATGTGTCTGCGTTGAGTGTGAAGTTTGCGCCGAATACTACGCGGAAGAGATTTGAGCCGGTGGGGCCGGTGGAATCGAGACGAATGCTGTAAGAGTAGTCTTTGAGGGCGAGGTAGTCGGAAGGAGCAGCTTTGGATGGGAAGAAGCTGACTAGATAGAGTTGATAAGCTTTTCCGTACCTAACATACCGACAGCTTGAATGTTTGGGAATGGCAACTTACCACTGCTTCCCTCAGGTAAACAATCAATCTTCGCAACACCAACATACTCGCCCCCTTCATCCCACTGCCCAAACACCGCTTTCTCCTTCTCATCGGGGTGGAATGGCGCGAGGTTGCTTAGACTAGGGGGTGCAGCGTAGAGGACACGACGTGCTTTGACAAGGTATTCTGTTGAACCTTGTTTGACAACAAGTTCCACCCCCTCCGACGTCCGCATAACATCTTGAACTGTACTAGAGAGGAGAACATCGGTCCCCAGTAGCACAAGCGCGCGCTCGTACAAAAGACTATTCGATCCAACAGGTTTGACGAATGAGTTTGACAGCATGACTACAAGATGGGTTAGCTTCTGGATACACAACATCACACACCCCTTGTCGCCCCAAATCTCACATAACAGCAAAAGAAACAACAAACTCACCCCTCGTCATCGACCCCCCAAACGCCTGCATAATATGCAATACCAATAGCTGATCCACACCCCCATACCCCACCCCACTAATCGTCATAATCCTCGGCACCGCCGCCTCAATCCCCTCGCTTTCCGCAAACACCCCAAACGGCTCCAACAACACCTCTGGCACCTGGCCCCGTCGCGGGAACCCCTGATAATCAGGCTCCAACATGTCCTCATACTTCTCCACAAATCCGAGCCAGCGCTCAAACGCCGCGGTCGTTGCGTTGAGTGAAGGTGGCGTGTAATTTGTCAACTTGAGGCCCGTTTCGACATCGACGTTGAGCGCGGTGAGGGGTTTGGAAGTGAAGGGTTCTGTGGCGATGTTGAAGCGGGAGAAGAAAGGGAGAGCGGGGCCGTAGGGTAGGTAGGATTGGACGCCGTATTCGAAGGTGCTGTTTGTGGAGGGAATGCGGTAGGTACTTACGGAGCCGCCGAGGTTTGGACGCGGTTCGATGAGAAGGATGCTGGTGTTGAGATCTTCGCGGAGGCGGACGGCTGCGTAGGTACCTGAGGCTCCGCCGCCTATGATGGCGATGTCGGTTGTTAGGGTGGTTGGGTTTGCTGTGGTGGGTAGGGTGAGTAGAGCTGAGATGAGGAGGAGCTTTGGCGGAGGCAGGGAAAGGGAAAAAGTGTGGGTAAGAGACATTGTGGAGAGGTTGAAGGAGAGAAAGGGTAGTTTGAGAATATACTTGAGTGACGCGGATCTGAGGAGGCCTTAAGAGTACATGGGTAAGAGTGTAGTACCTGGTGAAGGGTGTCAGCATTGATGTGCCGTTAATCGCAGATGCATCGCGGGCATGAAGATGATACATGTTGGCCAAGCCTCAATACACTGGTGTGTAGTATGCGCGTTGTTTCGTGAGTGTATGATTGCACGTCATTCGCTACATGTAATTTGGAGTTGATCGGTATGCATGCTGCACCACTGAGCAAGTCAGCATCCTCTTAGGTGGGGTAGCGATGAACCAGTGATTGAAAGCAGAGCGGAGTGGATCAAATGCCCAAGTACTACATCAAGGTAACAAGCCATGCGTGCATATGATTCGCAGGTATTGCTGGGACGTGAGTGAGTAAGCACAAGGCAGTACCTGTCAGTAGCTAGGCGATGTCGAAAGATTGAAGGCGGATTCTGGGTCATAATGCTCACGTCCATAAACCAAGGGACCCGGCCGAAATATCGATGTGCTATTAGAGTGATAGTCTACTCCTCATCCAATAGGATTGAAGGCGAAGCACGTAAGCAGACCGATTTAGTTGCAGTGCGCCGGATAAATGTACACTTGAGCTATCAACGGACGACCATGGACCCGCTGCGACAAATCGGAAATGTCACATGGATATGTTGGAGAAGTTGTGCCCCGCAGATACTCGTGGCTGCGAAGACGCAACCGCACGTTCGAGGAAGGAGTGAGAGACTTAATCGTAAAGCCATAATCGTGACATGCGACGGATTCTGGTAGTAATGATGATACAGTGACTCAAAATCAGCATCCCTGTATGATGAATTCTCAACGTCGTTCCCACTCATAGAGATGATTCTAATATTATGCTCTGATCTTGTCTTGTCCGCCCATGTAAGGTCGCAAGACCTCTGGGATCGTCACCGTACATTCTTCTTCGTCCCAGTGATTCTCCAGAATGGCAGCAATGACTCGTGGAACAGCCAGGGCAGTTCCATTGAGCGTGTGAGGGAAGTCCAGCTTGCCACCGTTGACGCGCATGCGCGTCTGCAGTCGACGACTCTGATAGTCTGTACACATACTCGTAGAGGTTACCTCGCCCCAACCATCGTCCTTTTCTCGTGAGGGAAATGATGCTTCGATATCGAGTTTCCTTGTGGCACTGGCACCAAGGTCAGTGGTTGGCATCTCAAGTATGCGGCAGTGCAAGCCGAGGGCCTCCAGTATTTCTTTTTGTATCGAGAGCATCTCCTCAAAGATGGCTTCCGAGTTGGATGCAGACGCGCTGCTAAAGTGGTCATCTCCGGTATGGTCGGGCGAAGTCCAGGCGAACATCTCCACTTTGGTGAACTCGTGGACTCTGTACAAGCCCCTAGTGTCTGCCCCTCGAGCTCCAGCTTCTGCGCGATAGCATCGACTCACGCCAATCGTCTTCAGTGGTAGTTCAGCTTCCTCCAGGGTCGTGTTCGCCTTCATACCAGCCAATGGAATCTCTGCTGTTCCAGCAAGGGCCAACTGCGGCTTCGCCTTGTCCTTGTCTGGTTGCTCAATGGCATAGATCTGCTGCTCTCCGTTCTGATCTCGTGGTTGAAAACCACATGCTGAAGCAATATGCGAGTACACGAGCGAAGGTGGCGCAACCGCTTTCCACCCCTTACTTCTTGCAACGCTCAGCGAATACTGTACAAGTGCCTGTTCCAGCATTGCGCCATCGCCGACCAGGAAGTACCATCCCCACCCAGATGTTTGTGCAGAGCCTGTAAAGTCTAATATGCCCAGCTGCTGTCCAATATCCACGTGCGATTTTCGGGCGCTCGACCTGTCCGGCTTGCGGTGCTCATTGATATACCCGACGACTTCCGGTTCTGTACCGACTGGTGTATATGTGCTGCTCAGATTTGGCAAGTCTTGTGCCAGACCTTCAATCTCGTCTTGTAGTTGCGTCTCTTGGGCCTCGATGGCGCTCAATTCTGTCTTGATTTCCTTCGCTTTACTGACTATGACTTCCTTGTTGGGGATTGCAGTGCTGCCATCTGTAGCTTTCAGCTTGGTTGCGACTTTTGCCAGTTGGGCCCGTAGCTGATTGCTTCGTTCGCGAAGGCTGCGACTGCTCTGCTGAAGCGCCAGCCATTGCTCGTGCAGCTCGATAATCCGCCACGAGGATCGACTGTGTGCGGCATAGTTGCGATCTATGCAGTTCTGCTCATACAGTCCTGGGTTCTGTCGGATATGCTTGATGTCGATGGTAGGCTTCGGTGCGAATGCGGGTCTGGTGTAGCTTCGATGCGCGAGATGTGGTACGCGACCTGACATCCGACATGTTTGTGGCGAGAGTGTTTTACCCAGGGGCCGGCCCGAGAAGGGCCTTGGTGTCAATCTCATAATGGTGGCATTGGCACGGTGGCTCGCTCTCGCTCGGATGACTGAATCGAGGTCGTTTCTTCGGAACTTTTGGTGGAGCTACGGAGCCAAGCGAGCCATGCCTGCACCGATCGATCGCGTCGCGTACCCCACATTACGATGCCTCATCCTACTGTACATGTTGCATCAGACGTCGGAGAGATGGCGACCCAGCGAAGAGCAAGGGTTCCTCCAGAGCGATTCTGAGGCTTATAGTGGGTGGAGCTTGGATTGTCCGAGTCGGGGTGTTTTGTGTTGCGCGCCCACTTCCACCTGCCCGAGTCTGGAGGCGCGAAATCACCTGACAACGCGTTGATTGAGATTCGCCATAGTAGAGCCAGGAGAACGGCCGTAGATGGTTGGATCGGTTGGATCTGTAGACCTCGTATTGGACTGACATGTTACCCTCTGGAACACACCGTGCACTTTGCATTTGCTTGGGTACTGGTCTTTCCTGAACCCCATCACTCGAGTCGGCGCTACCCGCCGGACGGCCAACCATTTCCAGACAAGGTTGCGAATCTTGACCGTAGGCGTGCCTCATCGACGTGCCCCCGCCAGCACTGCCCAGGCGAAGTCGTGCAGGCGGCCCTGGCGCCTGTCCTGTTGAAGTTGATTCCACGCCCAAAGACCTGCTCTTTGGCTTTATGGGCACTTCTGAATCCACCGCCCTTCATCCCCAGTAGTCGTACGTTATGGTACAGTATGTTACGCAGACAGCAGCATCTCAGGCGGGTCTGCGGCATGACGTGGTCCCGTGGCTGGCGTCTTACGCATGTCGTGTGCCCTGGCGCAGCGGAGCGCCATCGTCGCTAAGCGAAGCTCGGCCTACCGGTAGGAGCTCGCCATTCAAGGCTGCTGTGCACTCCACGCGTGTGCCGTCGCCGCATGCCCATCTTGGCCAGGTAACGTCGAGCGGGCATGCATCGCCGTGTCCCCGCGGCCTGACCTCATAAAGCGTCGTTCCCCGTTGACGCCGCCGCCGTCTCTTTGCTCCTCTTGGATCCGTCGTTTGCCCTGGTTGACACATGACACACACAGCCTGCGCCAACCGGCCTCCCATCACACCTCCACATCTGCACACCACACATCTAGACATTCACCATGCACGACCCGTTTCCACTGCCACGGCCAAAGGCGCTTTTGCCCTATGTCCAACCGGTCGCTGACTTCCTCAACATGAAGACGCTGCCACTGCACTTCCACGAGGTCATGGTGGCGTTCACCCTCTACCATGTCATTAATCGATACGTCGCGCCCGCCATCTCTCGCTACTTCCTCCCGCGGATATATCCTTCCTTCAATGCGCGAACAAAGCTCAACTGGGACGTCCATATCGTCTCCTTTGTGCAGAGCACCCTCATCTGCGGACTGGCGCTGTGGGTGCTGAGCGCCGACGATGAGCTACGTCAGATGGACATGACGGAGCGCGTCTATGGGTATACAGGAGCTTCAGGTCTCATTCAGGCATTCGCCGGAGGATACTTTTTGTGGGATCTGGTAATCACAGTGCAGAATGTGCGCATCTTCGGAATCGGCATGCTGTTCCACGCCATTTGTGCGTTGTGCGTCTTTTCATTGGGCTTCGTAAGTACTCCTTCAGCTTCCCAGGGCCTATAACTCACAACCTACAGAGACCCTTTGTCAACCACTACGCATGTACCTTCATCCTTTACGAATTGTCCTCGCCATTCCTCAACATCCACTGGTTCTGTGATAAGCTCAACATGACGGGCACAACCGTCCAGCTCGTGAATGGCATCGCCCTCCTCTTCACCTTCTTTTCCTGCCGCATCGTCTGGGGCTCATACCAATCCGTCCGCGTCTTCGGTGACGTCTACCGCGCCTACAATGCTGGTGCAGTCGCCTTATCCGACCCGCAATTCGGTAAGCTGAACAACAGCACCCTCGTCGGTAATGCGGGTTTCAAGAACGACGTCCTCCTCTTTGCCGACGGCCAGACAGTTCCCCTGTGGCTTGCAGGCGCGTACCTAGCCTCGAACATCATCCTCAATGGCCTCAACTGGTTCTGGTTCGGCAAGATGATTCAGACACTACGCAGTCGCTTCGACCCTCCACTCGGCACGAAGAAGCCAACACCTGCTGGTGAAAAGATCAAGGAGATTCCAGAAAACGAGAAGGTTCTAATTGAGGGTATACATGTCTCCACTCCTGCGGCGCTGGAGAACGAGGCTAAAGACTATGTGAACACAGCTGCCAACGGTGTTGTAACGGAAAAGAGCAGGAGTGGCACGCATCTCGAGGTCAAGCAGAGTGAGGTGAGGAATCGGACGAGCACGAAGAGGAGAGGGTAGCGAGATTGTTCCCACAAGGGTCAATCAAGTTGGGGGCGATAGCGGTGGATGTTGCGCATTAGCGTCGGAGATATATATAGTGTTGTTTCCATGTTGCATCTGCTGCGCCTGACTAACTCGACTTTGGACGTCTAGAATTATTCGTCTTACAATTTGTGCTGCTCTACCCAGAGTCTATGGCTTCACTATGCCTACATGGGAGTGCTCGCTTTGCCGCAAATATCGATATTGCCTCGAACGAAAGGTCGTTGGTCAACACCGACTTCGTTGCACGATCCGCTGGTCAGGATACGCGAGGCATGCGCAAACGAGCCGGTAGGAGCTGGGATTTGGCTAAGGCGCATAGTTGGAGAGTGGGCATGCTGGACAGAATGAAATGACAGTCTAGCTGGTCCGTCCTCCTGCAATACATCTCAATGGATACGAAACAATGATACTACATTCTTCAAGTTTGCGGCATCCCTTTCTCTTTCTCCGCTTCATCTTTCATCACATCATCTTCCTTCTTAGGTAAATTTTTAAGACAAGGCGCATAAAACAATCTACCGTTCCAAGCTCCTCTCGCAGTACCAGCAGCAACAACGCACCAAAGGAGAATAACCGCAACCGCGAATATGGTCCCCAAAACCCTAAAAAACAGGCTTGGAAAGATCTTGCCAAATTCCAGTGTACTTAGTGCCATTACACCCAATGGAAAGGTGAACCCCCACCAACCCATGTTGAATGGAAAAGGACGCAATTTATGAATGGATGCTAATGCGAAGCACAGCCATGTGAGTCCGAACGCCCACATGATGAGTGCTACGAAGACACCCATGATGAAGAAGATGTCCCCCGCTACCGGCATATCAGAGAAGAATTCTGTCTGAGGAAAGACCTTGCGACATATGCTTCCTAGGTAGGTGATGGAATAACCCCCCATACCCAACGGGCCGAGCGGGAGAAAAGACGAGACTACAATCTCCCGCGGTGGTAATTTATGAAGGGCCAATCTGGTGTAGTACATGACCAGTACCGTCATGGCCAGAGGAGTTGCCATGCCCCACATAACATACGAAGCAAGAATGGTACCAAGCGCCCTCTCTGAATCTGGCAGATGCTCTGCAACTCGGGCGCCCGTGCCCGCAGCAACAATCGAAGCAGCAATGGGTAGTAACTGCACAGCGGTAATCCTATCCAAGGCTTGACGATGTGATGCAGAGATCAACAGAACAGTGAGGGAAATGGTAACCGTGACCGCAACAACCGAATCAATGATCCAACAGACCCATGCGAATGTCACGGCCCAGGGTCCCCAATACGGAATACACAGATTACACCATGCAGAAATCAGAGTCGCGAAGCCCATGGGTATGGTTCCCAGGAAAAGCGAATTCACGCTGTCGTCTATCATGACGGTCCATATCTCGGGGTAGACGGTATAGCGAAAGATGGAGATGGCGAAGGCGCCGGTAAAGAGGATGGTGTTGAGTCCTAGGAAGAATACGGCGAGCCAGTAGAGCCAATCTGCCTGAAAGGGGATTGCGGCGAGGAGTAGAGAGACGATTCCTGTTCCCATGGTTATAGAGAACCAGGAGGGGGAAAAGTTGCGGATAATTCTGCGCCAGCCGACCTGTACATTCTCAGCAAAACAGTAACGACAATGTTGTGTGGGATTACACACATCGTATTTGGTTAGATTCTGTGGGACTGCTGCGTTGGCTGGGGCTTCCGACTTGCTTTTGGGTAATTTGCTTTTGCCATTTTGCGTCTGTCGATGTATGGGAGCACGTTGTGCTGCGGGCGCAGTCAGAGCAGGGTTGTCAGATGCGATACGGTCCATTTCGTAGTCATCCATAATCACAGCAAGTACTCCAAGAGTTCAAGATGCTTTCCCTGCGGCGTAGGAAACCCCGCAGCGCCATATTCGACGTGCTATGTACTTAGCACGAGCGGATGCGGACGCGAAGTTGCAATGACGATGGCAGCCCTGTGGCGCCGTCGCTTTCCGACGTCGATCAAACTTGGCCGTTGTTCCAGACGCGCACAGGCGCATTGACCTTGAGCCGGAACGAACTGCACCTCGATTTTGCCGTCCAGCCTCCTTCACCTGTATGGATCTTGCCTTGCTATATCTTCAACGTTGCGCCTTTGCTGTCCGGGCTCGAGGCTGTTGAGCCTACGCATACGACGTTCAGCCACGTCTCCTCGAGCCTTACTCTGCAGCCCGTGTGCAATATCCACCCTTGCACTCCGTGAGCGTCAAGATATTATCAGATCTAATCTGGTCTAATCGGGCGAGGCTCATGCGAACATGACCGGCTTTCTGGATCTACCTTTGGAGCTGCGGAATTGCATTTACGATCTTTTGTTACGGCAAGAGCTGGAACCGCTCTTTCGTGGAGTCATGGTCGTGTCCGAGCACTATGTCAAGCGTGACTTACCACCTCGGTGCTACCGCGGTCTTCTTCGGGTCTGCCGACAAGTTTGTAGGGAATTCAAGCAGGCGATACACCATATGGTGGCGACTAAACAACTTCAATACGATCTCAACGTTACTTTTTCTCACGGCCGGCCCTACTTCTCCATCACCTGGCTACGATTCCCGGCTTTATCCCCCACGATAAACCATCTTTCCATCAACGTTGACCTACGTACTCAGGAACCCTTTCGCGAAGGCTCACGCGTATCCTTGATGCCTAATGAACATGAGCTGGCTCATCTACTAGAGGACTCCCCCAAGAGTTTTGCCGTGCAACTCTTCGACTACATTGCCATTCTTCTCAAGACCTTGGCCAACCTCCTGGCCAAAGGTAATCCTCACTTCAGAGTCATCTACACGGAGAACCTGACTCTGAATTTCCGCACACCAACTCAAGTCGTCGTGCCTCTGTCTAGCGGCCACAACCTCATCAACTCCTCGCGCCGTGTGGCTGTTGATTCCGATGAAGCGACGAGGCTGCACAATATCATGCGCAACACGCTCAAGGCCACCTCAAAAGGGTTCCAGGCTTTCAATGCAGACGATTGTGATCGGCTCTTTCCCTTGATTCAAATCGGTTCTCTGCGCTTCGCGACTGAGGGAGAGGTATGGGGCGAGGGACATAACTTGGTGCTCGCACATGAGAACTTTCAATGGCTCCGATATTAGTGTGCATATGACGACTTACGACTTTACACGGCAGCTTTTTGAGTTTTAGCATAGCGCGCTGACAGTTGAGAATTGTAAATGCTTCTTCATGTGTTTCTCTGGTTTTCACACGGCGACTTACGTATTTGTACCCTGTGGCGTGGGTTATCTTCACACAGATTTGGATTCACTCTTGATGTAAATATAGTCTGTACCTCGCCACACTCCCATCACATCATGGCAGACCTCCCCAAACAACCACAACATCTCCCAACACAGCTTTCGTCCCCGTCTTCCAAATCCCCTCTCCCCCCCAGCTCCAATACCTTGTAACCAACCTCAACCCCTCCTCCGAAAACACCCTCACGCCCCTTTCCCCAACCCTCGCCCTCGTCCTAACCGTTCTCTCCACCTCCCCCGTCTTCCCATTAACCCCTTGATGCTCAACGCATGAGAAGGAGTGGCTGTCGAGAAGGAGTATGGTGGGTGAAGAGGGTGGTAGGGTCGCATTGAAGACGACTTCATAGTAGTGCTTCATGCGCTCTGCGACTTCGGAGGGATGGATTGGGGACATCGGGCGGAGTGTTGACTTTGGCTTCTGGATGATGGATTATGGTGATCATCTTGCGCGGCTCAGTATCGTCATTTAGATTCCTGGAGCCCATGGTATCAGACGTTGGGGAATCTTGGGTCTTTTGGATGAGACTTGGTGAGTCTTATAATTGAGAATCCAAGGGGTTCACTTTCTGACTCATCAACACACGTCACACATGTATCCCTTTTCCAGACGACATGTTAGATATTCAAGATGCAATTATGGGACTGCTCACGTATTTACACATATGTCAGATGTTATGTAGTTCAGTATTGAAACCTGCAATCATTATCATTCTTGAAATTTGAAGGTGATCAAATCAACGCAATCGCACACATAAATACGCTGAATCGCTCCAGTGACACAGGTCTCATTAATGGTGTCATGCGTCTTCATATTCCATCTCGTGCTACGCCTCTTACAAGCACGACAGAATCGGCTTCAACTTGTTGATAATCTGCGTTTGCACAGCCGCATCGTTTACCGTCGTCTTGTCCGATGCATCGCCGGGACTAATCGAAACATAGCAGCTGCTTCCCCTCAGCACAATGACATCCGCCTCCCACGGTAGGCGCGTGCTACCGCACCAGTCCGCATCGCGGGAGCTCACTAGGCCAGTGTTGATGCGGGTAAAGATGAACTTGAAATCGCTCGCCTTGTTGCACTTGCTGTCCGATACAGAGGGGAAGTTGACGTTCAGCCAGGTGTTATCCGGCAGGTACGGCTTTCCAGACTTGATAATGGTATTGGTGATGTTGAGCGCGAGATCAGCGTACACCTTGCTGTACAGAGGCGTAGGGGCATTCCAAGCAGTGGGATCACCACTTGCGCCAGAAAAGGCAATGGCGGGGATCTTAGCAGTGTGTGCAGCGTATGTGGCGGCGCCTACAGTGCCGGAGAAGGGGACCTGGACTGCAACATTGGTTCCGACATTGGGTCCGGTAAGAGCGAGCTCAGGCTTCGCTCCGTTCCATAGTTTGGGACCGGTAACGTCGATGCCTTGCTTGATAGCTGTTACAGGGAAGCTGTTGACATAGTTGAGGCGTGGATCGCTGGCGTTGAAGCCGATAGCGGGGCTTCCACCAGGGCAAGATGCGTGTATGCAGCCATCAGAATCCACCGTCGTCGGTGCTGCGTCGGAGGAACCTGTTCACATCAGAATCTGCTCATAAGCCGAGGCTAGATCGCGTGGTACTGACCCTTGCCAGACTGGTTCTCTGCAGGGCCAGAAAGGACAACCTGTTGACCAGCAGCGTTCAACACGTTGAAGAAGGTCCTTAGGTTGATCTCACTCCAGCCATCATCGTTGGACTGGACGATTCGAACACCCTGAGCGAGGGGCAGTGCCGCAGCGGCGAGGAGTAGGCAGGATCGCATCTTGAATGAACGAGTGAAATGACGAGAGCGGATGCAACTGATAGACCGTGTCTGAAGTGAGTGGCACACCTGATCAAAGTGCAAGCAGCTTGAACAAGGCAGTTCATGTGCGGATCACGCCGTTTATACTTGCGAAACTCAGGACAAGAGAGCCGTTGCAGGGCCATGAGTCGGCTCCACCCATACCCATGATGCCGACACAAGAGCCAGGGCGGCGTCGGACAAGTAGCGCAACGTGCTCATTGCAACGATCTGATTTGAGCTCAAGTAAATTGTTCAGGCAATGGAGGTTCGGCTTTCGCTCTGTGAGTGGTGGTTGGGTCCGACGCGGAAACACCTCGCCTCCGAAACGGTGGTAGCCCCTCGGCAGGGGCGACCGATCGAGGCAAGGGCGTCCGAAGCGCGTTCGCACGTGTGAATCTCCACCGTCTTGATTCAAGGCATCGTCCAGAGTGTCACCGAGTTGCGTGGATTGCGCGAATGTGCTGCATATGACCCCCAGATCTTTCTGCCTCCACCTTCCTCAAACGACACTTGTCCGACACCTGGACATTCTCCCGGCGGCCCGTTCCTTGTATATCACGAAGATGCGCAAGCCCTGCGCATGTCACTGCCACTACATACGCAGGATACAAACATGTCGAGACCATCGCGCCAAGGGCTTGGGGTGCACCCGTTCAGCACGTGAAACTGAATTGGTCCTTGTGGACCTATATTGCATGCTCCATTAATATCC
The DNA here is from genome assembly GCA_010093695.1 of Plenodomus tracheiphilus IPT5. Classification (NCBI taxonomy): domain Eukaryota; kingdom Fungi; phylum Ascomycota; class Dothideomycetes; order Pleosporales; family Leptosphaeriaceae; genus Plenodomus; species Plenodomus tracheiphilus. The sequence goes on from MU006309.1 coordinate 324,998, forward strand.
ATTGACTGTCTAGCAACAACGAGACTACGATGCTGATGAAAGGTGGGTATATTCGCTGTGTTTGCGCCATACAATCAAGATGCTCCCAGAAGCCCAAAAACGCCTTTCCTGTATGCAATTTGATTCCTGCTAGTGTTCAATTTCAACTACACAATATGCGCGGGTTTGACAGGCTGCTGGTGGTAATAGTCTCCTGCAGCGCCTGCGTGGTATGGCGGTAGGTATTGGCTTTCGAGTTCGACCGCTCCTCCAGAAGGCGAAATGTATGCAGTGCTCTGCTGATACGGCGGTGCGCTGTGGTACTCGGTCGGATACGCAGCCGGTGCTGGAGCCGCGGGGTTGTGGGCGGGGACGTACTGGCCTCGCTGGGCAGCCTTTTTCGCGCGTTGATAGCCGACGATGGAGTAGACAAGAAGACCAAGAAAGGTAAGGCTGTGATATGTCAGGCGTCTGGGAATCTTTCTAGCGCGGTGGATCGAACATACAAGATGAAGATGCTGAAACCAATTCCTACTGCGCTTGCGCCTCTCCCAACGGCGACAAAGTCCATGATCAACACGACCGCCCAGAAGCTTGTCTGGAAGCAATTCATTGTGAGGAAGGTTCCTGGCTTGAGCGCATCGCGAAGGAAGAGAAGGATCGCGAGGACGTCTATCAACAGCACGACGACGATGAAAAGCATGAAGACGATGATGGAACTATACACTGTCAGCCGTGGTACTATGACATGAAGCTATCTGGCCGACTTACGCCACAGCGGGCTTGATCACGTCTTCGTACTCGTCAATCGCTCGCAGCGTCCAGGCGTACACAGCAATGATGAAGATCATTATGATTATTCGCACAATCCAGAAGGGCACGAGGATTCGCTTCTTCCAGAGGACTGGTTGTTGAGCCATACTGACAGTCGTGAATTCCTATGGACGAAGATGTTGGGATGATACGAGTCGACGAATGGTAGTATTCGAGGTGTTTGTAGGTGTACGTGAGGTTAGTGATGGAACTTTTGATTAACGATCGTCGTGCGGCTGGCGTGTTGAGCTCAGGGGAAGACGCCCTGTACTTAGGCGTAGTTGAAACACGGGCAAGTACATAGCCCTGTGCATCCTCATTTCCTGCATGGCAAAATTACATGTTGATGTGGTGTACACGTCATATCAACACTCCATGAGCAGGATACGGCTCGTTGCAATTCTTGAAGTGAAAGGGGCGACATGTTGGCGGTCCAAGAGCGAGAGCTCACAGCACTCTATGAGGAGCTCACCGTTTGATCGTGACTAGGGTCCAGCGCTAGCAATCAAGCACGATCATTGTGGGGACTCGAAGATGAAACGCGACCGTTGGAACTTGGACGCAAAGATTCTGGCCCCCGTAAGACTCGAGCTGTGCCTGAACAAGAGAAAAATAAAGTTGGAATGAAGAACAAACAGTGCAAACACGTCCCCAGAAACGCGCGTGCCGATCCCAGCCATCTGATCCGGGTGGGGCTGGCATGAGACCCTTGCACGCGACGACGGTCCCGGCGATAAGGCCGATAAGGAGTGACACCATGATGGACACTCACTCACTTGACACGACTACACTACCATACTCGATCGCTATAGCTTCACCTCCCGCTCTCAACCACCTGTTCTGAGCTTTAAACAATCTGACTCGTGAGAATGGGCTCCAACCAGTCCAGACCCTCTGATGCAGCCATCAACGAGAAGCTCATCGAGCGGCTTCAGGCGCTCCAGGTCAAGAACGATCGCACTATGAATGAGAAGGACGGATACGTAGTCGTTGGAGGAGAAGCTCGTATGTCATATGGTCCTGTACATCTGTGAACATGACAACTAAGCATCTATGAAGCTCCAAAGTACACACCTAATGTCAAGTACCAGTCAGATGTATCGACTGCAGCAGTCCAGGAATGGGAGAGGGAGCTCATGGAAGACCCAAAGGTACATTCCCGCTATATTTGTATATCTCAATACTAATATCTTCCATAGAATCGCCTCGCCCTCGCAGCACTCAGCTCGAACCCAGCCAACGCCGTCCTCGCCTCTCGGTCAGCGACCATCTCCGACACCCAGAACTTCAATATCAAGATTCCTCTCGAGGGCTCACCAGTCACCAACCAAGCCTCTTCAGGTCGGTGCTGGCTCTTTGCTTCTACAAATGTCTTCCGCATCGCCATCATGAAGAAATACAAGCTCTCCGAGTTTCAGCTGTCCCAATCTTACCTATTCTACTGGGACAAGATTGAAAAGGCCAACTACTTCCTCGAAAGCATACTCGATACGAAAGATGCAGAGATTGAAAGCCGACTGGTGCAGACGCTCCTAGCAAGTCCAGTCGGTGATGGAGGGCAATGGGACATGGTGGCAAATCTCGTGCAGGTGAGTGAGCGGATGTCTGCTGATGATTCCGACTAGCGAGGGCAATGCTGATCTCGTGCAGAAATACGGTCTCGTCCCACATTCCCTCTACCCAGACTCGTACAATGCTACAAGCTCCTCCACTATGGATCGACTTATCACCACCAAGCTCCGAGAAGATGCCATACGTTTACGGTCGATCGCCTCGAGTCACAACTCCCCCGACTGCATCAGAGCTACCATAGCAAGTGAAAAGGAAAAGATGCTGCGAGAAATTCACCTCATACTCACGCTCATGCTTGGTCCTCCACCAGCCCCAGACAAGGCCTTCACCTGGGAGTACTACGACAAAGACGGCACACTCTGCACCGTCCGCACGCGCCCTACAGCCTTCGCGAAGGAGTTGTCAGACAACCGTACCGTACGCGCCCTATCAGGCACAGACGTGCATTCCCTCTTCTCGCTCGTCAATGACCCTCGCAATGCTTACAACCGCCTCCTCAGCGTCAAGCGTCTAGGCAACGTCTGGAATGGCCGGCCAGTGACATACGTGAATGTCGACATGAAAGTCATCAAAGACGCTTGCATCGCCATGCTCAAGCGCGGCATCCCCGTGTTCTTTGGCTCAGACGTAGGAAAGTATTCTGATTCGACCAAGGGCATCATGGATACAGATCTCTTCGAGTATGAATTGGGCTTCAACATCAAACTCGGCTTAAGCAAGGCGGAGCGTCTCATGACGGGCGAGAGCCAGATGACGCATGCCATGGTGCTGACGGGCGTGCATGTTGTAGAGGGCAAGGCTGTTAGATGGCGTGTGGAGAATAGCTGGAGCGATGGGGTGGGCGACAAGGGTTATTTTGTCATGAGTGACAAGTGGTTTGATGAATTTGTTTACCAGGCCGTGGTGGATCCTAGCGTGGTCAGCGCGGCAGTGCGGAAGGTGTTGGAGCAAAAGCCTAAGATGTTGGAGTTGTGGGATCCAATGGGTGCGTTGGCGTAAGGATGGTGTTTGAATCCTGCAAGATGAATGCTGCAGGGGTGACATCGAGCGACCTTGGGTATGATTTCTTCTATGAGTTCAATTTTTTCTTTCTGTACTTTGGCGAGCGAGTATAACGACTCTTGGTATATCCATTACTTGAACTCTCGAATTCGTGGTCTGCATTATGCATCTGGCGTGTTCTCCGCCGTGTTTGACGTGTAGAGCTCTTACCGTAAGGCTGTATCTTCGTCAAGCAAGCAATATCCCCACCTCACCAGTTCCGCAACCCTTTTCAAACCTATATCTAGCGGTCAGTATAGTAGTCTCGAGGTGGATCTTGAAGGCCATATGTTGCATAAGATGGTGAATCCGCAGAGTATCAGATTGGCGTGGGTCGTGCGGGGACGATGTGGTTACGAAACGTATTTAGACTTTGTGGTGCGATATGGTGCACGCCGTTTTGTTCTACGTGCGTAAGCGTACCATTGCGAAACAAACGAATTATTCTTGGACACGACATAGAAACCCCCACTCCCCGTTCCCAATTTGAACTCGTAAGTATGATCCCCAAGTTTGATCAAGTCATTTAAAGATCCTTCGACTTGGGCTTTCAGCTTACTCTGAGATGTTGGACATCAAGGGGTGCGCTCACCTTGTTTAGATTCAGACTCGAGCGACGATTCTGAGCTTGCTTATGCAAAGACCTTCGCCAACAGTGGGATACCCGATGGAAGATTGCTGGTTGACATCGCGTAACAGGTCAAGCCGGTGATGAAACACTGCACCGATCGCCTACCTGCTGAGCCACAGCCCGTATTTCAGAGTGTGTGGTTGTTTGTGCACGGCACGAGCTTTCGGAGGGCAGGTACTGAGGCTGCTAGACGGTCGGTGATGAGCGTGCTGAGACGTGGATGCTCCTTCCTTCAACAACGGATCGAGGACAAAAAACGCACCACAAAACCTGAGCCCGTCGAATACCCCACACTCTCTGTGTGAGATTTGGACATAGCAAGTGACAAGCAAAAATCAATGCCATCTTCTCGAAGTCTTCACATTGTCGTTCATCACCTTGACCGCAGGCTCACCCCATCTCTGCATCCACCTCGACTGCAGGACCTCTTGTGCCGTTAAGCGATCCTTCGGCCTGAACGCTAACATCCCTCTCAGGAGAAGAAGAAACTCTCGCTGCTCTTCATCATCCATAGCCGTCATTTCGCATTCCTTCCGTGAGTTCTGTATCGAGTTCCCAAATCGATCTTCCAGCAACCTCCGGGGCTCTCCATCCACTTTCCTCAATTCGCCATCGAAAGACTTCTCGCGATTCACCCAACGCTCCCACATATCTTCCGGCAGGTACCCCAAGGCGTCAACCTGCTCCTCGAGAATACGATCACGGCTCGGGAACCATGTGTCGAACAAGTGATACTGACCCATCACAGCAAACATGGCGCATGCTAGACTCCAAATCTCGGATGCAAAAGTGGTCGCCGACGATGGCTCTAAGAGTAACTCCGGGGCAAGAAGTATATACGGTGTATGAGAAGGTTTTGGAACGTCGACTGCCGGTCTGAAAGACTCGCTGAAATCGTTGAGGAAGATTTGCGAATCGGCGAGTGAGAGCGTGTCACTTTCTCCTCCGAACCAGATGGGTATGACACCGTGTGTTGGCACCCATGAATCGAGAGATTGTCCATCTAATCGCGTAATCTTCTCAAGCAAAGGTTGGCCATACTTCTCATACAACTCTACCTGGCTGAGTCCATGTATCCCTCTAGGTGCACGAAACAACACATTGCCTTCGTGCAGATCTAACACACCATCATTAGCAAAAACAGTCCACAAGAACCGTCCCACCTACCTCCATGCACAACCCCGCGTCCATGCAAAAATGCAACCCCCCTCACAATCTGCCCAACAACCGCCCTCGCAACCTCGTCCCCAAACAACCTACTCCCCACAACCTCCCTCGCATCCACAACACTCATCCCCCCCCAACGCACTAACACCACACCAATGTCTCCCCCGCACCCCCCTTATCACCGGTCCCAACACTTCAAACTCGTCCAACCACTCCGTCACCAAATCATGCCGCAAATGTTGTAATATCGTGCTCTCATTCCCACGCCCAGCTCCCGCTACACGGACTTTCAAACAAACGTACCGACGCGCCAACGCATCTCTGGCTAGCCAGGTGGTGGACGATGCTCCGTAGCCTAGTTTATGCACAATGGTGTAGCGAGAGGAGCAAAATGTGGCGTTGAGGTGGATGGGGTAGTATCCGCCGGTTGTGTAGCGGGAGATGGGTTCGAGGTCTTCGATTGGTTCGTAGGAGATTGGGGGAGGGGGATGTTTGTGGATGTGTTGGGAAGGGGGGTGTGAGGGTTGCTTTGTATCGGTTTTGGGGGGGTGGGGAGGCGGGTAGGTGGGGATGCATGTGATGGGCGTGATGTTAATGCTCTGCGAGGGAGGAAATATGGTAACGAAGTTCTGACAAACATGGTATTACAGTATTCAGAGTTTGAGCACTTTTCTGGAGGAGAGTTTTGGTGGATGCACGGGTATTGTGGGATGTTGGTTGTGAATGGATCTACGAGGTAGTTGAAGTGCAGAGATAGCCGAGATATGCCCGACTACTTACGAGATGCATGGATTATTTGAAGATGATTGATGATGAAGGTTGCTATTGATGAATAATGGAAAAGTAGGCTGTGAACGATGATTGAGGCATCCTAGCTCAGTATTTCGAGGCTTCAATATATCTTAGCTACCACATTCATATCAAACCAAGTTCCGACAATGCCTTGCATCTGTCAAAACCCACATGACCTAAACACCACGCTCAAAAGAATAACACAAGAATCGCCAGCCCAAGATATCATACGTTCCAACTCATTATGCCTACATTTATTTCTTATCTCCCATGCATCCCGGCGCCTCAACAGGCCTCTGCGTCCCATCTACCTCCACCACCCCCGCCCTCTCCCTCCCCATGCCCGGATAAACAGGCACAAACGTCGCAGCCGGACTTCCACTCACCGGACTCATTTGCTGCCATATCTTTCCATCCGCCTCGCTCCATCCACTCGGTGAACCCAGCGGATCGTACTGTGTCATAGAGTGCGTATGATATTGTGAGCCAGGTTGTTGCACGCCAGACTTGACTATACCCTGATGATCCTTTGCGCGGCTCCGACGCCGATACACGAAGAACGCCACGAGCGCAATGATGCTGAGGAAGACGCAAGCGCCGATTGTGCTCCCGACTATTATGCCGATGCTAGGTTTTGCGGCCTTGTTAGAGGAGGGAAGTCGGGATGACGTGGCTGTGGGCGAGGGGTCCTTTGTTACGGTTACGGTTGTTGGGTCGTCTGCTGAACTGGACTTTATGGGACCCCAGCTACGTTGTGCGGTGAGGGTGAAAGCCGAGGATGTACAGCCGTGTTGTGTCATGACGGTGTCGCTGTATTGGATGAAGTATTGGTAGCATTGTTCTGATCCGGCGGTGGTACATTTAGCGATCCATGCGTTGGAGCTACATGCGGCGTCTGTGCAAGAGGCCGACATGGCGGTAGAGGGAATACATGTTGTTGGTATGACGCAGGAAGACAGAGCAGCTGCATTACAGCAGCCGTGAACACCGAGGACGGTGTTAGTTGCGCAGATTGCAGCGGTGTCTTGACATGTTATTGAGGATTCTGGGTGTGTTAGTACACTCGATGTTTTGTGTTGACAGTTTTGAGGGTTGCGTACGTGAGAGACCAGAGAGAAAAGCACAAATCTTATCTCCCGAGTCGTCTTGACGTCTGAAAAGCTCGAAGCCGGGTAGTTGTGGTGCTGCGGTAGGTGCTGGACCCCAGGTATCGATAGCAGCAATGTAGGCTGTTGGTTCAGGTAATGACCATGGAAAGGCTGCGGCTGATACAACAACAGGTGCCAACAGGGCACATTTCAGCTGTGAGTGCATCATTACGCTTCCATAGATGCGTAAGACAAAACTCTGCGTCAATCGAGTTCGGATAGAGGTGTTTTGACAACGACAATGCAATCAAAGGTAATGTCCAAAAGCGAAAGGCCAACGATGATCGCTACGAAATGCAGTGCTTTAAGTCAAAGCCCAGCGCGGCTGAGCAGATGCAGCTTCCCAGCATTGAAGGAAGGGTAAGCTTAAAGCTCCCTGGCGATGATCCGCTCCAAGCCCTGACGATCCAATCCCACTGGGTGTCATCGCGTTGCATCGTACGGTCATGCGGGTGAGCCAACGCGGTCCAGGAAAGCTAGGAGACCAAGCTGCGGCCGAATCCTACTCGACACAAGCGAATCAGACGTGCAGCGCTCCGCCCTACACTGCGACCTCGCAGAAGCGAACCACTCAAGGATAGGACACTGGAAAGCCGACCACACCAACGGCAGTTACAAAGCTGGGGCTGAGCAGTTTGGGAATAGTGTTGTGTAAGGTCATTGGTTGGGCGTGCATATGGCGTTTTGCAATGGTCGTAAATATAGCCAAATGCGTGAGCACGTTCGGTCTGCGATACGCCATGACGACCGAATATTGCTGCGGTAATCCCTAGGGTTATGGTCTGTCTTTGTTGGCCGCCGAAACTGTCAGCGGCCAATAGTTCGGATCGAGGGAGCGTGAAACATGCAAGAGGTGTTTCTCCACAACCTCCACGTGGGACAAGATGCCTAACCCCGACGCAATGATCAATCTTGGCTTGAAACATGACTGTCGATGGATTCTGGCAGATCCACAAATGTACAGGGGAGTGAAGGGAATCGTGTGGACTTCCACACGTCGCCCTTCGTTGTGGTTGTGCAGACTCGAGTGTGCGGGGCTCGAATTACTTGATGCACGCGTTGGAATGGAAACGTTCGAGTATCTCTAGATTTGTTATGTACATGTTCCAGCCGGAGGAATCGCCCGCCGAAAATCAAATATAATTCAACGCCGTCCATGCTCGCAGTCTCATACCTCGTGGGGCTGCAGGGTATATGTAATGTACAGTCGCATCGTGGGCGTGTCATTTTAATTCCGCTTGTGAGGACCAACAATTTTGGGATACATTCTCGACAAGTGGTAGTTGATGTTGTTCTTCTTCTGGTTCCCATCGCGCTGCAGGTGGTCAGACAAAGGTAGGTTATGCAAGTGCTTGGCAGACATACTGGTGCGTCCATGCACAATCGCAGCTTCTGTTCAAGCTGTGCGCAGCCGGAGACACTGTATCCTGAAGAGGCCCAGCAACCTGTGGTATTCAAGTCAGCCACTTTGGCTCACTGTATTTCTTCCTTCCTCTTCTGCTGTCTCTTCCGTCTCATATTGGACAGATGGTCCCAGAATCCCCACAACTTCCATCGTCATTCGCAGAGCATGCACCTACCCAGAACTGATGACATTGCACCCAGGCATGGGTTCGTCTCTGGCTTGTTCGGTCGACGGACGCGGAGTTTCGGGAGTGGTGGCAGCGGGCGGTGCGTGACCGACTGGACGGCGGTGCCCTGAGGCTTGGGGACCATGGTGAGGCTGCGAACTGGCTGATTTGTAGCGATGAATTGGCAGATGCGGTGCGGAGAGATGCTGCGGGCGGTGGCTTCAACGTCGCGATAGAGTTGGGATCGCGAATGGCATGCGGGCGGCCAAAAGTTTCCAAGCCGCACGAGGCATCGCCCTAAAATGCAACCCCTGCTAGCGTGCTTTCTTCCGTTGTTTTGATGATGCTGCACCTGCCCTAACAACGAGCACACCACGCACAATCACGACGACACACGACAAGAAACGGGCGTTCGGACTTGGGACCCATGTTTCTGCGACACCAGTATACTTAGCCCTTGCATTATTCGACTATTGCCACCATGGTCCCATCCCCGCGCAAGACCAGGCGCGCATCGTCCACAACAACCGCCTTCAACCAAACATGGGACGAAAAGGATGCTGCCTCTTTCGATCCCAGCGCACTGCCTGTCGCCAAGATCCCCCGTGGCTGGGAGCGCAAGCCTGAGACCTCGAGAGTTGGCCAAGGCAAGGAGAAGAAGATCTGGCGGCGCCATGACCTCAGGTCGCGTGCCTCGAAGACGCTCACAGAGCAGGACATCGAGGAGGAGCAACTGGATGCGCATTCAAGAGCGGTGAAGAGACGGCAGCATATGAGTCCCAAGGCCATGGAGAAGACCACATCGGTACCCAATGGCACAAAGCGCGCGTTCAAGGCGACGCGCTGGGACCGGAGAAAGAGCGTCTTGCCCAGTAGGTATTTCTTTGGGAGCGCGAAATGACAGATTACTAACACACAGTAAAGGGAAGAGAGCTGTGCGCATACAGGACCCTCTCAATGACATGGACGAAGCGATCGAGCTCGGCAACGATGATAGCCAGGACATGGACGAGGAGGAGCAGGAGGACTCCATCGTAGACATTTCGACCGGGAGTAACAGAGTGGAACATGTCGATGTTTCCTTGCCAGTGGTTGAAGACAGAAGATCCACGTTTACCTTCAGCATGGACGCGACAGCACCTGACGACCTACCGGACTACGAGAGCATTGACGAGCAAGAAGAGGACAAGAGCACAATGGTTCACAGCCCCACAGAAGATGTCACACTTGCTAAATTCTTCCGATCGCCGGCGAAGAGCCTCTCAGCTGGTCACACTGGATCTCCCGAGAAGATTTTTTATCCTCAACTACCGCTGGGTAACGATCCTGACACAGTACCAGAAGCTCCTAGCGCAATAATCGAGGACGCGGAATCTGAGCAAGCCACAGAGAACAGCACTGTAGGGGATACGCACACAGAGAGTCTGGTCTTGTCCGAGGCTATTCTCGAAAGCGTGGAAGTCGAGGTCGGCCTGGGCGACAATCGTGCCAATGTTGCATATCCAGCCTTGCCTGTAGAAGCTGCCGTCCACGAAGATAACGAGGATGAGCACAGCGACACTGACATGTCAGACTCTGCAGCAACATCTCATGTAGATGACGACACACTTGACACGGCATCATCTGGAGACGAAGCGTCTGGCGAGGACAATGGAGAGTTCACCGAAGCCTCGTTGCAGCTTGACATCCAGCGACAGTGTAATGAGCAATCGCCACAACTAGACGAGGAGATGGAAGATCGCCAACCAGACACCAACCCGCAAGCTACTACTTCTAGTACCTCAAAGCTAGATAAAGAGCAGGATAACGCAACTAGCACTGTGTTAGAAATCCACGATCATGAAGAAATGCACACTTCACGTTCGCGACACGATGAGAATCATGTAAACCTGCCACAGCCATGTCCAGAAGAGTCCCTCCAGGATTCCGTAGGACCTCGAACGGACGACATCACAGACGGTCTTACCCTCTCTTTTACACCTGCGAAAGTTGCATCCGCCGATCCAACGCCTCGCAAACTACACTCGCCTCCACCTCCGCCCCGTACCGAGTCTGGTCCAGACGATTTCACCATGACCATTGCGATTGATGACGACACAGCTATCCTCAAAGACTTTCTTACTCGCGCCGCGGCAAGTAAAGCCGAAAAGGCTGCCACTCATCGACGAGAGTCACTGCAGAACCGCCGTGATTCAGATGTCATTCGCAACGCTCTGGCCTCACCGCGCAAGGTGCTCGAGGATAAGGACCCCAACTCACCTTCGAAATACGATGGCGAGCTCACGTTGGATCTGTCTCAGTCACTGACACTCAGCCTGCCCAACGATAGTCAAATGTCCCCTGTTCCACATACTGCGGACAGGTCAGGCTCCCCAGAAGAAAAATCACAGCGCGGTTCCGCCAGACGCTCTTCACGAGCGAAGAAGTCACGACTACCAGCTCCGGCATCCTCTTCCACTTCTGTGCCCGCTCAACAGCAAACCTCCAAAATCAACATTCGCCGCGCTGATGGCGCAGAAGTTGTAGTTCTGAAGAAATCCGACGCGCAAGAGCTTGCCACGCTCACTCGAGCGAACACGCGCAAAAACAAACAAGGCGCATTTGGCGTCGCAGTTCGCCTCTTCAAGCTCGCCGCCGACGCTGCAAGTCTCCCACCCATTGACGACTCCACAAGGGAACTCATCGTGGGCAAGAACGTGCGATGGGACGAGACACTAGCATACTACCAGGAGAACCCTGAGACGCTTGCAGAAGCCGAGAGCCTGGCTACACCGGATGAATTGAGCATGGACGCAGCGTCGACGCCGAGAACGAAGAAGAGCAAAGTCGACAAGAACGCGCCGCCAAAGGCTAGGCGTGTGAGAACTGTCAACGGTACACCTGGCAAGGGACTGCTGACGCCAGCTAGTCTGTTGCCTGAGGCGGTGCAGCAGGAAAAGGAAAAAGCGTCAGAGAAGGAAACTGCACCAGCGCCACCGCAACAGCTGCCCCGACCCAAGCCAAGCAGGATTAAGAAAATGCCTGTTGCGTCTTCTTCAGCGGAGACCAAGTTGCCGACTCTGGATGTGGCGCCTGTAGGTGTAATTGCGGGTGTGACGCCTAGTCGTAAGAGTAGGCTTGCGGCGCCTAAGAAGGTGGTGTTGCCGCAGACTGCTACTACAGCTACGACGATGGGATTGCTAGATGGAAAGGAGAATGTGCTTCGTCCGGGGATCAGTGATGCTACGCCTAAGAAGGGCATTCCTGCGCCGAAGGTGGTTATCCCAACGACTGTGAGTGCAGGTGCAGGTGCGGGTGTGGAGAGCGGGCTGCCGAGACGAAGAGGGCGGAAGTACTGAGGTGTTTGTTGGTTTGTGAAGCGTGTGTCGTATTTGTGTTTGTGCATTTGTGTTGGGGATCCAGCGAGACTTACGATGTCATGATGTTGCGACTTTTAATCTCCGTGGGCGTTTTATACCTCTTCGTTCCTCCTCTTGTCTGGCATTTGGGCGGCGTCAACGGGGCATATTTGTTTACCTCTGGATAAATGGCGCTTGGGAAGATGATCCTTTTGGCATATAAAGTTTCTGATTGAGATAGCATCATGAAGCATCATTACTTTTAATCTACTGTTCTAATCCCATCTACAATCCTTCACACCACCATCATCACCCATGTTCTACACACTAAGCTCCGCCACCCCAGCCTTCTCAATATAACCCTTGTACGGCCTAATCTTGTCCTCGACAATCCCCGCAAACTTATCCACAATCTCCGCGCTCCTCCCCGTATACAACCTCGCATCCAACATCTCATCCAGATCCCCCCAAATGGGGTTAAAAAACTCCTTTTGCCGAATGCGATCCACAAGGTCATTACTCTTACCCTCGTTCTTGACCTGCGCACCGGCCTCATGACTCAGCACGCGGATCTGCTCGTGGGCTTCTTGTCGCGATTCGCCCTTTGCAACGAGACGCATGATGATGCTTTCTGTAATCATAAAGGGGAGTTCTTCTTGTACGCGGGCATCGATGCGTTTGGGATATACGACGAGACCCGACGTTACGTTATCGAGCGAGAGGAGAATGGCATCAGCCAAGAGGAACATTTCTGGTATGTCGATGCGGCGGATTGCGCTGTCGTCGAGGGTACGTTCCATCCATTGGTCGCTCAGGGTGTTTGCGAAGCTAGCGGGTTTAGACATGAGTTCGCGGGATAGAGAGTAGATGCGTTCGCTGCGCATGGGGTTGCGCTTGTATGCCATAGCGGAGCTGCCGATTTGGTCTTTTTCAAACGGCTCTTCGAGTTCTTTCCACGCGGCTAGGTGGCGGATGTCGCCGGTGATCTTTTGGGCAGAGGCGCCGAGACCCGCAATGGCGTTTGAGATTATGAGGTCGACTTTGCGGGTGTAGGTTTGTGTGGAGACGGGGTAGCAAGATGGGAAGCCGGCTTTTTGGCAGAGCAGGGCGTTTAGTTGGTCGCATTTTGTGCTGTCGTTGTTGAAGATTTCGAGGAAACTGGCTTGTGTGCCTGTGGTGCCCTGGGCGCCGCGGAATTGTAGGCCTGCGCGGACGTGCTCGAGGGTTTCGAGGTCGAAGAGGAGGTCTTGGGCCCATTGGGCTGCGCGCTTACCGACGGTGATGAGTTGGGCGGGTTGGAGGTGCGTGTAGGCGAGTGTGGGGAGGGACTTGAATTTCTGGGCGAAGTTGGAGAGGTTGGAGATTACTTTTGCGAGTTTGGGGAGGAGGAGGTCGAGGGCATCGCGCATGAGGATGAGCTCGGCGTTGTCGGTTACGTAGCATGATGTTGCCTGTACAATGTCAGTCCATGTTTTGATTTGGTAACATGAAGTAGGGAGAGACAACATACCCCGTAGTGGATGATGCCCGCTGCCTTGGGCGCAACCTCTCCAAACGCGTGCACATGTGCCATAACATCATGCCTCCTCTTCTTCTCCTCGACCCTCGCAACCTCGAAGTCACTGTCCGTCACCATCAAATGGCTTCTCATTTGCTCAATTGCCTCGTCGCTGATGTTCTCAATGCCGAGCTCCTTCTCCGCCTCCGCGAGGAACAGCCACAGCTTGCGCCAGGTCGAGTGACGCGAGCGTTGCGAGAAGAGCTGCGACATCTCGGCGCTGCAGTAGCGACCCGTAAGCGAAGTCTGGTAGGAATCGAAGATTGTGGCGCCATTTTGGGATTTGGTGGCGCTGATTTGCGACTGGATGTCCAGCGCCGAGTTGGTGGTGGTATTGTTGGACATTTTGGCGGAGGGGTTGGGTTGGTGGAGTGCAAGAGGTGGGGTGGAGAAGTTAACCCAATACAGTCGCAATTGGTGTGGTCTTGTCAACTTTCACGCTGATTAGGTGTTCTCTGTCCTGGAGAAGGTGAGAAGAACGACTGGGTGCATGCGATCGCGAAGAACCTACTGCTGAGCGATAGCGGCGCTTTTCTGGGCGGAGCAATGCCCGTGACGTGGGGTTCCAAAACTTTTTAGAACCCCTCCAGCTCGCTAGACCCCACGTTTAGCTCCATGCACGCCTTGGAGCCGCGTGTGAACGGACCTCTTGGGCATACCAACCGCTCTTTCGCCTCCTAATATCGCCCTGTCAAGCTGGCCGATCGTCGATTGTAGACAGTTTTGGATCGAATATGCTGTAGCTGAATCACAGAATATTCTTCCGCGGCCTTTTCAACTGCCACAAGACTGATTGTGCAGTACTGGCCCGCCAACATGGTCAATATAAGTAGGGCCACGGAAGTTCTCGATGCAACAGATACCCTGAACCCCTCGGCATGAGAAATGCCGGAGAGCGTGAGCATGATCCCGAAGGATTCCTGCGTCTCAACTCTGTGAGTGTTACCGTGTTTATCCGACATAACGATCTAACAACACAGGGGATGAAAACTTCACCATGGCGACACCTGATGCAGAACCAGCAGGACCAGGCATGGCATTCCTCAAAATTCGGTTTCACTCATCTGATCATTACCATAAACATCGATCAAAGGGTTCAGACTACTCGGTAGTGGTATCTCAACGATTCCGCTTGCTCCACAGAACCACAAAAAGCATGTACATGCGGCATCTGTTCAATTCCCATGCCAGTGTGCCGTGCTTGCCGACTGTTTTGCCTTTACAATGCCGGTCCTCTCCAAACATCCCTGTTGATCTTGAACAAGTTGCTCTGCTTATGTGGGAGACTGATCTCGCGCTCCTTGTAGAAGCCGGCTTCTTGCAGGTAATTTGCGAGCCTATGTCGTGTTAGCAATGAACAAAAGGAAGCATGGGCGATATGACTTACTTCTCGTTGTCGACTCGAGGCTCAAGCATGACCCTCTCTGTTCTGTTGTCTGCGAGCCAGCAATAATGTACGAGCGCGCTCAGCCAGATCTTGACCCTGTGTGCGCCTCTGAACTCTTGTTCGCCAATCAGACAGTGGAAACCACGATCATAGTCGCTGATGATGGGCAGGTATTTGCCCAAGTTGTCTTCCTTGACCCAATAGATTTCAAAATAACCAAAAGGCTTACCGTCCCAACAGCCGATAACAGGAAAAGAATTCTTAGACCTTAGGCCATTGCGAAGGAATTCTTCCTGGTGTTCAATGGGTCCCGCCTCACCCCAGAAGTGTGATACGCGAGGGTCGTTCATCCACTTGTGAAGGTACTCGGTGTCGGACATTTCGACATTGAGGGAACCCATGTTCGCAATGATGGAATCGGAGGTTGACATGGCACTGTTGCGATTAGGGGTAGATACGCCTGCGGAGGTCGGGCCACGGTGGCGCAGGGCCTTTGAAGAGCAGGATGCGACTCGGAATGAGAGGTATTGTCCAACACTGGGGATGTACCTGGTGTAAAACACTTCGCCTTGTCGTGGGGGTTTGGGTCGTATCGGGTGTCGCACATTGTTTGAGAACACGTACTGTGCTGGCGGAGGCGGGTAATACGTCGGTAGGTGAGAGCTTGAATGGAACGGTCCTGGTGCTGATGGCGACCACAGACCTGGCGAAGCCTGATCGAGCTGCTGTTCCTTGCGAGGTTCATTCGCAGTAGGTGATGATGGTCGCGAAGGGTATGGCGAGCCAGATGGGAAGGGCGAGTTCGATAGGGGCGACAGCGTGAAGAGGTAGATTCTGGGATCCAATTGCCAGAAAGTCCTCCGACTCACAAACATTCTCGTCCAGCCGTCTGGAGAATTTTCTTCCTGTGCGCATCCCACTATCGAGTCTTCGGATGCGACCAAGCCCATGCGCTCCAACTTTGGCAGCACAACCTTGCCCTTGAAGATGCCTTCCCGGTTGATGTTGATCCTCCACTCTCCCTTTGGCTTCCCTGGCTCGGCAGTCTTCTTCGATATCGAGTTTGTGACCTGGAGGGTAGGTTCAGCCTGATGAAAGTACCAGTACAACGTTGCCCACAACATCATGGCGATCTGACGGGTCGGGGATGCAGCGGCCTTGTAGTCACTGCTGCTCGGGTTCGAAATCGACGAGATGTAAAGGTGATCGCCATTGAGTGTAGGTCTCCTGAATCGGTGGACATTGCGCGGTGGGAACTTCTCTTCCTCTTCGCCATCGTGCTGCCCATCCTGTTGGTCACCATCCAGGTCATGTTCCGAGTTCAGCACGATTGTCCAGCCAGTTGGGAAGGGTGAATTGTTGTGTTGCAAATCACTCGACTTGAAAAAGAGGCCTCCAAAGACGGGCGTCACGGTGAGATTCTGGCCATTGGGCAAGTGCACAATGTTTGCGGGGGCCATGATGACGATGGCGCGGTAGCTTTTGGGCTTTTGCGAGGGAGGAATGGATAAGGTCGGGATGCAGGCTCTAGATATGGCCGGGCCTATGCAGGGCAGAATACCATCACCAGCCCATCGCGTGAGAGCGAAAACACTGTGTCAACTCGTAATGGCACGCGAACGGTCAGAAACTGTTGCCCAGACACGCATGGTGGAGGTCCGAGTTTGGCCGTCGAGTGCGGGACAATTCGCGGGGCATCAGGACGAGGCTGGACCTGCATCTGAACGGCGTGACCATCCTGCCCAGACTTATATCAGCTTCACCTGTATAACGGTAACAACAATTGTCTTGCACACGCTCATGAGACATTTCACCAAACTGATGTCATGCGTGCACCCTGCTGTCATTGGACGGCGGGGCAAAGCCGTGGGAGCTTGGACGTGAAGCTCGGCGGTCGCTGATCGGACGTTCGGATTATCTGGAATGACGGAAGAGGTGCGATTATCAAACAGCGGCCATCTAGAAGCTACTCTTCTTCTTCTGCTTCTTCTCTTAACAACACCACACCACCCTCAATTGAATCTCACAACCTCCAAGCGCACCATCGCCCATCATGAACTCGACCGTACTCCGCACATCTGCCCTGCGCGCAGCCACGAGGGCCACCGCGCCTCAGATCTCCCGCGCTGGTCTCGCTGGCACCACATTCATCCGTGGAAAAGCGACTCTGCCAGATCTTCCATGTAAGAATGATCCCATCTTTCGCATCACCTTCCCAAATACCACCTACCACCAACCACCTACCACCTACCATCTACTAACAAAAAACCCTTCCCCCAGACGACTACGGCGCCCTCGAGCCCTCCATCTCGGGCAAAATCATGGAACTCCACCACAAGAACCACCACAACACCTACGTGACCTCCTTCAACAACTTCAGCGAACAACTCGCAGAAGCAAAAGCAAAATCAGACATCAAGGCGCAAATCGCCCTCCAACCCGCCATCAACTTCCACGGCGGCGGCCACATCAACCACTCCCTCTTCTGGGAGAACTTGGCACCCACCTCGCAGGGCGGCGGCGAGCCTCCCAGCGGCGCCCTCGCAAAAGCCATCAACGACAGCTACGGCAGCCTCGACGCCTTCACCGAGAAATTCAACACGGCGTTGGCGGGCATCCAGGGCAGTGGCTGGGCGTGGTTGGTCCAGGATGTGCAGACGGGCAGTGTGCAGATTAGGACGTATGCGAATCAGGACCCTGTTGTGGGGCAGTTTAGACCTATTTTAGGCGTCGATGCGTGGGAGCATGCGTATTATCTTGATTATCAGAATAGGAAGGCTGAGTACTTCAAGGCGATTTGGAAGGTGATTAACTGGAAGGCGGCGGAGAAACGCTTCCAGTAGATGGGGCGGGAGAGTATCGAGATTGCTTAAAACGGAACCTAGCAAATTGACAAGCACAAATTGCATCTCATCGGCTAGATGTGGATGAGCAATGTTGTGTGATCTTGATCCCATTGGCGATGTAACGCTGCAATATGACTGACATGTGTTCCCGATACGAGAACACCTACCTAATTACCCTAGTGTGTATATGTATCCCACCAAGTATCCAAGTCCCTCCCAAAGGCTCAAATGCAAAAGCGCCCCGCTATGTCCAAATAAATCAACCGATGCATCAAACCAAAGGTCCAACCTCTATCGAAAACATGAACACCTCCATCAAACTCTCACAAGTCAGTACTCTCAACTTCGCCCGCTGACCTACGATACGACACTGGCGACCTCAATGCCTAACCCCCTGCATCCACCGATCAATCTGATCCCTCTGCCTCGAATCCATGGGCGGCATCATCATGGGCATACCATTCGGCCCAATCACCATGGGCATACCATTCATACCCATCGGCATCTGCATCCCCATTTGCATTTGCATATTCGGCACACTCATGCCCATGCCCATACCCATGCCCATATTCATATTATTCATCGGCGCCATACCATTCAGACCCATCATACCCTGCTGCGGATACTGTTGCATGCCCATGCCCATCATCTGTGGATTCGCATGACCCATGAGATTAGGTGTAGACATCATGGCCATATTGTTCATCCCCATCATTTGCTGTTGCTGTTGTTGTGCAGGATACAAGCCCGTCGACGCACCTGCACCACCAGCCAGGGCATTCTTATACGCCTGGATCTTCAACCCAAGCGGCTGATCATCATCATTCTTATCGTTCGTTCCCACGTTTCTCAGCAGCGGATCGACATGCATGGCACCGGCGTAGCTACTCGCACGCATATTCTGCGTCAGACGCTGTTGTTTCTTGCGCTCGGCTGCGATTTCATTCTGGTGAAGGAGGCTTCCTTGAGGGAGGTGTGAGACGAGCATTTCGTTGGAGACTTTGCGGGCTTCGTGCGTGTTGTTGATGGGGTTTTGGGAGAGGATGTCTGCGAGGCTCGAGGTGGAGCGGAGGGCTGGGCGGGATGTGGGCGCTGTGTCGCCGCGGGCAGCGGCTTCGGCTTGGAGACGGGCGCGGCGTTGGCCAAGGGTTTCTTCTTCATCGGCGCCGGGGACTGCGTCGGGGGTTGCTTTGAGGTTATCGTCGTTGTCGGAGACGCCGAGTTTAGAGAACATTTCAGCGGCGAAGTCGCCGCTGACGGTGCTTTTGCGGATGTCGTCGCCTAGGGCGGCGGTGAGGAGTTGCTTTTCCTTGAGACGTTGCTTACGCTCAAGCAATGTTTCGCCTTCTACTTCATCATCGGGGTCGGGAGTTCCAGTCGTTGGGACGGCGAGGTTCGATTGGCTTGTAGAACCGTACTGTGTTGCTCGTTTGTTTGGGCTGATACCTCGAGCTCGATCAGGATCAATTCCACGCAGGCGATTCCGTCGACGACTCAGAGGCTCATTATCCTCCAGCTCTTTCTGTGCCATCAAACCGAAAGTAGGTTGACTAGTTTCTCTTCTTAGCTGGCCTCCGCCCGGCTTGTACAAGACACCTAGCGGCACATCATCTTCAGAGTCCTCTTCCTCTTCAGCATGGGCTTCCCAGGCGAGATTGACCTTCTTCTTGATGCGCCTTTGCTTTTCTTTTTCGGCGACGTCGTCCATTTCGAGGAGAGTCTTGCGTGTGTTGATCATACCTTGTTCAAGCAGGGTCGCGTAGTTCATTGTACGTGTCTTTTGCTTGGCCTTTCGTATTTGAAGTTCTGCGAGCAAGGTGGTCGGCGCACCGAATTGCATCTCTTCCTCTTCTGGTTCAGGTTCTTCGTCTTCTGGTGTCAGAGCTTCTTCATCATAGACATCGTCAGGATTGCGGTGCTCGTCCTCAAATGAGTGCCGTATCGTAGCGTTGTCATGTTGATTGTGTGGGCCTCGAGCATCCTCATCCCCCTCGTCAAGATCATCACCTAGACTCATTCTACTTTCGCTGGCCTTCACAGTTAACAAGTTCATATCGGCAGAGCTGTTCCGCTTCTTGAGCTTTCTCAACGGTTCACCACTGGAGTTATTCTTGGTATCCAACATGTTGAATGAACTCCGCCTCCTGGTTTCAGCTAGTGTTGGTGGTACCTCGGGTAGTTGAGACTTCCTTCGCTTTTGCTCTGGCGCATATATTTCTTTGCCAGAACTCCCAGAAAATGGGTGGTCCGTGAAAGCTGAAACGGGAGCACGAGCAGAAGCATCGAGGATGCTTTCGAGAGTTTGTTCAGCGGAATCGCCTTGGACTGCAAACTCCTGCGGCTGTGCAACCTGATCGAAGTAGGCACTTGCACGCAGCTGCGGAGGAAGGCCCATAAGACTCTGACGGCTCTTTCTGTTGTTTGCAGCGGGCACATTCATCATGTCACCAATCATTGGTGCAGACTTGCGGTTCTCTTGCTGCATCGATTCAAGTAACTGGGTACGTCGTCTGGCTTGGACATTGCTAGCAGGCAGCTGAGATAGGCGCTTTGGTAGGTTCAGCATTCTGGGGACAGGGGCTGGGTAGAAAACCATATTTTCGTCTGGTGGGGGAGCGCCCATGGGAGGTTCAGGGTTGGAGCGCATGGGAAAGGACATGCCAGAGGACTGCCGGCTATGGTTGCGGCTATGTCTACTGCGTGGTGATTCGGGTTCCTCTTCAATCACAGTCTCCGGGGCATGAGTGCCGTCAAAGTCCTGCCATAGTGTACGTGCCTGATGGGTCGTGTCGGTCGAGGCAGCGGTTGGGGGCCGGTCAGGATAGTCGTGGTGGCGCGCATATTGTTGGTATTGCTCGTTGTCACTGTTGTGTTGTTCGCCACGTTCCGGTGTCCCAGCCATGATGACGCTATTTCGCAGGTCGTCTGGCAAGCCATTGGCGATCTCATCGTATATTTTTGTGAACGATGAGACCTTGCGTTGCGCCACTGCAGGTGGTGAATTGCTTTCAAGAGCCGCGAGAGGCACCGACTTGAGTGACCGAGGCGACCCTGGGTATCCTTCCCTTCCTCCCGCGTCGTCTACAATTTCTTCTGGGTGGACGACTTGCCCCAACCGCGAGGTCTTGGACTCGGATCGCTGGCGTTGAATGGAATTGGCAGGGTTAGTCCACGAGTTGGAGCGAACGGAGCCGACCGGAGAGGTGATGTTGTAGCCTCCGGGCGAGTAACCACCCCACCTGGCATTGCCATTGAGGTCGACGATGGAGTTTGCGTGGGAGCTGGCGGATAGGCCGCGGCTTCGTTGGCGCGTTGGCTCCTCGAAGGTTTGTATAGAGCGCAGGGAGGATCTCCGGCTGTCAGACTGCTTCAGCTGGGTATGTAGTTTCCGGATCTCCTCGCCCAGGTCTGAGCCGCCCTCGCTCATACGCTCTGCATGTTCCTCAAGGCGCTCGATGTTGCCGACGTAGGCTCCTTGCAGCGACTGCAAATCGGGAATGGGATGACGCAGGTTGCCATCGTCTTTGGTCGGCGATCGTGTCGGGACTGGCTGGGAGACAGGCGGCGGAGACGCCATGGTATATGGACTGTGATAGCAATAGTTGAATGCAGCAAAGGGAGTCGCCAACAGCACACAAGAAAATAATACAGCAGCCGTCGCGAAAAGATATCCAGGGGAGATTCGGCGTGTGGTACCGCACCGAGACATGCAACATCCCCCAACGCTTCCTTCCAATAATAGCACGCGTCGCGACAGGGATGCCGGCGAGCGGCGATGCACCTAGCGCCCGCACCCAGTCTTGGCCCAAGTCACGTTTCGCTCTCGCCTTGATCATGTTCAGTGTGCAATTAGTGCTGGCCGTCAATCTTCCTCCAACCAGCCCACGCCCAGTACGCACAACGCGGCCGCCCGCACACTGAGTCGCCTAGTCTTCGCGACACCATTGCGACACCATTGCAACAGCAAAGGATCCACGACCTGGATTCCGCCCCAGAATCAGCCTCCGTCAGGTCGCCTCGAATACAAAGACGATACCTAGCCATCGTAAAGCTCCGCAGTTCCCACACGTGGAGCAACCGCTATCGCCACCAGCACAATGGACGAAGGAGCCAAACGCAAGCGCAGCTTCAGGCAGGAGCCCAACAAAAAGGCCAAAAAGGAAGATGGCAGCGCGCTCAAATCTGGCTTTGGTGCTAAGATGCTGGCGAAGATGGGCTACAAGGGAGAGGGCGGGCTGGGAAAGGAGGGTGTGGGTATCTCGGAGCCCATTCAGGTGGTGATGCGCGGCACCAAAGGTGGTGTTGGGATCGTGGCGGAGAAGAGCGAGCAGCAGAAACGGGAAGAGCGCAAGAAGGCGGAGGCCAATGGCGAAAAATACATCGATACCTCTGAAGAGGAGCGCGAAGAGCGAAAGCGGAAGAAGGCAAAGGCAAGAGGAGAGGCGCGTACGCCCACTGTGCGACCAAAGAAGACACTGTTTGAACTCGAGGCCGCCGGCATGCACGTGCCGCTTGCACTACAGTCAATCATCGATGCCACGACGGGCGCATCTACCCCCACCTCCGGTGTATCCCTCCGCGGATCCGACATTGTACCCTTCGAGAGTTCACTCCAGGCGCGCGTGCGAAGAGATTTGAACAGTTTCTCGGAAGCCTTTGAAGAACTAGACATCGAATCGAAAGCGATCCCCCCACAAGAATGGGCGCTGGAAAAGGAGCTGGAGGCATTAGAGAAGCAAATGGATGAGCTCGAAGATATGCAGGCTAAATTGATGGCACTTCGAACAGGCACATTCGACACAGTCTGTGAAGGCCTGAAGAGTTTGCGCGCCGCCTATCCCTCGAAACCACTACACCGCGAATCAATCGCTGTCCTCCATCCACACTTTTCACGAACCGTCGCTTCTTGGGCACCGCTGGACGATGCGCTTGAGAGTGTTGCAGCATCGTTTTCTGAGCTGGCAAACGTAATTCAACCTAAGAACAGGAAAATCACATCTCAAGCATACACACACCCATCAGATGCGTTGGTCAGTCGCGCAGACATTGACGAAGCCGACACAATCAAACGCGGGACCACCTCATCTTATGAAACGATGATACTCAGGCTTTGGCTGCCTGCAGTAAGCTCGGCCGTGACGCAATGGGATGTCAAAGACCCGTATCCCATGGTCCATTTGGTAGAGTCATGGTCGCCAGTTCTTCCGCCGTTTATAGCGAAGCGAGTGCTCGACCAAGTAACGCGTAAGCTTTCCACTTCTATTCACGAGTGGAATCCACGCAAATTCAAGCAAAGCCCACATACTTGGATCGTAGAATGGCTACCTTTTCTCAAGCCTGCCGACCTAGATACCAAGGGGTCTGGTCTGGTCGCTGAGATCAAGCGCAAGATTCGACACGCGTTACAATCCTTGGACCTATCCAAAGGTCCACTGCCTGGCATGGATCAATGGCGAAAGGTCTTTGGAAAAGAAGAATTCGATCGACTTCTCACATCCCATCTGGTTCCGCGCTTTGCGACTTATCTCAGGGACAACTTCGAAATCAACCCAGCGGAGCAGGACTTGGCAGCTTTGGAAGCAGTGTTTGCCTGGAAAGGTCTCATATCGATTCAGGTCATTGGGGAGTTGCTCCATGCACAATTCTTCCCGAAATTCCTGGACATTATTCACCAATGGTTGTCGAGTGAGGAGGTTGTATTCAGTGAAGTTGAAGGCTGGATTGCTTGGTGGCGCGACGAGATACTCAAGGATAAAATCAACAGCTTACCCTCGGTTGCATCTGGCTGGAATGACGCCTACACGCTTATCAGCCAGGCCTTGGATCTTGGAGACGCGAGAATCACCGATTTGCCAGCTCCCCGTGTAGTAAGTACCGAGGCTTCACCAGGAACAGCTCAATTCTCCAAATCGGTGAACAAGGAGCCCCCCCGGCCTGCTCCAGTGGTTGAAGAGAGGACATTCAAGGATGCGGTGGAAGACTTCTGTGCCGAGGAGAACCTGCTTCTAATACCACTTCGAGAGGCCCATGAAGTGAGTGGCTTACCACTCTTCAGGGTCACTGCAAGCGCGACGGGCAGAGGAGGAGCCGTGGCATATCTGAGGGGAGACGTTCTGTGGGTGCAGAACAAGAAAGACAAGAGTGTCTGGGAGCCTACGGGACTGGATGAGGGTCTTGTCGCAAAGGCAGAGGGCAAATGAGCAAGATTGACTCGACTCGGGCAACTTGCTCAGGACGTGTGTGATGCTGCAGTGGAGGGCACACGCATGTGCTGTGGTCATGGCAGGGTAAGCTCCCACAGCCTTCCTTGGGCAGATACGATGCTAGCATTCGCTAATCCAGTATCGGAACGATGTATCCTTGGGTAGCAAGTGTTTCGATGTCAAGATGACTGCAGGTATCCGCAGGCGCACGTGTGGAGATGGCACTCGAAAGCGGCTCATTTACCTGTCTCAAGCATTAGCATTACTCCTGACTGTCGATGCACCTGACCTGCAGCATTGTAGGCATTGACGCTGATCAGACAATCCTAACGTGTTCGTCGGGGCATTTCCACACGTCGAGTCAAAGCCCTAATAAGTTGAGAACCAATCTCATGTGCGGTCACAGGAGCCGGCGGTGATGCGGCTTGCTGGGGTATCGCTAGTGCTGCAGAGGATGGTGACTCCACTCGCATGTCGCATGAATCGTGAGACCGTGGGACCTTTTCGCGTAGATTTCACACGCCACGAGGCCAGACTCGATGGCTCTTGTAAGGCCGGCAGCTGGACCCTGGCTGCTTAGCACACCGACGATGCGACGATGCGACGATGAAGCTCGTGGCGGTTCAGTGTGATGAAGGGATGGCAGACTTGATTTGTACAAGCTGGGCGCTTAGAATAGTAACGGCTGGCGAATCAGCGAGGGTGATGGGTAGTGCATACTGTACTGTACAGCAGCCTGCAGGGGATGCCAATCATGCATGCGGTCCGCTCTTCCCGCTCCAACTGTGCCCCTCGAGCGCATACCGAATCGCAGACGGACCTGGAGGTTGGGTGCTGTGGGTGCTCGAGCGCTGCGGGACGGGGAAACATGATATTTGTGTTTGCTGGGGCGCGAATGTTTCCCGCTCGATGAAACGGCACCGTCGCCGAGAACCAGACAGCGAGCAACAACACACGTGCCAACCACCATCATCACCAGCATCATCACCAGCATCATCCATTCCTGGTCAGTCTGTATCACTCCAGACGCCGAATCGAGGCCGCGAAAAAGCAGCCATGTGTCGGGAGCGAACCGTTGCTGTGCTAGCAGTGCAGAAGCGACCCCGCCTCGGCGCCTGCCTGCGCGCACCCACTGGACGCCTGCACGTCGCTCAAGACTCAGCCCGGCCAATCACACGCCATCACCACCACTGCCACCCATCACACCCAGTCCATGGCCTCCTGCACCCAACCACTTGCAGACCGCTGCCAGAAATACCTTGGGGCCAGCCGCCCACTACTCATAACACCATGTCGCCTGCTGTTACACTCTGCACTTCACCCGGTGCCTCTCTGTCGGAACCCGGACACTTTGCGACTGCACTTGCGCATTTGGACCTGGATCGACGTCGCTCGGGGGTGTGAGAAGATAGCCCCTCCCTTCCCTTTTCTGTCTTATATCAATCATGCTTGAGAGAGCGCTTCCGCCAGCACTCTTCTCACTGCTTCTTGTTGTGTCACGCGTGTCTGCTGTGCCCTACGACTTCAAAGACAACTATCGCGACCCTGCTCCCTCTGCACAAGACGGGCCGCCGGCGTCGTATCACGCAACGAGGGACCGCAACGTCTTGCCGTACGAGATCTGCGGCATTGTCGGTGGTTACGTCTTCACGGTACTCATCTGGGGAGTGTTACTCCTCACTGTCGGCAGAAGGATGAGACGGAAAGCACTGGATCCGCCCAAGCAATTGGAGCTGGAACTCCAAGATAAGCCAGACCGGATGAATGGGCTCGCTTCGCCACCGTTGTCAGCTCGCTCAGCGACATCGTGGTTGAAGAAGTTCAAGAGGAATGATTCGGGCGTTGCCAGCACACCACAGAGTCCGATCGTCTCGTCGCCCACCTCGTTCGACCAAAAGGTCATCGACGCCCAACGAGACCAATCGCAAGCAGAGATGGAGCGACTATACGCCGCCGTCATGGATCACGACGCAAAGAAGCACTACTCGCAAAGTAGTACGGAAGAGCCGGAGCAATCAGCAATGCAAGACTCACGGGGCCACGAACGCAGAAGACCCTCCGCAATCAGCATCGCCCGTTCCCAGGACGACACCCCCGGCTCCCCCATCAAAGCTATCTACCCCCCCGACTACAAGACCGGGCCCTCTACCGCCCCTCTCCCGCGCGACCGCCTACGAGCCAGCGACCAACACCCTCCACCTAGCCCCCGCAGCATCCTCTCCAAGCGCTCCCAAAACTCCACCACGAGCGGTAGCAAAAGCACACGCTTCAATCTCAAAAACCTCCGCATCTCAGGCCCCATCTTGCAACATCAACAAAAATACCCCGGAGAAGCCTCAGACGACGAAGCACGAACACCACTCTCCCCACGCTTCTACCAAGCCGGCGGCGGCAGCGGCGGCAGCGGCAGCACCCCTGGAGCCGCTTCAACCCCTACGCAAACCAATTCCCCAACCAGCCCCTCATCCTACGACCCAACCGAAGAACTAGACCAAGTCCAACCCCTCCCGCACCCCGCCCCCCAACGCCTAATGAACCCCACAACATCCCAAACACCCACACAATCCCTCCCCCTCCGCTCCTTCGCCACACCCCTCGCCTCCCCGGGGATCCAAACCACAATTCTCGACCGCCGAATCGAGCACCTCACCCTCGGTACACCGAAGACTGGTGTCCCATTTACTCCATATAGTCCGTATATGCCATTCACGCCTATCACGCCGGTCACACCGAGTCATCTTGTGGGTAGGCGCGAGAGGAAGGCAGAGGCGAAGAGGAGTAAAAGGGCGGGAGGCGGGGAGTTGGTGCAGAGTCCAAAGGAGATTTGGGGGGATGCTTATTAGGATTCGAGGTTGTTGGGTATGGTGGACGGGTGGGTTTTTTGCATAGAAGGTGGGTGTATATATGAGAAATGTCGTCTTCTTTTTTTTTTACTTGGGGATGGAATTGATGAATGTTTGAAGCAGGCCTCATGGGGGGCGCGGGTTTTTTTTGGGTTTCACTACATGATAGTGCTGGCTTATGTTGTGGATTATATTATATTATATCGTGATTGCACATTTTATTTCCCCCACTGACAACTGTACAATTTCCATTGTCTTTTTCTAGGCTCGGTCCCGTTTCTCATGTACAAGTTACAAGTACAAGTACGAGACAGTATTCATTAACAAAAAAGAAAAACCACACACACACACACACACACACACACTTTTTTTATACAATGGGACACGCACAAAAATCACAAGCCAACAAATCAAAGACAAAAAGACCCAAGCCCGCAAAAAAAAACAATTGGATCCATGGCAGCACATTCGAAATTTGCCATTTATTAAAGAAAGAACAACTCTGCCATTCCATATTCCCAGTTCCCCAGACATGCGCCAAAAGCGATGATATGGGCCATTCTAATTTCCCGCTCCCCGCCACCTCCCCTCCGCTATTCATCCCCCAAAAAATATTGAATCTGTAGACTACAAGACAACAACAAAATGGTCCGCAGAACACGCCCAAAAAGGACACTTGGCCCAGAGGGAGCCCATGTACGCGGTCCCATTACTCTCTTCTTGACTTCCAATCAAGGACCCCCCACCCCCACCCGTCTCCTCTCTCCACCCCTTACATTCTCGCTTGTCTTCCAAACCCCCCCAACCACGTACTGCACACAATAGAAGAAGAAGAAAAATGCCTGAGTCTTTCCACGCACCATGACGCAACACAACACACACAACGCAACGCAACGCTCCAAGATTGCCAAAAAAAAAATCGCATCGCCATGCCGTGCCATCTTGCCAAAGCCAAAGAAAAAAAAGTTAAGGGGGAGAAAAAAAAAGATACACACGCTAAATGCACCAAATTCCCCTGAGCAACCCCCCCACCCCCCCAAAGAAAAAATCCAAAGCAACGATTCTCGTTGTTCGGAAAAAGAAGAAAACAAAAAACGAAAGGGGATTTGATTGTTTAATGCCATACCTTTTACACATATGAGAATTTGAGTGTAGTTGGGAGGAGAAGTTGCAAAGCCGCAAACAAATTGGTTGGAAATCCAATGGGGGGGGGGAGGGAAAGAACGCCCTGTAACGCCGATCGCTAGATGATTTGTGGTTTTGATTTGCAAAAGGGTTGATTGTTTGTGCGTTTTTGTGTGCTGATATGTATTTTGTGTGTGCCAATGGCTCTTGTGCGATTAGAGGCCTTCTGGCGTGGTATACACTGTGTTGTGTCGGAGGGTATGGAGTGGTTATTATGGTCTAGAAGTTTGCAAGACCATTCTTGGAGTGGCGCTTGCTGAAACGTTTCCTTCCCTTTAGCGACTCGGAATCGCCGTGGTTCTTTTGGAGATGGCCGTGTCGTGATGCGGGGATGTTGACGCCGTCGAGGGCAGAGTCGGCTCCAAGCGTACTTGTGGGGCTGGGAAGATTCGAGCCTAGATCGTTGAGGGCGGCATCGCCAGTATAGGAGTTCTGCATGGTTTGTGAGAATGCATAGTCCCGGGCCTGTTCGATACTGTCGAGCCATTCTTGACTCGAGTATTTACTGCCATCGGGATCGCTGGTGGTACTCTTTGGATCTTCGAAGACATATTGCTTATCTCGCTGGGGTTTGTTAGCAAAAATTTGTAACGACATACGACATGGAAGGGGCCGGCGCACTGTTTCGACAAGCCATGCAGTCAAGCCCTTGGAGTCCTGGAATGATCTCCATGCACAGCCAGCACTGAGTAAAGAAATCTCTTCCTTGAGCTTCTTATCATTTGTGCCTGTAGCGCACATCAAGACTCGGGCATTCGAGGTGATCATGACAAGTCGTGATCGCTTCTTGATGGTGTTGCCGCCAAAGAAGCGCGAGAATTTCTTGGGAGCCTCAACCGGTTCTTCCTTCCCACCAACAGGGTGACCTGCAGGGTGCTGTGTAATCATGAAATTGCCGAGCTTCAGGATGCGCTCGTCTCTTTTCGTCAGTACCGGAGACCAGTCAATGTCGAGCTGCGAGGGAGGCGGTAATTCCGTGATCAATCGTGGTTTTGGTCGGGGCTGTGCGCTGCTGGAAGGTGCAGCACGTGTGTCTGAAGAACCTGATGCTTGATTACCTGTAAGTCGACTGCTCGAAAGTGGAGCGGCGTAATTACCATTGAGCTTGATGGGCTCCTGTGGAGGCGGACTGTAAGACTTTAGTCGTGGAGCTTTTTGCTTCCACAGTCCTTTGCCCCACATGATGCCGTCGAAGAAGGCGTGATTCTTGATGTGTTCCATTGGCAGTCGCGTTAATGGATCCAGAACCAGGAGTCGTTCGACTAGATCCTTTGCATGTGGTGGGAAGCCGTCTGGAAATGTGTAGTCCAAGCCAACAATCTTCTGAAACGTCTGGTATTCGTTCGCAGCCTTGAATGGCGGCCGCCCTGCGAGCAACTGGTAGATGATGCAACCAAAGGCCCATAGATCGCTTGCTTTGCACGCATTCTTATCCGTGAGTAGTTCTGGCGAGACGTACTCTGCAGTGCCGACAAAGGACTGGGCACGATCCGAGTCCACGCCTTCTAATGGGTCTCCGGTCACCGATCCTACGCCGTTTGGTTTCCTCTGGTCCAGTATCTTTGCGGTGCCAAAATCGGTAATCTTGACGTGCATTGCGTCGTCGAGCAGAACGTTTTCGGGCTTCAAGTCTCGGTGTATAACGCCCTTGTTGTGCATGTAGTCGATGGCGTCCAGTATCTGTGCGCCGTAGAATCTTGTGCATTCGACATCAAATGTGCCCATCTTCTTGAGAAAGCCCAGCAGCTCTCCCCCTGCTGCCAGATCCAAGACAAAGTACAGCGATCGCTCGTCCTGGAAGGTGTAGTAGAGTCGGACGATGCCAGGATGCTCCGTCAATCGATTCAGCGTGTCCTTTTCGATGTTGACGTATTTGACCTTCTTCTCCTTGATGATGTGCCGCTTGTCCAAGACCTTGATGGCGTACTCTCGGAGGGTCTGACGGTCGGTCGCTGCCAACACGGTGCTGTACGAGCCCTCGCCAAGGGTCCGTCCGAAATTGAAGTCCTTGACACCTTTCTTCACCACTCGTGTGACTGGCCGGCCGTTCTGGTCTATGTCCTGTCGTGTGCTCACGGCAGCGCCCTTGTCCTTCCACTCCTCTGTGCTGGCGAGCGGGCCGCCTTCGACGCTGTAGGGCGAGCCGGACAAGTGTGACATGACGGGCGGCGTGCCGTCCATTGGTATCCGCCGTGAGCTTCTCCGGGGAGGCAGTGGGCCGTTGATGGCGGCTATTTGCGCCGATTGGCGGTAGGGGTCCCGCCGGCTGGCTTCGCGGGCGGGCAGGTTTCCGGGCGCGACGCGAGAGCTGGCAGTGCGCCTGACATCCATTGTGAGGGCCTCGTCGTTGTACCTGTAGGTGCCTGGCGCGGTGGTGGAGCTGGTGGAGAGATTGGGATGCTGGTACATGCTCGTGGACACGGGCCGCTCCCGGAGGGCTGGGGGGTTGGGCTGGGGGCCGTTGCGCTGGGGCACGAGGCCGGCAGCGTAGGGCGGGTACGAGGCCTGGTGCTGCGCCTGCTGGGCTATGGGCATGGACTGGCGGTGGGCGAGGCGCGGAGAGTGGGATGACGACGACGCTGTTTCGGCCAGCGGCGAGGGGAAGCCTGAGGGCGACGACGAGGGCGAGGCGGCGCCATAGGCACTGGCGGCGACGGCGAGCGAGCTCGGGGGCTGCTCGTAGGGGTAGGCGTAGGCAGCGGGCTCGGAGGCTCTGGGCCTGTCGGTGATGGTGCTCGACGGCGCCTGCGATGGGGACGACGACGCGGCGTGCACGGGGGCGTGCTGGCTGTCCGGGGGTTGTTGTGATTGTTGGGATGGCGGCGGCGAGTCGTCGTCGTCCTCGTCTGGGTTCGCGATGCGCAGCCCGCCGAGGGCCTGCGACAGGCTCAGGTCGCCGTTCATCGTGGCGGCCGGTGGGCAGGGCTGGCGGGAGACGAGCGAAGGGCTGCAGGCCGCAGAGGGACTGCCCGGGGCGCGTCCGAGTCCGGGGCAGCTGGGCGGGCGGGCAGGGTGGGTGGGGGCAGCAGCAGTGAAGGAGGCATGGGGGCGCCCAGAGGCCAGCAGCAGCGCGGAGGGCGAGGGCGGTGGTCGTGGTGCGGAGAGTCGAGCCGCCGTCACGGGCGATTGATGCTCGAGGCTGGTGCTGGTGCTGGTGCTGGTCGCTGGTGCTGCCCGTGCTGGTGGCCCTGTCGCATGTCTCGGCAAAACTGCTGACACGGGCTGCCCGACCCTGGCCTGCCCCCGTGCCTGTATGTACTACAGTCTGCATTGCAACGACACCGTACTGGAACTGCGCCCACGACATGCCCACCAGTCCCGCCGTCTGGTCTGGGGCCTGGCCGCATCACCGCAGCTGGTTAGTTCTGTGCCACCACCACGCGCATGCAGAGACCGCGGCACCACTAAGCAGCCCCTTCAATGCTTCACCATGCTTCACCCTAGCCTGCAGCCTCAAGCCCACCCGATTGCCTGGATCGGGGCCCGTTGCCCTGTCCTGGTCGTCTTCGACCTCGCCATCTAACCCACACATGACTTCCACTGCGATGGATATCATGGCCGTAATGTAATGCACCCAGGTCCCACGCCCACGAGTGGGAAAGAACCAAAACACGTCATGTGCATGTGAACTCCACGCCCACCTGGGCAGGCGGGAGTACCTGCCCAGGCATTGATGGCTCACGTCTTTGCTACCGCCACTCCCATGGAAGTCGCCATGGAGCTCGCAGCATCACAGGACAGGAGACTTGCTCTCGCCCCTGTCGACGACACACCTCTACCATACACCACTCACCTTTTGGAGTTGCACATCTTTTCCCCAGAGTTACCTGTTGGGTCCCTTCACTTGAAACAGTTGAACACAGCATGCTACGCCTAAGACCATCAGAGCTCACATTGACGCCCGAGGATGTCCAAGACACCTTTCGTCGTCTGGCACAAAAACAGGCCGCACGAGCATCAGCAGCAGAAGAATCACGAGGCTCTGCAAGACCAGGAAGACCAGTCATCAGCCGCGGTCCGCAAAGGTCTACTCGCGATGCCATTACTGTCTTTGGAGTGGCATCTCTACCCGAGCTTCAGCCTCAACATGCTACTACCATCACCGTCGCCGGCGAGGTCGAAGACGTCGGCGAGCCTGAGCCACCTTGCTCTCAAGACGCTCGTCGTGACAGTCTGATCGCCGACGGTACAGCCGTGCCAACTCAACGGCTAGAGCATCCTGCATCTTCATCGGGCCTACGCCACTTACAGCTCCCTTTTAGACCTGAACCAGGCCACACGCACCATGTACGCCATGTAACAAGCAATCCAGGTGAGCCAGCTTCGATCCCAACAACACAAGATCCTTCACAGCGTGCGGCGATTAGAAATACCCACGGTGTACGAGAGAGTGCATCATCTCGGCCAGTCACCCCTCCTACCAACAACCATGCAGATTTGCGAGGAGGTGCAGGAGGTGAGAATTCCGGCAGAACACACACCCACATGGATGATCGGGCTGCAGGCCAAACACCCTCTCCACTGCGTCTTGCTCAAAGACTTGCGTCACCGCTACCATCCGACTGCTCGCCAGATCCTGTCAAAACTTCGGTTCCTCCTCCTAGAACCCAGCCTATAAGACACCTAGAAGGATACTTCAAATCGCCACATGGCAAGCCAAAAGGGTTCACGTATCATTTTCATGAATCGGTCATGTATCCACAAAGTGAGCCACGTCGTGTTCGGGGTCGCGCAGCAATGCCCACTCGAAGTTTGTCTTCGGGGAGCGCGCCTCCTTTCAGCCATCTTGCCTTGAGACCAGATCCGGCCGATAGTTCAGATGAAGCAGAATTCTTTGATGCAATTCAGGACAGTAGGGTCACAGATGATCCGGCATTCACTCGATTTCTCTCAACGCTTCGATCGTCTCATGCTGGCCCATCTAGCACTGTGCGGTCCATTAGTACGATGACAGGATCGAGGCAGAGACAGCGAATGTCAAGTAGTGGAGCATCAAACGCCAGTGCGGCGTTCTCGTATCACGGCTCCCTGCCATCGGAGTCTCGACATTCGAGCAGTGGCATGTCTGGGATGGAGCAACTCTCTCACTCGCAACACGACGGTGCGGCCGCCTCGACAGAGATCGGCTCAGGTATATATCATAAAGTCCGATCTGGTTACTCACCGTTGCCATCCTCTCCTTATACTCGATTCCAGGGGTCAAGGATAACGTCACAACCCTGTGCAGCTTTGAGAAGAACAACTTCAGGTGACGACTACCCCACCGCAACTGAAGCTGCAGCTCGAGACTTGCGCTCGCCACTTGATGACTACTCAGAGCAGTATCAACGCATGTCCAGATATCAATCCTCTGGAGAAGCTATGCTCATCTACCCTCCACAACTTCCGTCTACTGGATTGAACCGGGATCCTTCACGTCGAGGCTCTGGCGGTAACGCTTATCGAAACCCTTATGCATCTTTGACCATGAGGGATTACCAAGCGAGACCTCCACCAGGAGCTCAACTCTCACAACAGCCTAACAGATCCCAACATGCGACAAGGGCAAACCAGCGCTCAATGAGAACAACCCAGTCAGTACATCTTTGATTAACAATCGTGTCGCTCGGGGACAAGTACAAACACAACGAGCCGCCTATGAGTTGTTGCAAAATGCCTCTCGAGCCATGCAGACGATTAGTCCTAGGGCATCAGCGGTCGGGCCTATTAGATCTGGTTTGCCTATAACAATATCTCCAGGCGATGTGTCTAATCGGGACCGGATACAAGGGTCACGTCAAATGGCACCAAGACCTGCAGCGCATCACCAAGAAGGCCCCTTTCTGTCAAGCAGTCCACCACCCATTCCCAGAATCCAACACCGCCCTCAGGCACCCACGCTAGGCACCGGCTTTGGCAGTATACTGAGCATGCCTGCCCCTCCCGGTTACGGATCAGCACCGCAATACTACACTGGTCCCCAACGCTCTCAAACACGCACACAGCGCCAAGTGTCTACCACAGCAGCGCCATCTCTACATCTCCAGCCCACGCGTGACAGTCCCTCGACTTCTCTGGCCCTTGATCACGGCAGTGGCATTACTAGTCGCCGCTCTCGATCGCCGCTCGTGCGCGCTATGACGACAGCTCGTACCCACCGACGTGTACCTGCGCATCAACGGGACCAGGAGAATTCCGCTGAAGCGGAGTTTAGCGCCATGAGACGGGAGGAAGCGGCGGTTCATGCGAGGTATGGGGAGAATGAGCAGCAGGAGACTATGAATGAGACGCCGCCGCGAGTGGGGAGGTTTGAGCGGGCCATGTTTGAGTAGAGTGCGGGTGTTCTGAGTGGTGTGGATAGGGTAAATGTAGCGTTTCTAACTTTTAACTCGTGTATCCTGTAGTGTAGTGTTTTGAATATAGATTTGACTTTTGAACCATGGTATTCCGATCTGACAAGCGTGACCTTGCCTGGCTTTTTTTACAATGTTTGCATCCTTACGATCTTTCTCTCCTTCTCGGGATCGCTGCTCCTAAAGTGCGAGAACACAAGTACGACACGGAACATATGCATCATCCTTTGCACCTTGGATTATTACGAATAAAGCCCCATCCATGAACTCGAACTCTCCCATTTTCTATAAATAAAAAAGAACCCGCAACAGAAGAAGTGGTACAAAATCTAACCACATGACAAGAAAACCGCGTTCACAAAGGCATCCACACACAAGGTTAAGATTGAGAAACAATATGAATCCGCATGCAAAATGTTCTTTTCCACGCCAAGCCAAAAGAAAAGGTGGGGTTGGTTCATTAGAGTCATATACGGTGCTCTTTCTTTTCTTGCTTCTCAAAGTCATTGGATTTTTTCTTAAAGGCACTTCTTGAGATGCTATTGGCTAAAAGAAACCATGGTCATGATTATGTGCGCTCGGGGGCCGTGTGCCCTGATCCAAGGTATTAATTTATGCTGGTCCTGAGACGCAAAGGACTGGAGCGCTACTGTACTAGATAAAGTCGCGTCAGAGTATTATGATCATTCTCTCTACTACCTAGATACAGCACAGTCCGATTCTGCCGCCGCCCTACAAAAGACACTCTCAACAACTTTGATAGGACAAGTGCTGTGGAGCTTTGCAAAGAGTGAGTAGTGTTAATATATTATCGTTTTTGTTTTTCAGGAATTTCAATCAGCAATCACGGGCTTTCATGTGTTGCCTCCCAAAAACAAGAACGCCGCGAGCCAGTGCTATATGTGCTCCTGTCACTCCTCCTTCCCAAAGTCTTCAAAATTCTAAGTTGGCATGTCCATCTAGGGTGCCATGACCAGGCCAAGCACAGCTCCCCCAAAGGCATAAATTTTACCTCTAAAACCTCACAACATTTCCTTGCATCACGTTCGCTCTCTCCCACTCTCCCAAAGATCAAGTTCGAACATGGCATGTGACAAGAACCCGTGAACCCCTAATATAGTTTAGAATACTTTGATGGGGTTTGCTTAAAAGAAAAAGCCAGAACTTGTCATGTGTGGTGCTGAAA
Organism: Plenodomus tracheiphilus IPT5; assembly: GCA_010093695.1. Taxonomy (NCBI): domain Eukaryota; kingdom Fungi; phylum Ascomycota; class Dothideomycetes; order Pleosporales; family Leptosphaeriaceae; genus Plenodomus; species Plenodomus tracheiphilus. The sequence goes on from MU006309.1 coordinate 360,590, forward strand.
CGTGGTTGACGTACATGTCATGTGTGCTCCTGCTGGTTCTCTGCTGAGTCTCGAAAGCTTGGACATGTAGATATTGAAGATTTATACTCTGACTGCATCTTATCTCCATGAGATACAAAGATATCTCTAAAACGCATACTGATTTCCTCTTATATCACACCGACGACTCTCGTCTGATCCAAAATACCGATCATTTACCTCCATGAGTGGAGGGGAGAAGGGCGGCGTTCGCACCCTAAAAGCAACAAGTCACATTCAAATGTTAGTTGCCGCTGCTTTCAAAGTCTGAACAGGGCATTTCCATGTGCTGTCTGCGGGAAAGCTGCCTTGAACTCAACACGACTATATCGCGCCCTCGCAGTCTCCTTCCACGTCTCACCATCCATCAATATGAACATCCATGACCAGACCACACTCCACACTCTGAGACCTTGTATCCAGATATATACATACCCCCAAACCTTACGCCTTCTCCTAACATCACACCTCTCCTAACACTTTCCCCGCTAAAAGTCCAAAAGCTGAGTAGTGATGAGAAGAAGCCGCCCCGCAAACCCAAAACCAGCTACCTACTCACACATTCCTAGTAAACCCAGACAACAATGCCAAACCCCCGCATGTGCTGCCGAGAAAGAAAAAACCTCCCCCCAATCAATGTCGATGAAATGTGCGCCTCGTGTCCCTCTCAGAAAAGAAGAAGAAAAAAAAAAATAAGAACACGAGCGCCTTAGGTATGAGACTAACATCAACAAACGGCTACTTTACTCAAACACCGAATCTCCAAAATCTCAACACTACTCTGTTACCCACACTTGTGTTACACTCCCGCAAAAAAACGGGCGTAGCGGGGTGTTCTAAAAGACAGAGGTATAGTACTCATGAATTGTATCCGAGTTTCGAAGAAAAAAAATGTATACATTAAACTTCATGTGTGTGTGTGTGTGTTTGTTACTATTACCAATCTCCATACCGGTACCCTTCTCGCCCCACCCAGACCAACTTCACGTCACCAAAATAAAAAACATGTCCAGACATGTACCCGGAAAACTCGCCACAGAAGGAGGAACATAAATAGCTCACCTCACGAAACATGCGCCTATACCTTCCTCACTCACACCTCTTTCCCCCCGCTCAATGTTTTGCTCAAAAATAATGATCAAAGGCAGAATATGAGAAGGCTGCCCCCTCCCCTGCCCAGCCCATAGCGGAACGCAATGGATTGAAGTCGTTCCCAGCCTCATGGAATTGCATTTTCAACATGACTGCAAAACACAAGACACATCATCACACACACACACATATACACGGATGGCAAACAATTTCAAAAGAATATCTTCTCAATCCATTAAACCATAATCCTCACTCACACAAAAAAAGTCCATATAATACACACTACCGAATCGAAAGGGGCATTCGCTTTTATCAAATCCACTTCACCTGCTGCCCATGCATGCACTCGCGTAACACGATCAAGAAAGACCCCGGATGACCCAAATCCACACTCTTTAAATTACAATATCAGTCCCCTGTGCTTCACTGATGCGCTTGAAAAAACGCCCACATTACGCCCTGCCACTTCGTACCCCTGCTGCAATCGACACCATCTATAACCCAGCCATAACACTAGCATAATAACTCGTGCTAAGCTCGCACGAATGCTTGAGCCAAAGATCTTCTGTGAGCGGGAGTTTGAGGATAGCGGCGCGGCCGTAGGACTGTGATACTGTCAGCCACCACTCTACATATTGTTGAATAATTCCGACAAAGACTTACCGGACCCTTGACAAGATGATCAGCAACAGTGCCCGCAATCTCCATGAGTGCAACACGTTCTTCTAGACCACACAAGGCCAGTCTATCGCGTCCTACAATCTCGAGTGCACGCTGCAGGCTGACTAGGAGCTCATCAACGCGTTGTTCCAGAACATGATCTACGCGGAACGATGATCGTCGGCTTGTCAGATCGAGGAGCTCAATGTAGTCAAAGTAGATCTGGCCGCCTTGAGCCCAGCCTGTGACGCGATCTTGGCGACGAGCAGATGTGACCCGTGATGATGAGTTTGGCGTGCTCACAGACGGTGGAATGAAGCCGCCCATCAACTCGCGAAGCGGGTCGTAGTCGCGTGAGATGATCGCATCGGGGCCCACCTTGCGACACAGGACCTCGTGTGCCTCCTCGAGCTCATCGGCCTTGATTAAGTGGGTAGCCTGGCGCAAGCTATCACCTTCAGACTTAGCCTGGAGAGCGGCGGCACTATGAAGCCAAGTTGTGGGTATACGCATATCACTGGTCAGATAGGCGGATGTAGCGTTCCCGTCCTCAAGCACGTATGTGCTCGAGAATTGATTGAGTAGGGACCGGATATAGTGCTCGCGCATGGTCGGTGAAGACAGGTGAGCGTACACCCAGATCGCAGTGGTCCAGTGGTCAGGCGTGTGAAGACAAGCTGCGTACGTCAGGGTGATCTTATCGCTCATCTCGGTAAGCGGGTCCTCTGCTTGCGACTCCTTTCCTCCAAGGGATGTTGCCGACGAGAGGAAGGAATTACGATGGCCATCCTCGCTGTCGCCGCGGACAGTTGGCATACCAACCTTGCGCTCAGGAGATTCGCGGACATCATCTTGGCGCGACTTGAACAGCTGGAACAGCTGGAATGATAAACGCGCATTGAGAGGGTGGCCAGACACGTTCTCCGGAGCCAGGACGTCTTCGACATTTGCAGCGAGTTCCATCCGTGAGGCAGCGTAAAGCTTCAGAATGCCCCACAACAGGTCTTCGCGGTTCTCGGCCTTCGCGTCACTCCAGCCCATATCTGTACCGTCTTGCACAAACCATGGCACAGGCTTCACATCTTCCTTGCCACCTAGTATTGCGTCGGCAAACTGGGCGATCGCTAGTTCTATGGGCTCGTCGGCCATGATGCCATACCAGAGACGTAAGCCGAAAGCCCGCCGCCAGTCAAGAGCGAAGCGACTGCAGATTCCGAACGTAGAAGCCTTGTTCTCACGACCAGCGCCCAGCTTACCCTCTGCTCGAGCACAGTTCCCGGAGATCAGTTCATATAGTGCACGATGAGGTTCTTCCATTTCGGAGATTACGTCAAGGCGACGCCACTCTTCAATCTGGGTGATCATGCTCTGGCGCATGGAGTAGTCGCCACCAATTTGAGCCACCATAGTTGCGAGCCTGAGATCAAAACCATCCAGTAGCGCATGGCAGGCAGCAGCGACGTCGTTACAGCTTAGATACGCAATAGCACGCTCTTCCAAAGAAGCAGCCTGGGAAGCATGTTTCTGCGCATCATCCCAAACGAGCTGTTTCCAGAACTCGGAAAGTCGTTCCTTCTTGTAGGTCTCTAGATGTTCGCTCTTGACGCCTTCCGGGATCTTGTCTGCATCGTCATACAGGAGCGACAGCAATTGCCATGCTTGTTGTTCGTGTACACCCGATTTGGTGTCAAGGGAAACAGCCTTTGCCATGTCGGAGAACTCTACAGGTGCAGGATCAGTTTGTAGTCGGGCCGCAGGTGTGCCATCGGTGGTGAAGATCTTAGTATGCTCCCTTTGCAACGATACAGTCTCAGGGGCAGACTATAACATGTCAGTGGACCTGTAATTTTGCAGATCAAGGCTACTTACATTATCGAAAGTTGGCATCTTCGCAAACCGAATGTCTTTGGTAGCACCTACAAGAGGCTCCTGGGCTGTGGGAAAGACGCCGCCCTCAAGATTCGCGGGACCTCTATTGCCGTAGACGAGGACGTTGGTCTCGCTGAAATGGGGCTTGCTGCAGTTATGAAATTCCTTGTCGATGTCGTTCAACTGGCCGAGGTCGGAGGCGGTCTTGGGACGTTTGGAATACGGTAACTAGAGGACAAGAGGTTCAGCAATCTTGTCCATATCAATTTGTGACTACATACGTGGTAGGCCTAAGGCCTGGGCGACAATCTATGAAGGAGAATCGTGAAGAAAACCCACACATAAATTGCGCCTCACCATAAACACTCGCTAAAAGGGAGGAAGGGGAAGTCAAACCTCAATACCAGGTCCTCCGCGCTTGGGAAGCGACTGCTTTGCTGTGTCGCCGAAGAGAGAGTCCATCAAATCCATGGCAGTAGTCAATTGCCTACCACCGCCGAAAGTCTGCGCAAACTGGGAGACATCCATGTCCTGTTCTTTCAGAGCGTTGCCTTGGCTTTCACGGAGAACCTGTCGATCCTGTTTCCGTGGGCTGATTGTGCGCTGAAGTTGGTTGGCCCAATCATCGTCAAAAACTGGCTTGGCTTTGGCCGGTGTACCCATACCAGGCCTCAACACTTGACCGGCTTTGAGTATAGACTTTGGCTTCAAGGTATCCCGAAATGGATCGTCCTTGGCGGGGACTTGCTCCGTGGTTTGAATGGGTCCAGAATCAGAATCCGCCATGTCCTGATCGTCACCCGATTCAGATTCGCTGTCTTCAGTGTAGTCGGCATCTTGCTGACCATCAAGCGAACCCACGGAGCGCTGGCCTAAAAAAGACTGGCTCTGGCTGTCTTCTGTAGCGCCATCTTCTTGGTATACAGCTTCGTCACCAAATCCACCGGGAAGGCTGGTTCTTGAGCGCATGCCCTTCTTGAAGTCAAACGTATCATCGGGGCTGGATGTGGACTGAGGGCTCACGAAAGACTCCTCCTGGGGTGTACTTGTCACCTGGCTAGAACGGTGTTGCTGCTGTGCAGGTGTGTCGGGAGCATCACTCAAAAAACTCGACTCGTCTTCGTCATCACTGTAATCCTCGTCGTTGAGGCCGTAGGAGGAGAAGTGAGGCACAGTGAAGGTCCATTCACCGTTGGTCTGGTTGTAGCCAACGAAAGTGGTGCCATTGACCCGCTTGAGGCGTTCCAAATGTTTGACATCCTTCTTACCAGACTTGCTGCTACGGGGCCAAGAGTTGCACAGGACGATCTCGGACGGCTGGTTGAGAGCGGAACCTAGAGGAGGCTTTGGCAGACAAGTGCAGCTTTCGCCGTACACAGTAGCATTGCGGGGAGTAAGCTGGACAATGTCACCGAAGAGCTTGTCGAGATTGACTTCAGAGAGATCGACGGGCTTCCCAGAATTGAAGTTGATCTGTCCCACATTATGGCGACCAACAACAAAGTTAGGTACACTCTGAAGCTCATGCCTGCCCATCTTCTTGAGCTGTGCCACAGAGGGATTAGACCAGTATTCGCCTGGTTTGGAGCTATCGCCAGACTGCGCGTTGACTGAAGAGGATGACTTCGGTGTCAGTACGCGATCCTCCGGAACACGAGTCAATTCGGAGCCATTGACCTGCTGCATTTGGGGCCGAGGTGTCTCCCTCCCAGCATCACCGTTGACAGCCCTGGGAGAGGCGTCTTCTTCCTCCTCGCGTACGACGAGGGCGGTTTCGCCGTTCGAGTTGCCGTTAGTGCTCTCGCCACCAGCGAAGCTCACACGCTTCTGAGATGGCTCGTCGAACAAGGGAATGCGGGTGTTGATGGATCGGTTCACATTGAGCTTTTTCAAGCTACCGTTACCGAAGTTACGTCCAGTAGTGGAAAAGGCGCCAGGCGCTAGGATGCTGGTTTCAGGGTTGAAGCTGTTGCGTAGATTGCTCGTAGACAGGCTCTTACCCAGAGAGCGAGAACCGGCGAAGAGACTACCTGCGAAGCTAGGGCTGTTTTGGTTTTGACCACTAGCAGGTGTACCGTAGGTAGAGTAGCTGAATCCGTATCCACCGGGCCTCTTGTTCTGTGGGGTGAGTAGCCTTGTGGAAGCAGCTGGATTGAGCTTGTGCTGTGGTAGAATAGCGCTCCTCTTGTTCTTCTGGCTGCTTGAGAGTGGTGTGGCAATGGGGCCAGGGCTCTGGGTTGGAGTAGCAAGGCCTGCGAATAAGGCGTCATTGCCGTAGGGGTTGGTGTTCATGGACGTGTTCAGAAGTGAGCTTCCAGAAGCACCAAACAGGCTGTTGTTGTTGGCCTGTTGTTGGGGTTGTTGATTCTGGCTGGAAAATAACGAACCGCCCATAGTCGACTGCTGGTTGTTGTTTTGTCCTAGGCTACCGAACAAACCTCCGCCAGTGTTAGTGTTCGACGTGGAGCCTCCGAAAAGGCCTCCTGGCTTCTGTTGATTGTTTTGACCACCAAAAAGACCACCGCTGGTGTTTTGCTGAGTGTTGTTCTGAGTACCGAGGCCACCAAACAAGCCTCCGCTCGACTGGCCAGCATTGCCAGTAGTACTACCACCAAATAGACCGCCAGTTGTCGCAGCAGGCTTCTGGCCGAAGAGACCACCTCCAGTGTTGTTGTTGGCCGTTGTGGAGCCTCCGAACAGGCCACCGGATGGCTGAGACTGAGTGTTAGACTGACCAAAAAGCCCGCCACCTGTGGCAGGCGTAGTCGTGGAAGAGCCAAACAATCCACCAGGCTTCGCTTGGTTCTGCTGATTGTTCTGACCGAAAGCTCCCCCACCACCGAAGAGGCCTCCAGACGTCTGAGCTTGTGGCTGGGCCTGGTTGTTTTGGCCAAATCCACCCGTCGATCCTCCACCGAACAGTCCACCACCCGTATTCGTGGAGGTGTTATTCGCACCAAAGCCAGGTGTTGTGGAAGTCTGGTTGTTTTGCTGGCCAAAGAGTCCGCCACCAGTGCTCGGCTGCCCAAACCCACTAGTGTTTGTCGAGCCGCCGAAAGGTGTTGATGTGGTGTTCGCAGCGGTACCGGAGCCTCCAAAAAGACCTCCGGTTGCAGCAGGCTTAGCCTGTCCGAAAAGACCGCCACCAGTGTTTGTCGATGCACCGAATCCGCCTCCGCCTGAACCAAAGCCTCCAGTGGTATTTGTGGTTGCAGTACCGCCGAAAAGACCACCACCGGTGCCTGTTGTGGAGGTGGTATTCGATGCTCCGAAGAGACCTCCCGTCGCGGGTTTAGCCTGACCGAAAAGACCACCTCCAGTGGCGCTGTTGTTGGCACCGAAGGCCGACCCATTGTTCTGACCGAATCCCGAAGTTGTGTTGCCAGTGTTACCACCACCGAATAGACTGCCACCAGTATTGTTGCTCGCGCCGAATCCAGTAGAAGCAGTGGTGTTGTTGTTGCTTCCAAAGCCTCCAAAGCCAGTGCTTTGACCGAATGCACCGGCCTGACCATTCTGATTGCCATATCGTCGACCTTGATTGTAATCGACAACCCTCAACTCTTCGAGAGAGAAGTTCTGGTACGGCTGCTGGAACGTGATTGTCTGGTATTGCGACTGTGCGTTTCCGGTAGTTCCATCCTTCTCAGTGAAGGCCTGGAATGGTGTGTTCGCAGTTCCAGTGTTCTGTGTAGTTGCAGCTCCTGCACCAAAACCTCCGCTCGATGCACCAAAGCCACCGGTTGTGTTCGTGTTCGTGGTCCCGAAACCTCCTGTGCTGCCACCTCCAAATAGGCCACCACCGCCAGTGGTTGATGCGCCGAAGCCTGTCGCAGGCTTGTTTTGACCAAAAAGACTTCCTCCAGTGTTGGCACTTGCGCCAAAAGCTGGGGTGGAGGTGGTGTTGCTGGTGGCACCGAATCCGCCGCCGCCGAAGGCATTGCCGGTCGAAGAGGTACCAGTGTTGCCAAAGAGACCTCCTCCAGAACTGGCACCGAATGGCGTAGAGCCAAAGGTTGTCTTAGGAGCACTGTTCGCACCAAACGCGCCTAGATGATTCGTTAGCGTGTGTTTGAGGTGATTCCAATAGACAAGTGTGCGCGCAAAGATTGTCTGGTCCAAAGATTGCGAAAAGACATGGCGGTATCTTGAATGACATAGGTGAGGTCCTGGCAGCATAGTCGAACGCAGAATGCAAACGCATCCAAACTCAACGCGATAGCAGGGCGCAACGCTCCTCACGTACCTCCACCTCCAAATGGAGAGCTCGTATTAGCAGCGCTTCCGAACATACTACTGCCCGTAGTGTTGTTGTTGGAGCCGAACATGCCAGCACCCGTGTTGGTGTTGGAACCGAAGCCTGAGGCGGAAGGTGCGTTAGACCTAGGGGGACGGGCTCGTACTATGCGCCGCGGTTGTGCCATCGCGGCGGCTGCGCAGGGGACGGTTGCAGAAATCAAAGGGACAGGATATACTCACCACCAGAAGTGTTATTGTTGTTTGCGCCAAATCCACCAAACCCTGTGGACTGGTTGTTGTTGTTCGAGCCGAAGCCCCCAAAGCCGCCGCCGAAGGACATCTTGAGGGTGTCCTGGGGGTTGCGCGTAGGAGGTGCGCGGTTTTTCTAGCACTGCGCGAGTGTAGGGTCGCGCGGGCGCGTTGTGTGATGAATATTGAATGCGAGTGAGGTGAGGTGAAGGCGCCGGCGTCGATGAAGAGCTTCGCAGGTGCGTCGCGCCAAGGCGTGGTCAAATCGAGCAAGCGCGGGCGGGGTTTGCTGCAGGCAAGCGGGCAGATAAAGAACGTGAGAAGCTCAGAAGACGAGCAGATTAAGTAGTGAAGTAGCCGGCATGGAAGAGAAAGACCGACGCGAAGGTGTGGCCAGCAAAAGATGAGCAGCGGAGTGAGGTCGCCTTTAGGAGGGCGACAAATTGCGCTAAGCCTGCACCAAACACGGTCACGTGGGGCCTTTGCAGCTTCTGTCCGGCACAGCTTACTCGATACGGCCTCCTTTGCTGCAGAGATGACGGAGCGTCACAGCGATTGACGAATGACGCGACTGTCGTGGTCAGCGTGAGTTGTCTGCAGCGCTGCCTGCACGCATGCCTGTCGCTACCTATGGCTGCCTGGGGGCCTCGAGGTCACTCCGCCACAATACCGTCTCTACACCACGGCTTGAACATGATTGTCCCAGAAAAGAGCGATCTAGCCCAAGATAGTCGCATTTGGGTCTCTTCGCAAGTCAACATTACGCGGGGAGTCGTAGATTAGTACGTACAACGACTCTGACGTGGTGTCACTCCAAGCTCTAGTCTGGTGAATCATGACAGGTGTGACTACATACACCGCAGAAATTTGACGTTCCTGATCCAAACTGCTCTTTCACGATTCTAGTACACAGAGTATAACAGTATCCAATCAAACCCAATGCTGCAAGCGGAGCCCATGTCACTCCTTCAGCCTCGTCTAGCCCGAATTTCCCTCCAAAAAGCACGCTAAATCAACGTTACGCGACCGCGTCCAAAACATTGCCATTGCCTATCCCCACATCGTCACCAAACAAAGGGATCCCGAACAACGAAATCGCATTGTCGCAGCCAACGCACGAACCCCCAGCTACATTTCATTGGAGCGCATAGACCTTTCTTCAACCCCTCTCTCCATTGCATACCCACTTGCAACCGCGCAAGTCTACCACCAGCTTTGCGCCCCACCAACACCTATCCCACCACCGCATCCTCACACCAACACAAACGCATACACATGGCCTCATCCTCCAACCCCCTCGGCCCAGGCCCTCGCTATGGTCTCGGTCGCAGTGCGCCCACCGCGCCCTCAGCCCCCGCAAACACCTTCACCGCGCCATCCTTCCAGCCCGCCCCAAAGAATGCCCAACGCCTCGAGTCTGAACGCCTAGAACGCGAACGTCTCGCCCGCGAAGAACGAAACCGCCTCGACACCGCAGCAGCCACCTCCCTCGCCGAACTCGACGAGGAACAACGCGAAGAGATCGGCGAAGCATTCAATCTCTTTGATCTAGACAAAGATGGATACATCGACTACCACGAACTCAAAGTCGCGATGAAAGCCCTCGGTTTCGACTTACCCAAAAACGAGATTTTGGGGCTGTTGAACGCGCATGGTGTTGCTGCGCCGGCGGGGAGTACGGGCAAGACTGGGAGCCAGAGAGCGCAAGGGCAGCAGTATGCTTCTGGGCCCGGGGCGAGGCAGTTGTTGAGTTTTCAGGCGTTTCAGACGTTGATGGCGCAGAGGATATTGGCGCGTGATCCGCAGGAGGAGATTGTGAGGGCGTTTGAGTTGTTTGATGAGGGGGGGAAGGGCAAGATCACACTGCAGGATTTGACGAGGGTGGCGAGGGAGTTGGGAGAGGGGTTGAGTCATGACGAGTTGGTTGCAATGATTGAGGAGTTTGATATGGATGGGGATAATGCGATTAGTCGGGATGAGTTCATCAACATTTGTTTGGGTTAAGGCAGGTTGTCTGTTTCGGGGAGAAGAGCGCATGGCGTCCGGGCGTTTTGATTGTGATTGAGGACATGTAGAAAGGCGTCAGGATACCAGGCAGCGAGGTCAATGTCAAATGTACAAGTTCAATCTTTCTTTCATTTCACGCTGAGAGACTATTTACAGCTCAACCCCTCAAACTAACAGGCCTGACGAGAAAGCACGGACAAAAGGAAAATGCATAATACAGAACCCAAATCTTCCCTCCTACTGGAACAGCACTTACTGGCCAGGTGAGATCAGAAGACCCTTCTTCTGAGCATCATGAGCCCAGCCACCAGCAAGTGCTTTGCCACCATTCTGAATACCATAATCCTTTATCCTGGCCTCAAGCTCTGGCCTGAAGTGCCGGATAAGGCCCTGCAGAGGCCATGCAAATGCCTCGCCCAAAGCGCAAATAGTATGTCCCTCGACCTGCTTGGTCAACTCCTGCAACATGTCGATTTCACGCTCGCGCGCCTGGCCCTTGTAGAAACGGTCCATGATCTGATGTGTCCACTTTGATCCCTCACGGCAGGGTGTGCATTGACCACAGGATTCGTGGTGGTAAAACTTGGCAAGACGAGTGATGGCACGGACGACGTCGGTTGACTTGTCCATGACGATGACGGCGGCGGTACCAAAACCAGATTGTGAGTCCTTCAGCGCATCGAAATCCATGAGCTGGTCATCGCAGATGTGCTTGGGAAGAATGGGGGTGGATGAACCTCCAGGAATGACAGCCTTGAGGTTGTCCCAGCCACCACGAACACCACCGCAGTGCTTGTCAATAAGATCGCGGAGGGGGATCGACATCTCCTCCTCGACAACACATGGTTTATTGACGTGTCCGGAGATGGCGTACAGCTTTGTGCCCTGGTTTCGTTCACGACCAAATCCGGCGAACCAGCTGCCTCCTCGTCGACAAATGGTAGGTGCCACGGCGATAGTCTCGACGTTGGCGACTGTCGATGGGCATCCGAAAAGTCCGACAGCAGCGGGGAACGGGGGCTTCAAGCGGGGCTTGCCGGGCTTGCCTTCCAACGATTCGATAAGGGAGGTCTCCTCTCCGCAGACGTAGGCACCCATGCCTCGGTGGACATAGACATCGAAGTCATACCCGGATCCGCACGCGTTCTTCCCGATCAAACCGGCCTGGTACGCCTCCTGAATAGCGCGCTCTAGTACGGTTGCTTCGTGATAAAATTCTCCGCGGATGTAAATGTAGGCCGCAGTAGCGTTCATGGCACGTCCAGCAACAAGGCAGCCCTCAATGAGCTTGTGGGGGTCCTTGCGCATGATTTCGCGATCCTTGCAGGTTCCGGGCTCACCCTCATCGGCGTTAACGACCAGATAGCGGGGCTTGCTGTCCTTGTCCCAGTCCTTGAAGTTCATGAATGACTGTATGGAGTTAGTCTAGCCATACCATGCTACACTCGCTGTGCCCTGCATACCCATTTCAGACCAGAGGGGAATCCAGCACCACCTCGGCCACGAAGGCCTGAAGCCTTGATCTCGGAGATGATCTATATACGTCAGCATGTCTCCGTAGGCTGATCCATACCATTATTCACCCAGTCATGGCCCTTCAGCAAAATCTCCTTGGTCTTATGCCAGTCTCCGTACTTCTGCGCGCTCTTCAGGTCGGCGCCATGATGTCCATACAAGTTCTGGAAGATACGGTCTTGGTCCTTGAGCCCTCCATATGTCCGTACAGGCGCAGCATCTTGCACTGTTGCCAATGACCTCTTCTGTGTCCGAGTCTGGGGTGCAGCGGTTGAAAGGCGTGTGACTGCTGTCGCGGCAGGTAGAGCTCGGTGGGCGGCCGCGCTGAGCGCTGCCCGGGCAGGTGCGTGTCGTGCGAGCATTCTGTGCGCTGTTTATGAAATGTGTCGCGCAATTGATGCTCCGGGGTGCGGCGGGCGGGCGTTGGCGATGCTCGAGGTGGCGGCCGTGAAGTTCGATTCGGATGACCTACGCCGAGTCTTGGCATCTTTGATTGGCCGCTTATCAGATCGTTGACATCAATGAGCTACTGTGTAAGTGTGCCACTACCATCCTTGTCCCTACCTAAGTTTTCTCGTCTGTATTATAATATACCAGTCATTTGAGCCCATCTCTGTCACCTCTTTAGCAAAGCTTTACGATATGTTGGTAGTCTAAGTGCCACTCCTTGAACGGCGTTTCGCTGATCCGACGTTCACTCACACGTGGCAGCTAATATTTACCTGACCCAGCTTGATGGTCGATTCCCTGCTGCAAAGTAGAAGAAGCTGCTATCAGAATCATCGACCCAACGCTGCTTTGAACTCATTTGTTCTCACCGATGGAGAGCTTGACCGAATGAAAAGGTCGTACCGTACCAGAATCTCTAGGTCTAATGCGGTGTATCTTCTTGCATAGACGGGTGTCAACTTTGATAAAGTACGAATGATCTGCGACCTGATTATGGGGACTACACTCGGAATGTTTACAGCGACTCTCATTGCGTTAGCTCGCCATTTCAGGTCGTCGCCAGTTCCCCTCCCAACCATTGGCACATGTCCGCTAGCGCGGGAAGCCTCATGCGGGAAGCCGCTTGTTACAAGAACAGAACTGGCCAGATCAACTTCTCGTCAATATCATTTTCCACAGCTGTGTTTCAGAATGATAGCAAGCCGAGAAGCAATGGAGGCAAGAACTAGGCTTGACGCCTTCTGACGCAACGATCGCAATGCACTATCATAAGTTTGCTAGCGCGTGCAGGTCGCTGCGACACAGGCGACCTTGTGACAGCGACAGCATAATTGATTCCTCATGTCTGTGTCCGGAGCTTCTTCTCGATCACAAGAAGATTGTGTTGAGCTGCTACAGGCAACTTGGTACCTCATATCGAGATAGTCACACTGAAGACATGTTGCTGCCACTGTAAGACTTCAAATCTTTGGAGCTAGATTCGATAGGGGCGGCGCCTATTGAAAGACACTGTAAACACGTACTCAAAACATCAAAGACAGAGCTATCACTGGCTAATCATGATTGCAAGATTAAGGATGAAGGCGCAAAGTTCAATCTTTGGCGTCGTGTAACGCGGAGATTCACACAATCTAAAGCGCATGCACGTTCGTCCGGAGACTTGCATCGAAACTATTGAAAAGGCTGGTGTCAGATAAGCACATCTATCCAGGCAGCATCTACATCTCTACTCACAACGGTCCACCAATAAGATACGTTGAATGAGGACTTTGAAGACATTGGTAAGGTTCACACCGCGCACATAGCCTACACACTGGACTGGCGCCTACTAACACCCTTTATATGCGACGTGTTTCCCAGCGTTCCATCAGGCTTGCATCTTCACTCGCCACTTAATGGGCGATTTCTTCTACTGCCAAATTTGCCTGGCACATCTAGCTCCGACAGCTCTCATATAGCAAAATTTGGCATAAGGCACCATTATTGACTGTCACCTCCCAATCATCATTGTTAGTTAGCTCACGATACGGGGGTGAAGACGATATCAACTTTCGAGGTGACGAGTCCGAAGAGGGTTTACCTGCAAATTTTCGACCTCCCAATCCTCTGGCGAATGTAGTCACCCCTCAAGGACCTCAATCTATCTATCGAACGAGACAGGCACAGATGTACCCGCCGACGAATCCTGCATCGCATGCGCAAGCAAGAGAAGATGGCAGCACCACCACCATTTCCACGCCATCAAGGCGGCCGAGTCCGGTCATTATAAGTAGCACGGAGACGGTAACGAATCCAAGTGGTAGGAGTATGAGAGGTCTCAAAAGAAAAGCGGCCGACAGGTCAGCCGCTCCAAGGGGGGAAGGACTGATTCGCCATGGATCTTCTATGCCATCTCGGAGACCATGGAGTTGCTCTCCGGGCCCTTCCACACCACCGTACATTAATGTAGAGGCCGAGCAGGTTCCGCGCACGCCCTCCAATCGTGGAGTCAGCCCGACAGGGAAAGACATAGAAGACGACCTCCCAAATGATGTATTTGACGTACCCCGACTGCGGAAAGCCCGGCATCTTCGCAACCAGAGCATGACGAAGCAAGAAATATTCAAGGTAAATACATAACGCCTATTGTAGGGCTGAGGCTAATGCATCAAGAATCTCCAACACCAGTACGAAACGTGGTCCATCCGGCAAAATCAGATCGATCCGAGGAGTTCCAGCGCAATGACGCACTTCTAGCTTCTCTACTATTCGACATTTTGGTTTCACGCAAATTAGAGGCATAAGACCTGACCAAACTGGCAGATGTCATTGCACTCATCAAATCTGTCTCAGCCGATGATGTATATTGCCTTGGTCAAACACATGGCAACTCAAGCGAGGCATCCCAGGCAGCATTAACAAAGTGGCTGAGATATATGAACGCTGTCATTTCCTTGGGACGGATGATAGGCACCGGAACAACAATACACGGCCTGGGCGCATCGAAAATTTAGGGTCGGCGAAGGAGATGGATGCATATAAACTGTTGATTCATCCACTCACAGAGCTGGCCACATCTGATATGACAGATTTCTCAAGACCTTGGCCTTAGTGTTCTACGAATTGGCGGCATGGCCTAATGGCTTAATTTTGGACTATATGGGCAAAATCACGCGCGAGTTCAACGATCGATTGTTGAAGTCTTCGAATGAGCAGTGAGACATCCTCAGTCACTACTCGTGCCTTGTCACACATTCAAATGCAGGCTTCCTAGATTTACATAGCCATTAAGGTAAACCCCAGTTTCATTGTTGAAGAATGGTCATAGAGGGATTGATGTTATGCAGTACGGTCTGAAGCGGGAGACAGTAGCAGGCTGCAACAGCGCACCAATCAGGCTTATCGGTGAAAGCAAAAAGTAGAGTTAACCCAATATACACATTTTCTACAGACCAAGATCTCAAGCTGTTACCTTGTATAGCCTTTGGATATAACCATGACTTCATTGCGAAAGCTTGCAATGCACTTAGTGATGGCGTGGAATGGGTAGCACCTGTACAGCATCAATACATACGTGTGTGGTTGCCTGTCAATTTGAGCGCTAAGAAGCTAGGACTGCAGATTTGACAAGCCCATGGTACCTGGGTAATCTTTCGACCAGACCTCCTGCAGATGCCTACACTTCAGATGATCACGCTAAGCTTAGGGCTCGGCCATGCTCAACATTTGTCTGCATCTCAACAATACGCGGGTTTCCGTGCGCACGGATAGCAAAATGCCAGAGCCAGCCCGCAAAGTTGGCCAACATCTCTCATCGGGACAAGATCCTCAGAGCGCTACGACTGTACTTTGAAAGTGTCTCAGGATGTCATCAAGAGGAGGCAGCAACTGGTCAAAGCCAGTGACCCTATCTCAGACCTGTGCCTCACCCTTGCATAAGCTAGCGTGCACGTTGGATTCATTGGCAGCCTAAACTGACGTGCAGACAAGCCTACCCGGATGGCTCCATCTCGTCCTTCATGTCACAAATCCACCGCTGGGGTATGCGGGTAAGTGCAAATTAGGCCAAGTCCTTGCTGATATGGCAGAGACATGGCAGTCAAGCCTTGGTTTGCAAACCTCAAGTAGGTACATTTCTAGGGAGGGTGTCAAGTCCTTCTGACTAGGCAACCGGATTCTCAGGCGAGGAAGTCCTACTGTCGACATGATCCTCTCGTGTCCTGTCGTTCCCCGGCCCCGCTGAAGTCACAATGTCTCCGACCTCGCATGGCCAGCCTAACATCCTCGTGTTCAAAAGGTACCATAAGTATGAGGAAAGATTATTTCTACAATTCCATTTGTCACTTCTATGGATTCTGTAAAGTGCCCGAGCCTCCGTTCCGTGCCGCCCGGTCCGTTAATCGTACCTGGACTTGGGGGCGAAAACAACCGCACTGACAGCATGAACATGGCTAGCTCGCCGCACGCGACGTCCACTACAGATGCTACGGAGCGGCGCAGCGTTTGTCGCAGCAACCCGGACCGATTGGCAGGGGAAATGGTTTCCACTGAGAGATGCTTGAGTTAGAGCTCGCCTGGCCCTAGCATGAGTTTGAGAGGAGATGAGAGTGACCGCCTTGTGACAGTGACAGCTCGTCAACACCTGGTCCAGACTGATCACCTTTGCTTCAAGGGTAACCTACGGGCCTGAGCGGCATGCCTTCGCCACACTTAATTATAAAAGCGTTGAGCTGCTCTGTCGCGGCAATCGAATGGCATGATGGAATGCGCATTCAACCAAGAACGAAGCGCATGGGTACCATCTCTACGCCGCAGCAGTACATGACACTGTTTTCAGAATGGTTTTGGTGATCTTCACTGTCCACCATGTGGTTCGACCCAACTGCACTTTGGCTTTCAGGAAAATGCTCGGTTCATCAACTCCAGACATTCACTACTAGTGTGAGCTCCATGTGGGACGTGCTGGCGCTTTTCTCCGTTCAGACAATCTTGATAGGCCACAACGCCAATAGATACGAGTCCCTACGTTGTACAAATGAGTACAGGGGTGGGCTCTCGCCTGGGTCGATGCGAAATCATTCTTCCCAAGTTTGTAACGACGGATGTTGGGAACGCGTTCCCATTGGCGATACCCCAGACGGCGCAAACATCATTGTAGACTCTCTGCACTCATCTGGGCTCACTGCACCTGGCATGAGTCATAGTCGTCCAATAATTCTTTTTCCAAGACTGGACACTTATTCTTCGCAGGAAAGGTCGGCCTGGAACCTGCGCGGAGGCCAGTGACACTAGGGTTTTAGAAGCCAACGGGCATACCTATGTAGCTACCCAGCTCGTCGCTTGGGGCCCCTGCGAAAGACCGTGTACGCAATCTGCGCATGGCGTCCGTACCCAGCGACACGTGCAGGGACTTGAATAGGAGAATAACTTAGGTATGGTACTCAATTGCCTGTACCTATGGTGTCGAACCCCTTCCTAGCTCCATGATCAAACTATCCCGCATCGCTTGCAATCGACGAGGTAACTATTTATCATAATTACTCCTGTATGCAGGTCGCGACAAACAAATCTCATTCAACAAGCACATCCCATAGTAGCTTCCTGAACGCGCACACGCCGCTGACTGGAAAGTTGAACAGTTCCACAGTCTGTTCAGTCTCCTAAACCAGCTAGCTCACAACGAGATGGCCTTCCAAACGCAAACAGAGATACAGGTTGTGTTCCCGGAGGCTTGCAAGACGAACGCAAAGGCATGCACATACTTTCGGCGCCTCGGATTCCGCGCATCCATGAAGAATTTCGGTGTGAAAGGCAGACCCAGTTTTTCTCTGGATCAGCTGGAGGCTTTTTACAAGAACCTGAGCGAAGCAACGAGGGAAAGTTTCAGGCATTTCGACAGAATCAGTGCTATACGAGAGACTTTATTGGATCAAACTTCCCTTATCCACACCAGAGTGGAGACACTGTTGCAGGACTTTGGGCCAGAAATTTGGAACGCCAGTTTTGCGAAGCGGGCATTTGCAACAGACAACGTTGGGTATCCGCGTCATCTGCTGTTTGGGGATCCGGCCGACGAGACAATGTGAGTCCTTTCTTCAGAAGTGCATGGATTAACCTAATAACCTAACCTATTCAGCATACGGAGAAATATCTATGGATGGATCATTTGGCGTGCCTCCGGACTGGTGTTTGCGGCTCGCCAGGGAATATCCAATTCATCGCCGGAGTTAGAAATCAATGAGATAGATGGCTCGAGTACGATGGATACCCCTTTACGCTCATCGTATACATCACGAAGACGTAATCGTTCACGGCATGCTGATGGTCCAGAGGAGAGCGAACAACAAGACTATGACAACCATCAACAACACCCTCGAGGAGCACACACCAGTACTGTGCAGATTGACGACCAAAATGCTCCTAGTATCACATCCTCGCCAGGGCCTCGGCCTACGGAAATCATCTATCGAGCGCAGACCGCGCCGATGTACCCGTCTGACTTCCGCAATAATCACGAAGAGCCGCAGTCGCCACCTTCTCGTGAACCGCAATTTGCGCGAAAGACACACACACCAAGAGTTCTACTGCCAGAAGCTGAGGAGGACAGTGATACTATACTGCACTTGAATCTTTGGAGAATGGCTAAGCCAAGTTCATCTAGAGCTCGCAACGGTGTGGTCAATGCCACTGTTCCACCGGTGGCACTGCCAGAGAAGCGTAAAAGGACCTCGGAATCAAGCAACACTTTCAACGGCCTACGAGCCATTGCACAAGATGAAGGTATAAAGCGCCATTGTTCTTCTACTGGGCCATCGAAATCAAGCACGATTGCTCCTGATGCTTGTATGATTCCCCAATCCAATTATAGTGATCATCACGAAGCGACCGATGACTCGGATCTGCCCATTGAGCTTCGCGAAAACTCGCCAGA
This sequence comes from Plenodomus tracheiphilus IPT5, assembly GCA_010093695.1. Classification (NCBI taxonomy): domain Eukaryota; kingdom Fungi; phylum Ascomycota; class Dothideomycetes; order Pleosporales; family Leptosphaeriaceae; genus Plenodomus; species Plenodomus tracheiphilus. The sequence goes on from MU006309.1 coordinate 379,098, forward strand.
CTCTGTGATTGAGCAGACAACTCTACCATTAGCGCGCGCTTCAGAGGATGCCACCGCTGCAAGAAGAGGATCCGCATCACGAAACGCCTCGACCAGTCTCCAAGCTCCTGTTAGCCAAACTGCTCAAGGTATCTCTACGTCACTTATCATTGTGCTGAAGCTAAAGAAACAAGGTCCGTTGATCTCCCCACGGCATGTGACTCCACCACAAGAAGTAGCTACACTCCCGGTAGTAGCTCCTACCCAGAACGCAACTCCTCCATCGGAACAAAGTCGACCTACGGAAGAGCTTCAACGCGATCAAAAACTCTTGGCTTCGAGACTATATAAAGTTCTAATGTCAGGCAGTCCGGAAGCGCACGACATAGCGGAATTAGAAGACGCTGTCAACTTCGTCGAAGCTGTATCATTGACTGATGCGCAACGACTCCGCCAAGCGTATGGTGTTGCAAGCGAGCAGTGCCAAAAGGTATTGCGAAGCTGGCTGATATGCATCAATGCCCTGATATCCTTCCGTCAGATTACCAAATTCTCTGGAGACAAGAGCACACGGCTTGCATTCCTGGCCGGATTGGATTCCGAGGTAAGGACGGAGGCGCTTCAATCGTTGATCCATCCATGCGCGCTCTTACTTGAGTCCCCTTTGGCTGAATTTTCGACAAACCTGACTTGGGTCTTTTGGAATCTCGCACCATGGGAGAAAAAGGGCTTGAATATGGAGGATATGGGCCGGCTTACTATGAGGTTGAATGGACGGTTGTTGGAGTGGTTTGATGATGAATAGTAGGGCCTTCGTCTTTCTTCAATCCACTGGTGGAATGGTCGAAGTCAGCGCTCAAATTCCTCATCTGACTACTGCTAGCGGACTGCTTCTTATGTTCCGAACTGAGCATGTACGTGTCTCCACCTATGTACTCTGTCATCACTACATCACTTTCACTTCTTACCTTATTCATCAAGTAGCCTCATCTCACACAAACCTTTCACTAGTGTAGTCTGTAGAGTAATTAGTAATAAACTGATTCATTTGGGACTTATATTACCCGCTTGTGACCTAGCCACCTGGACTGAAATGACGTCCTTTCAAGTTCACATCAATACGAAGTCTCAAAGGCACCTCGGTTGACCTTAGAGCTCCAAGAGCAGTGACGTTCTTTTTACTAGGCTAAAACATCTCCATAGTCTACTATGAAACACTTATAGACAATCTAGTATAGTCTAGGTAATCTATTTTAGCTAAATTATAGTCTGTATAGACACTAGAATATTATGTTGCCCCTTTGTTGCACGTTTACCCCTCTAACGGATTTCCTGCTCTTTCAGTTGACCAAGAAATGCATCTATTAGCATGCATTAATTGTTTATGAGACTCAGGAGATTTTCTATGTTCTAAGTTAACCCAGTGTCATTACTCTCAATCGACAACAATTCCAACCAGCCTATGTAGCGCCAGACTTTTAGATTTGTGCGCTGACTCGTCAGCATAAGAAATCCTCCGACTAAACTTAGTCAACTTTTTGGTTTCAATATGTAACTGTCGACGCTTTAGCATATATTTGGAGCGACTTGCAGATACTTTGCTCGTCACTGTCTTGGTAGACAGAACCATGACTCATTAGGTCCCTAATCATAACAGACGTCGCAGCGCCCTTTTCCTGAGTCACAATACCTAAATGTGAGAACACAGGATTATCATTGAAAATGATTCACAACAATTCAATTAGTCATGATGTATAAGGGCGCCTTCCTGAATGTTTAAAAAAGATTCAAACAGATACTTGTTTGAGCATACTGCAGAGCCAAGTTCAATTCTCCAGATGTAACGCCCCAAACTATCAGTTTCATCATAGCTCGATTCACGAGCCCTCCCGCACTGTTAAACTTTAGCATCTGCATAATGCGAATTATATTTCTGTGGTTTGCCCAATACACTACGCACAACCCAATCCTCACTTCAATGTCTACCAACAAATCTGAGCAAGCTGTCGCTCTCGCTGCTTTGATCCTCGCAGACGAATCCATTACCATTACCCCCGAGAAACTCCAGGCTCTTCTCAAAGCCGCTGGTGTCGAAGACATCGAACCTATCTGGACCACTCTCTTCGCCAACGCGCTCAAGGGCAAGGACGTCAAGGAAATCCTTACCACAGTCTCGACCGTTGAGGTTGGCTGCGGAAATTCTACTGTTACTAAAGAACATGAGAAGGAAGACGAGGGATATTCAGCGGAAGACGTGGATGCTATTGACTGTGGGGAGGACCGAGAGTCCTCCGATGACGATTACATTTTTGCCTTGTATGACTAGTCACGGGGAGAGATGCGGGGAGATGCCATGGATTGAGCGACTTAAATCTCAGGTTGGTTCGCCCGAATCTATTTCGAAACTATTAGGTTTTTTGCTAGATTGACAGATATTGCAACGATTTCCCCTCCATTTATGCTTTTTTCCAACATCTGCGCTCCGGCAATCTTGGTGTGATTTATGTGCTTTGTTCGATTTGCAGGGCTGACTGCGTCGGCAAAATGTGCGCGAGCAGCTCATAGACTTTCAATGTTTCCAGTGGAACTATCTTGTTCTGTGAAACAAACAGGTTCTCTCCTTGAACGATCGACTTTCAGGTCAAACACGTCTAGTCGCTGGTAACCCCCAACAACATCATGATACTGCTTGCCCTCAATGCAGTCATCAAGATTCATGTCGGTGTATAGTATTCCTTCCTTGTTCTGTAATGCACCCATCCGTTCTTTCTTTGTTTCGTTGCCATTCCACGTGAAACTTGGAAGAGGCGCACCAGTAGGATCCAGAAAGAACGTCGCAGCCCGTGGCATAGCTCGCAGTGTATCGGCTACGACATCTGGCCGGCTTACCCCTTCAACGACAGTCGCAATTGCGTCTTCTCCAAGGTGACCTGAGCATGCGATTCCAAAACATTTTGCCTCGAAGCAATGCGCTGCTGCGCGTGTCCTGTTCGCGGCTAGGTTGTCGTAGTTAAGGTGGCTGGCAGCACCGGTGGACGCGTCGCCCTCACTGCCCTCATTCGCTATAGATTGGCCAATCTTTCGCGGTACCCTCGTAGGCCAAATAGCTGGCCATGTCGATATGTGAACTTGTTGTGCCTGCGCAATGAGTGTATATCGTGCAAGTGCATTGGTGTTCTCCCCACAAATCAAGGTGCCAATGCGCCCAAACTTTGTGTCTGCAACGCGCAAGCCGTGACCGTCTCCAGGACTCCACGTCAACTTCTCGAAGAACGTGGGCACCAGCTTGCGGTGATGTACCAATACCTCGCCATTTGGGCCGATGGTGAGGTTTGAATTGAAGAGACAGCCGTTGCTATATCGCGACTTTTCGCTAAAGCCGATGCTGACAATTGTCCCAGTGGACCGCGCAGTCTCGCGCACGGCATTCATTTCTTCGCCATCAGCGTACACCGACTCTTGAACCATGCGTTCGAACAGTGAATGATTCTCAGTGGGCGGTCGAACGGAGCTCCATATTGGGAAAGCCGAGATGAACGTTTCTGGGAACACTATGAGATTGGCCTTCCTGGACGCGGCTTCTTGGATGAGAGAAATGGCCTTGTCTGTAGTCTTGCGTGCATTCAGAAAGACTGGCGATGCATGGCACGCTGCTACGCGAAGCAAATTTGACATGTTGTTCTCGGAATGTCAGTGTGGAGATGAGAAACTAGGACCCAGTGTGGAGACCCCGCACGGAGATCGCAAGTTCTCGGGTAAAACGTTGGAGCATACTATGGACGTTGCATTGGCACTCAATGAGTCCTTACACATTGTACTTCTCCCTGTATTTTATTACCGTTGTCTTCCAGGGATTCCGGAGCTGGATATCTATCGCACCGCATAGGCAAGCTGGTGCCCACAGGGATGGTTGCGCACATGGTGGATGAGTCAGAGCGAAGGCACGATATCCCAGCTTTACCAGAGCCAGGGATGGAAAGAGATGCCCTGCAATTCATTCATCCAGGTTTCTACATACGTCAACCTCCCCCACCTCACGAGCTTGATACCTTTATCACTCCTGATGTGAAGTTGTTCCAAACACTTCACCTAGGTACTACCGTCGTCGACGAAACCAAGTACATGCTTGTCGTAGATGGATTAGTAGAACGGCCGTTTGCGATTACCCTTGAAAAATTGAGGAAGCTCCCACGAACTTCGACTACAGCATTCCATGAATGCTATGGGAGTCCTCTAAAACCTCCTACGGAAGCGTTATGGCGTATCGGAAATGTCAAATGGACCGGTGTACAACTCTCTCATCTTCTTTCACTTGCAGGATTCGCGCCATCAGATGAGACACAGTTCATTTGGTCTGACGGTCTGGACAGGGGCGAGTTTGCAGGTGTAGGGGCGGATCGTTACCAGAAGGATCTGCCTCTTGCGAAGGCGTTGCAACCCGAGGTCTTGGTAGCGTACGAGATGAACGGTGAACCATTGAAGCCGGATCGCGGGGGGCCGGTGAGGCTCGTAGTACCTGGCTACTTTGGCACGAACTCAACAAAGTGGCTGTGTCGGCTATCAGTGCAGACAGAGCGTGCAAAGGGACCATTTACGACGACATTCTACAACGAGGCCGACCTCAATGATCCACAGAGCAAGACAACTAAGCCGGTATGGCAATTACAAGTCAATTCGATGATCACGAGGCCGACACCGGGGCAAGTATTCACGGAGAAGACTATTGCGGTGGAAGGATGGGCATGGAGCGACCACGGTATTCTGAGTGTGGGAGTCACTGCCGATGGTGGTCAGTCCTGGTCTGACGCGCAAGTCTCGAGGCGAAGTGAATACGAGTGGCAAAGATTCGAGACTCGCCTCGAACTGTGCCCTGGAGAATATACTATTATGGCCAGAGCAAGATCGAAGTCAGGTGAGCAGCAGCCGCTGGTCGACACGAGGAATCACGTACATTCAGTCACAGTCAAGATCAGCTCAAACGACTGAAATACGGTCTACTTCGTGCTTCTGATCTGTGCACAGTGTTTTTCTTACAAGACTATATTGCCCGAGGCTTCGAAGAATAACTTCGACTTGGCATATCACAAGGCATAAAGTGGCTCTCAATCGGAGGTGGTCCCATTGGCAAACTCATCAAATTTACGCCAACCTCTTCGTCATCATTTCCTTGCTCTTCATCGACATCCATATCCATATCCACGTAATGATATACCCAGTAAGAGCAGAAGATGAATGTTGTCAGTCCTGCCATAAGAACTGTCAGATACATGGTTGCAATCTGTGTATGGTCAGCGTTTACTAGGGTTTTCTTGTAATAGCCGCTCTTACATTGTGGCCAACACCCCAATTTCGACCTTCTCGTATGAATGGCGTGCATACAAGGATTGTCAGACCCGCAAGGAACGCGCATACTGAATACGACATGAACATTACAGGGCCTTGCCAGGTAAATATCATCTTCTTCCGTGGTTCGTATATCTGCAGGGCCTCTGATTTGCAAGATATCAGAAGAGGCTGATATCTCCTCACTGCATAATCTTCGCGTGAGAATTTACTGGACTGTTCCAGCGGTCCAAGCAAATGGAGGACTGTGATTTCGGAAGCAGAAAGCAAGATACCCAGGATCGAGAGTATGAGGCTGCTGTGCCAAAACCCATATGTGAGCCAATATGCCTCCTCAACCGTAGTCCAAGAGAAGGCTCCGATGACCGCGGCAGCGAGAACAGTGCACTGGATTGTCAGATGGCGTAAATTCGAGCTCAGAATGGGCGGGCACGCTTACCGCTATGGTAATAAATTGTAATTCGCTCAACTTCCTTGTTCTCCACGAGGAAATAGCTCGACGTATTGTTCTTGAATCTGATCGTGATTCAGATTGCAGTTTAGCTATCCTCTCCAAGGGGGCGATAGTGTTGAAGCTGTATAGTCGGTAATACGGTAAAGTGGCCATGCGAACAAGAATGTGGGTGGAGAGCTTGGCACAGGTCTGGCGATTAAGTCAGTAACGCAATCGTGGTAACGTTGACTACATCGACACAACGTCTGTCGTTTTGGATCAAAGTACGGTACCTTCAGCATCCGCGGAAGGTGTCTGAGAACTCTCAACATCTCCACGCCGCGCGGGAATGGCTGTGGAATCACGGATATCACATGTATTGGCAAAGGTAATGACTCATGCATGCTGTGGTGTTCGTAAGCTCTTGCATCGACAACAACACGCCGTAGAGACGGTAAGTACTCGTGGTGAATATTAGGTGGCTGAGGCTGAGCTGAGGGGTTATGCAACATTACGCAGGTTCGGGTGCTTGGGATTGGTCACACAACCTGCAAGGCGTTTTTGTCCAGCACTGCCACACGCCATTGTATAGGCCGCCACAATGGTGGCTTTGCGGTCGCCCTGTTTTGGGAGTCAAAGGGCATTCCGCGAGGTTGACTTCATTTTTCTTATTTTGGTTATTTGAGAATTTTCGCCCTGTGTTTAACAGTAAGGCGTCAATGCCCGAGTAACTCAGAAAATGGCCTCAACTTATCTTTCGACCTAGTTACTTGGGTCGCTCTGATCGGCATCTAGAATGTGGATCTTCAATACCAAAGAGAGACTGAGGATGGGCTGTGAAAGCCACAATTAAAAATCTACTACAACGATAAATCACAAGATCCATCACCTCCGAGGTGGATGTTGACCGTTTGGCTTCTGATACTGCCACTCCTTAAAACTGGGCCGCTCACATTCGCTTGCATCTTCCTGATTCATGTGCTCTTGATGCCAGTGTACTTCGAATCGATAGAGTGTGTCGAACTTGTCTTCCGTGCAGAGCCTATGCCTGCACTTATATTCCTCAGCCCGTACAGCGAGGCGTTGCCACCGAGAGAGATCAACTGTTCTCTCCCTTCTCCGATCAACGAGAAGTTTAGCGCACGCTTTTAATCTATTCTGGGTATCCATCTGACCAGTCCATCGGTGAAATGCATCTTGTATCTTCTTCAAAGTCTTGCTGCCCCTCATCTCCTGTTTTGTAAGCCAGCCGTTGGGTTTCCATTCATCAAGGTCGACCTGTATGCCATCTTCATCGTTGAAACGCCAGTAGTGACGGAGTCCCCGACTTAACATAAACTCTGCAACAGGTCTTGGATCTGTAGCAACGTTGGCAAACTTTTTGACTCTTCGGATGATGCCATGGCTTGTGGAGTGATCCCTCGCCCTGGCAGTACCAAGGCTTACAACAGCACCTATGAACGCCTTGGACTTGAACTTAGCTTCCAAGTCTTCGTAAGCTGCTTGAGTCGGATTATTAGCCGCACCAAACCCGCCATCAGTGAAATAAGCCTCGTGTCTCCCATCGCCCTCCTGTAATGTTACTTTTAACTCGCTGAAATACATTGGTGCAGCCGTTGCAGCACGAGCCACTTGCCATATTTTCATTTTCTCTGCCTGGCCGTAATTTTTGTTCATATGATGGACTGGGCGGGGATCAGGGTCGTTGTCGTACGATCGAATCAGATACAGAGTCTCTGGATTGATGCCTTTCTCGGTCTTCGTCTTTCTTAGCGTAGTAACCATGCTGCGATGAAGTCAGCTCGAATATCAAAGTAGCAGACAAGCAAGAAGCAGTGTCTACTGTGAGAAGTGATGAAAAATCACTAACGTAGCGCAGGTCCCTTCGATTGAAGGTCCAAAGGATGGTGGTGTGAAGTTGTGCATAGTCCTAGCTGAGCCCTCGCATCGACGACGAGTGACGTCCTTGAATACGTCTTCCATACTCTGTGCACTGTATTTTGACCGTTGAACTACACCAATGGATCGCTGTGAAATCAACCGCGGCTTACCAAAGACGCTATGACTGAGGGTTTCGTACTCCTTGCGGCAATCGCTTACTGTCATGCGAAATCTACCTAACATTATAGCGATCAACCTGAACAACGTTAATGAAGAAGTTGATCATAGGTAGCATGGGACGTACCCTCCAGTACTGGAGCCGCAAATGTAGTCGAAGTAATGGCAAGGCAAAAACCTTTCAGCCGGGCTTAGTTCTTCGTATGGTTTTACCACACCTTCATGATGTACAACATTCTCCGGAAATGGCATAGGATAGAAGCTATGAGGATGAGGTGTTTGTGCGCTTGTCGATCCACCATTAGCTTCTGACGTCCCAACTCCGATGTAGCTTTCCTCCTCCACTGCTATGTATTCTACCAGTCTTTCAAGCACCAGCAGTGTCCAATAGCCCCGTATACCACCGCCATCTGCACTAATATTATCAAGACGAACAACTGGTCATGCGATCCAACATACCTAGACTGAGTAGATTTCGCTGACTCCATGCCTCATCACGTGGCGGAAGCGTCCCAACTCTGACGAATGGTGGAGACACGAACTCCGCCGTGTCAGAAGACAATGCATGTCCGTTTGAACTGAGAGAAGCCATCAGTTTAGCACAATTTAGGTAACAATGAGATCAATTTTACAATTGTCTCGGCGCGCTACTATCGCTCATGTCGCATCTTATAGTGCAACTGCGCGATCAGTGGTCAGGGCTAGGATGCGCACATGAATGCCCGATGCGGCTTGAGGCACAGAGCCTCAGATATGATTTCTTGCGTCAGAATCGTGCCGTCCCTCGGCTGGCTTCGCCTCCACACCAGCGGGTAGTCTTCCCATCGCATGAACCAGTTATGCGACGAGTTCCACCGAACAGGTGGTTCCCAGCGCCGAACATAGTGCTTCCAGTATTGGAGGGGCCCTCATCATATCTGAAGAACAAATATGTAAGATGGGGCGTAATGCAGATAAGACACGTTCGTGCAAAGTCATTGGCTAGAGCAGCGCTCTCGCCAAACTCTACTCGATGCATCAGCCGTCCCTCGCGTAAGCAGACTCTGATGATAGACTCGCATCGTTACTGGTGGGAGGCCGATCACAGAGATTGGCTGTCCAGGTCGATGGAGGTTGCCCGGCTGAGAACAATAATGACCGAAATTGTAAGCTGCTGCCTTTTCAGCCTGACCAGGCGGGATCACTGCCCTCCATGAGAATCAACAAGGCTCTGATTTGCTGTGCTGCGCACTACGCAAAGGAGCTAATTCTGCGCATTCCATCATGAGAAGGCTCATCGAGGAGGTGGCTGATGTGCAAAAATAGTTGGCGACAATTACTGCTTCAGCCTTGTGGCAAGACTGTGTGAGAGCTCTAATCAGATGGCACGTGGCGACTGCTGCAGCGGCTGATGGCGCCATGGCTTACACCACGAGGATAAGATGGGTCATGTTGTGGTCCCCCAATGTGCCGTAATGTGTCAGGGTAAAAAGCAGTGCCTCTTCGGTTGCAGAACATGTAGGAAGGACCAAGGCCGATGCATTTAAAGAGCGTGTTGCTCGCGATGGGTCCATAAAACGGCAGTAGAAGTTTTCCAGCATCCCATCACCTCTTCACGAGTTCCCAGCCTCGTTTTCTGTGGCGAATCTTCACAAAAATCTCAACTTTCTTTTCTTGCACCTCGACCCGATCCCGAGAGTTTCTATAACACGAAGTCGACAGATGACAACTCTCGAAGGACATCCTGACCAGTTCGTGGCTGCGAAATCTCATCGAGCAAGCAGCTGGGATCGCGCAGTTGTCTTCCGTCCCAAGGATAACAGTGTCGATATCAAGAAGGAACGTGAAATCTACAAAGATCTCGAAGATGGTGAGGAAACTCAACCAGAACACAATTCGACTAGTACATTAACAACATACCGCAGGAAGCTTTACATGTCAGAGAGTTAAGCTGCGAACGAGAGGAAAGAACGTCTCATTGGTCAAGAATAAGAATGACGATATCGTTGAGCTGAAGGACGGGACGGAGCGGGGTGAAAACGATGTATTCCTGGCGAGGCTGAATCTTGATCATTTGGGGCTGACAAATCGCACTTTGTTCTTGCTTGGCTACATCTCCACGTTGTACGTCGCTACAGACGTCAAGTAGTAACAGTCATATTTCGAGTCAATTGCCAGGATATCGATTGCGTCAATCCATGAAGTTGTTGCTGCTAATATGGTGCTGACGTGTTTGCTGTTGTGCACCAAGGTTGGCTGACAAACAAGCTTCGCATCCGTCGGAGATAATCTGCTGATAACAGCTCGTGTATGGCAGTCTGAGTTCGAAGATCATACATATAAAAAGGAATGAGGTAGTCGCGGATGGAAAAGCGGCACTGTCGTTGTCTTTTGAATGTTTGTGCTTAGTGCGGCGCTAAGATCGTTTCGTCCAAGCGGCCATTAGCCTCGGAGCGTGGGAGTGGGGGTATCTCCCGCACGTCCAACGCTTTCTCTCCAATTGTTCGTCGTCCTTTTTCGATACCTTCCCTGTATATGCACTCTGGGAATATAGCATACATATGTGGAGACATAATAGTTCATTGCAAAGGTGATATGGTTGAACTTTGGAGCAGGAACATAACAGTTGCGTATAAACAGTGGCATTGACGATGAAGACGGCCAATAAAGCCTGGTTGAAAAAGAAAATTTATGTCATATTTCGTTCACTCATATCCAAGAGTAGTACCGACTAGCTGAACCAAGCATTGATGCTCTTCCAGTTGACAAACTCTGGTCCAATCTTTTTCAAGTCACCAACACCCAGATTTGCTGCATCATTCGCAATCTCATACTTCAGCATCTCAACCACCCTCGCAACACCCTCAGCTCCGTAGATGTTGGCGTACATGAAGGGCCTACCAATACCGACAGCCTTGACACCAAGTGCAAGCAGCTTCAACACATCAGAGCCGTAACGAACACCACCATCAGCAAAGACCTCAACCTCCTTGAAAACCTCTGGGTCCTCGTTGTAAATTTCCAGTGCAACCTCGAGGGCAGAAGGAGAAGTGTCCAGTTGACGTCCACCATGGTTGGAGAGGAAAATGGCCTTTGCGCCGTTATTGATGGCCTCGCGCGCATCCTCAACGGTCTGGATACCCTTTGGGATGATGGGGAGAGAAGTCATGTTGCTGAGCTGACGGTACAAGTCCCACGTCAGAAAGCTGTATGCGGTGTTTGCGGAGCCGACACTGTAGCGGGCAGCTCGGTGGCGGATGCCATCACCAGGAGAGTCGACAGTGAGGACGATGGCTTTTGCGCCAACTGCCTCGATTTGCTTGAAGAGTTGCTGGGTCTCGTTGATGCCACCGTCAAGATACACTTGTTGGAAGAGGACTTGCTCGGAGTTGTTGCTCCTCGCAGCGTAGATATCCTCCATTGGCTTGGAAGAGTAGAGAGAGGGCATGTAGAGAATGTTGCCTGCTGCGGCACCCTCGACGAGACCGATCTCACCCTCCTCATTCGCGTATCCACCGCGCGCGCATGGTGAAATGAAGAACGGTGCGGAGAAGTTATAACCCAAAATTGTTGTGGGGATTGACGCTTCTATGTTGGTGATATCACGCAACACGCGAGGACGTAGGTGGAATCGAGGGAAGACTTCCAGGTTGTTGCGGTACGACCATTCACCTGCTGCGCCATTGCGGTAGTAGGTGTACGCAGAGGTGTTCATGTGCTGGCGCGCACTCCACTGGAAATCTGGCAGACCGACAAGGGACTTTAGAGGCGCGAGGGTACCATTCTCAGCAAATCCACCTAGTTGCTGGTCAATGCCTGTATCCGGCTCATCGAGGAATGGGCGGGCTGCAAGAGCCACGGAGGCAAGCGCAAGTGGGGCAACGAAGCGCATAGTGAGCGAGAGTGGCCGGGGGAAGAGGAAGCTGAGAAGAAGAGGACCGCGTGGATAGAGAGAGAGAGGGAGAGGGAGAGGAAGAAGCAATTGAGGTTATCCGTGGCTTTTAAGAAACGCGAAATGACATTCACTCCGGAGGCAGGGCCCGCATTCGTTCTCGTTCAAAACCGACAGTCTGGGGCACCTTCCCACCCCAGCGGTGCTTGTCAATCTATCCATTTGACCAGGCATCGAGCCAGACCTTTCGTCATCTCCCTACGAATCGCCAAGTCACGAACCTGTTGGTTCTGGATTGGCTTGCTGTTTCGGCTGAATTAATTGCCCTTGTTCAACATGCCTCATCGGTCCGATGCACGCCCTGACGGGTCTAGTATACCAGGTGATGGGTAAGTTTCACGGCGGGGGACACACGTGCGACAGCAAGATCCATGGGTCTGATTGGAACGATCTTTTTGCGATTTGTTCGATTACTTGGACATTCTGGCCGTGACAGGACCGATGTGAGAAGATGTTTTCATACATTGCCGTTTCAAGCGACTAGGGTCCTTTCGGTTACCGCCCCGGATTGGGTATTTCGCCCCGCTGAGGACTGGACGTGCCCTTGGTGCAGGACGACCACTGCTCTATGCCAAACGCACGTCATTTGCCCTTATCTCCAGACTAGGCAGTCCAAACAGGCTGGCCCGATGTGTATGCGCGGCTGGTATACTACAAAACGGAGTTAAGAGGTCTGCTAAGTGGTGCGCGAACATGGGTTCAAGGCCTACAACGGGAACCCCGAGATTGCGCCAGAATCCGTGGGCTTACAAAGCTTGACTTCTCTTGCGGAATTGACGACCCCAGACCGCTGCGGCTATCGGCTGGTACTCCGCCACTGCAACGTCGGTCGGGTCGCCCCATCCGGCGTCTGACCAGACTCCAGACTCTCCGGTAAGATATGCTGTTGACGAGGCCAGCAGAAATTTTATCAGATGGAACCGCGAGTCATTTGTCCAACCCACAAGTTTACCATCCAAAGCGCCCTTTGTAATTTGACCTGTCGCGCCCCGATGTCGCTTGTCCCACCCTCTCGAGCTTTTGTGCAGCATCTTGTTGTGCACAAGCTCTTTGAGCGGCCTAACTGTTCTAGCTAGTATACTCTTGTTGATATTGCAAGAACAAAGCGTTGTCCTCGTGGTACGGAAGGCCGCGGCAGAGACATCTCTGCTCTGGGGAAGGTGCGTCAACCTACCTACTTAACTGATTATTGAACCACCAAGCTTAACACCACGCAGACGATGATTGTGACGTGGCTGTCAGCTTTGCCATCTGTTTGGGTTCCCGACAGCGCCACATGTTTCATTGTAACTACAGTACAATTTGAAGCCTCCAATACACCCTTGTCTGAAACATGCAGTGCGGATCCACTCTTCAGCCAACATGCTTCTGGAAAAACTTGTCATCTCTTCCACATCCTCCAAAGGGATTTTGCCAGCTTGCACAGTAGTTCAAATATCTGTAACAGTGGTCCGTGGTATGTATGTTCTTCGGCAAACGTGTCAATCTGCCGAATTGCGTGCCGGGTGACGGATTGCACGACTCGTTGTTATCGCTCAGTGACCGATTCACAGTAAAGCTAACGACGATGAGTGACATGGGAAGCTACGCGCTGTGAATCGCGACATGATGCCGAAATAATTTGATCCGCCTTTAAGGGCGCGCCAAAGGACCGCATCGATCGATTCAGAAGCCGTTTCGACAGTACCATTGGCGAGCACGAGCTCATATTCGATAACGTTAGAACGCACGAAGCTGAAGCGTGTTGTAAGAAGGACAATTCCCCCGCTCAAAGTTAGACCGCTCACTCCAACAGCGGAATCTCGACACCCGGTGACTGCAATGCCTTTGACATCGAAAGCCTTTGAGACGTCGATCCACTTGCGTCCAGCTCTAATTGCTCTGGACCCGGGGCCATCTCCTTGAATTGAACAAGGTCGGGATATGAATACACCACCATTGATGCTCGATGCTCTGACAACTGGTGAATGACCCCTACCCCTGACTGCGAAGAGCGGTTCAGAGCTTCAGTACCTCTGATCCTTGCGTAAATCGAACTCGCGCCTCAATATCTTTATAACCTGTACCAGTTCTCAGACATTGCGTGGTCGAACAGCACATGAAGACGCTACTTCGCATGCCTTCTGATCCAAGTAGGTAAGCTATCATCTATTTACGCAGTCTCTTATCCTTAAGAAACATTTATTATAGTGCTATCACTCGTTGTTTTATATTACAACTACTTGAGATTCTTATACAATCATACGCTTGTGTCCTAGCCGTGCTGCGCAATCCTTCAAGGCAGTTACTATTTGCCCTAAACCCTTCCTAGGCGAGATGGTAATAGTCTACAAGCTAGCTATTTTTCTTCCTCTGGTCTTTATAACTCTCGACAACAAACTCCCATCCTCTTTCAAAGTGCGCGAGACTGACAACAAGATTCTTGGTATCTGCCTCGATCTTCGCCATATCTTCCGCACCGGTCGCAGCCCCAATCTGGTTCCCCGTAAGCAGTAAGGGCAACACGCATGATTTCCACGCGGGAATCTTCCGAGTATCGAAGTACATCTTGCCGCACGAAATACACAGCAGGAGGATCGTCAAGGCTATCAGAGCTAGTGGGAAACTCAGCCACATCCAATTGAACTTCATGCATACCGTTGTCTGCATCACTGTTCCTTTCGCATAGATTGGTATCGTCACAGGGGGTCCGTTCTTTGCAAGGCTGATCATATTCAGGCCGGTGCCTTGTTTGCGCATCTCGCTAGTGATGGCGGTTGCAACCGATTCCATGTTGTGGTCGATGCTTTGGAAACTGGCGTTTCCCCCATTGACTAGGCCTTTGAGATACCAGGGCTCGCATCTGAGAGTATTGTACTCTTCCGGATCTCCTTCAAAGTTCACGTTGCTGGGCGTGATACAGTCTCCGAACAGTGTTTCGTTCATAAAATCGACAAAACTCATCGCGTAGACACCGTCGACTTTGTAAGCGCATTCCGTAGGGAAGGTCATGTTCACCTGATCCACAAAGCTGCTCGTGAAGTTACGTCCCTCCTTGGGTACCAATGATATATTTTCCATGGTGTATGCTTGGCCATCGATGAGGCAAGGAGTATGAAAGTGCATGAAATGAGGATACACATTTTGTTCTTGCCCTGGTAGTTGCACTATCGGTGTGTCTCTTACAACGGTTTCTGTAAATACCGTGTCGCGCACGGATCCATGGTAGTCATGAACACAAGGATAGAATGCGCATGCTGTCGCCACAACGTTCAGGTGATCCAGGAATGGGTATGAAGTGTTGAAGTTGTGATTTGAGCACCTGTCCTTTTCCCCGTTGTTGTTTGTGAATGTAATAACGCTGACGTTGAGTACAGAGGCTCGGAATATACTGTCAAACGAATCATCAAATGCATCCAGGAGCGAATCGTTCAGCGGGACCACCAGTCTCTTCCAGATGGTGGCGTGACCGGAGACGTCCATGATCTTTCTCGGCACCGACCCGATCGGCCCTCTACCAATACCATGACCGCCTGGTAGGATGAGATCTTGCACTTCAAGAGCAGCCATGCTACCATTCTCGGACCGGTATGAGCTGTTATCTACTCTCACAGCCTCAGTCACCCAAGGGGTTATATCGACGCATTTTTTGCATATTCCAACTGATGAATGTGTAACACCATTGTACGATGGAAACAAGCAATTGCCGGTACTGCAGCCAGGTGTTATTTCAGATCGGGTCGTGTTCGGATTGGCCAGCCCATCCAGAAGAGCGATTTTCGTGTCTATATCCATATCCCAGTGCGCTGCGTCGAATCTGGCTAGATTGAAAGTATGGATCCACCTTGAGATAGGAATGATTGCTTCTGCGGACTCCAGAGATCGATCGCAGGGCACAGCTTCAGCAGCTTGCTGCGCGAAGGGGCCAATTCCGACAGAAAAAATTATGACTATGCAGCCTAAAAGTGCTGCGCTTCTACTACCCGTCAGTTCATTCAGCTCAAACCGTACTCGGTATAATCCCATGTAATGTTCTTGTCCGAAAGAGGAGTAGCACCGAACCCCGAGGACCACGGGAAGCTTTATCGAAGTGTGCAAGGTGTTGAAGTGACCTTGGTTTGCAGAATAACATCCACTTCAGCTGGCTGATAACTGTCAGGTGTTAGCAAGTGGTCACTCAACCCTTTTTGCACCCTACCTTCTTCCGCCACAACTACCAAGCATGCTCGCATTAGGGTAGACAAAATGGCAATTAAGGTATTGAGATTGATCTTGTACTTCCACTCAGGCTGTTGCTTGTTGTGGTACTCTGTCATCATGACCACGATTGCGATCAATGCAGCTATGGCGAGTACCAATGATACAATCTCGGTCCACCACGTCGTTAACAATACTACACGATTGCCGTTGACCTTCGGCGTTTTCTGCTGTAGAGAGATGGTATCGGGTTGGTCCTCGTGTAAAAAAGTATGAGTCTCCTCTGGCTCAGCTGTGTCCACTGTTCCTTCAACGCTAACTCTTTCGTGATATCTGTGGAGCGGGCGCGCGATGTCGATCGAGATTTGTGGCGCCGTAGATGGTGAAACAGAGTTTGCATCGCTGCCTGGGCTTCGTTGTGATTCTCTCTGCTCTATAGAGTTTGTTGCCTCGCTAGGCTGTACCTCTATATCCTCGAGGATGATTGGTGTCTCTTCAGCTCGCTCAAAGCCGGTATATGAGGCTTTCGGGATATTTTCCCCCATGGTGCTGCCAGCCCTGTCTTGCGAAGACATGTCTGAGATTTTTGCGATGGAGGTTAGTCGTCCAATGCGTGAACTGGGAGAAATGAGCCTGAATCAGGCAAGAGAACATATTGAAAGATTTTGTGCCTTTTGTTCAACGCCTTTATATGATTCGTACCACAATCAATCACCAGGGATGACCGCAGTCTATTTTTACGTCCTTCGTCTTACTCCGTGCAAGTCAGCCTCGGGTGATGTATCCTCATAATCGGTTGGAAGACAGTTTTCATATGCCCTTATATTGCAAGCACTGCCCATTCCTATATATTCAATGTGCAGGCTTGTTACGGACAACCACTATCCAGGATCGAGCATTGGAACTATATCAGCGATCGCCTTCTTACGCTGCCAACGTCTCATAGGGCTTAACACGTCAATTCAGCGTTTTCGTCTTACCAGAATGATCGAATAACACGACCAGGTATCTAGCACTGATGTGCGCGGTTGGGCCGATTGTCCGTAAGCAGACCCGCGCAACAGGGTTTGCAAGTTGCCTTGCACGGCCAGTGCGTTATATAGTCATCCCTTCGTTACGCAAGTCTGTACACGAGTTACGGGCTATATTGATCCCAGTCTCAGTCACATGGTAAAGCAGAGAATCATCGCGGAAACAGTAAGGAGGGTGAGAACGACTGGGGAAGTCAGAAGTACTAGGGCAAGCCAACACAATGATGTGGTTTGGTGGTATATACCCGCCGCTTCGGCATGGTCGCGATCTCAGAATAGTTCACTAATACAAATTGGGCCATATTGAAGGCTGACCATCTGACCATGGAGAGCGAATCTGGTAAAGCAGGCGCAGCTGACGCAAGGATCTAATTACTGGTAATACAGCATGACAGCCTTGCCTCACCGGTCGGCCGAACGAGGAAGCAGCATTGGGAAAGTAATGCACACCCCGCCACGTCTCGTATGTTATGCAAAATGAAGAATCCTCTAGAAATCAGTAGGGGCTAAATGTAATAAGACCATCAAGGTTCGTCAACTTCGCCTAACTAAAGATCCTGGCGAGTAGGCAAATAGCAGTTTCAAACTCTAAGGCCTCTCCTGTCCTATCTACAAGTATACCTTTTATAGAATCTAAGCTTAGGAATAATCAGGAGGTAAACTATTAAATTGTAGCTATAATTTAGGAGAGTTGTAACATTAATTTATTATTGAGTAGCTAACTTCTACGAAACCACTATGAACATTGTAACTACGCAACATGCCTTGATAATATAATATTAATACAATTTCAGATTACCTATTGACTAGACTAGAGTATTCAGTAGAAGTACGTGTACTAGGCCATAGATCCTTACAAGAATATCTACGCCTTACTAGCGCGACTTAGTCTATGACATACCCTATTTTTCCTATCACCAGGTGACATGGCGTCTCAATTCCGCTACATCGTAACCTTAAAACATGCATCATCCCTTATTCGATTTACGTTCATGTGTGAATTCAAATTATCATCAGGGGTATTCATCTATCATATACGCCATGACCGACCAGATGGATCGGGTCCCCTCTTTCATCAACCCTACTCAAGCCCAACGCTAATAGCAGCTAATGCCCAATCAAAGAAACCAGCGTTCGTGTCCAGGATATTTTGGTTGAACTCACTCAGAGTAGGGTAGAAGTTTGTCGAGTAGCCAAACTCCCTGTGAAACATGCGTCAGTATATTTGTTCTTTTGATTGAGTCTAGGCAAGCTTACATTGTAAATCCATGGACCTTGTTTGCACCGCTGTTCGAGTAGACTCTGCTGGCTGCATAGTCGTCACTTGCACCAGACGTCGCGTACAGGCCCACCGATTGCATCGAACTGTATGAGCGACCGCCAACAGCAGCCATCGCGGCTGCCGTCTTCGCAGCAACGCTCTTGATATTGGTAGCGTCAGTCGCTGGGATATACTCCTTGTATGCAGAGTCGCGAAGAGTACCACGCTTGCCATCGTAAGCTGCATTGAGGAAGTTCATTGTTGGTGTGGTGGACTGCAGCTCATCGTCACCCCAGTTGTATAGAATATCACCGGTGGCCGAGTGGATGTCCATGAACCAGCGAATCTTGGGGAAGGAAGAGTATACAGAGACGTGGTTCTTGGTCTCCGCTTCTGACGCTGCAGCTGTACCGTAGAAAGTTTCCGAGCTTGGTGATGTAGATGCAGGAGCCTCACTCGGTGCAAAGTACTTCTTGAAGTTCCACAAAAAGTCGAAGTTGCGGTTGATGTCGACACCAATGGATGACCCGCTGCTACCGGATCGGGTGTTCCTGTTCTTGCGCCATAACGAGCCAGAAGATTGATCGTACGCAACACCATCGGGGTTGACGAGCGGGAAGACAACGATGCCAGCAGCAAGGACAGACTTCACTTGTGCGTTGGTGTATGTCTTTCGGCCATATGTGAGACCAGTGCCGGCCTTGTTTGCAGCAAGCAAATCGGCAATGAAGTAGAGAATCTGATCAGGTCCTCCGCGCTCACGAGCGTGCATACCTGCGCTGAAGTAGAGGTGGTATTTAGACTTGTCTGTCCCTGCGCCAACGTAGACGACAGTTGATGTTGCGCCTTGGAAAGTCTTGTTCGGTAGTGTGACCGTGCTGGCACCATAGGCTGTGACAAGTCCCTTGATGGCAGAGTTGATCTCGTTGACGTTCATGATACTGCTGATGGTCGATCCTGCAGCTTTCGTTCCCAGACCGGACGGTGCAACAGCACCGGCTTGGAATCGATCTCCGCTACCAATGGGAGCGGTGGCCGCTCGCTTGACGATATCTCCGCGGTGGATTGTGAATTCTGGGACGGATTCGTACTCTTTGGTAAGGTGGGCGATTTGCTGCTCGGTGAGCAGTGCGTGAAGCTTGAACTGGCCATCTTCAGTGGGCTGAGCAACTGGCCGACAGCCGAAGTCGTAAGTGTCGTTGCGGACGACGTCAATGAAGTGTTCTGTCGTTGGCGCCTTCATATGCACAGGCAAGAGGTTGCCAAGCACAACAGTGCTCTGCAGAATGAACGCAGCAGCAAGAGAGTATTTCATGGTGGCTGCAATGGAGGAATAATGCACAAGAGGAGGAGGATGCCTTTAGAGATGCTGCTGGAACATAGGGACGAGCAGCGAGGCTCCTTTCATACCTCTGCAGCATTCCAGTCGTACAGTGGACCTTCTCTTAGAGGTTGGCAGGTGATACTCTAGTCCTAGGGGCATACAGTGCTACTTCCCCGCCATTGGCCCGTTTCGCGAATTGCCTCGGGCGCTAATTTGATCGCCTTCCGCTTTTGGCTACCTCCGACTGCGATTGCTTTGTTCACCTGCCCTGATTGCCCTGGTCTATTCTGAACGGCCTCAGCATTGGAACCTTCGGCTTACCAGTCGCAAAGGCAAGATAAGGTATATTAATATGGCGCTAAGCAGCATCTTGTTCGTGCAATCGCGTTGCGGATTTGCCCCAGGCTTGGCCAAGCGATTTTCGAGCAGCCTTATCGAGACTCTTGGCCGCAGCCTACGAAGACTGGGGGGCAAAGGGGCAGCGCAGACTCATGCTTGTAATACCGGCCACACCTTGCAGTCTTCTCATGCATGTCGTGAGATACGGGGTCGATTGCCTGGCACCGGACTCCGCTTAGTTGCTTCTTGATGTTTCAAACGGTCATGTCAAGAGTTTGTTGAGATCCGGTCGAGAGACGGATCGTAAGGGCGGTAGAGACAGTGTTCGCAGGATCCTAGCCTGTCTACACAGTAGAGCTGCGTCGGAAATTTCAGAGTGGAGTACATGGAGACGGTCGGGCCCGCAATCCTTAGCGAGACAGATGCCGATGGCACATGAAACTCAGCATGGTTCCAAGGTTGTAATTGCTCAGAGTTACCGAATACACTTCCTTCGCACGCACCCTTTACCCGGATCGGCGAAAAAGGCACGAGGTCACGGCTAGATCTACAGAAGCAGTACTATGCATCTGTTCGCTATTCTCAAGCCCCATTCGCTGGCTGGTGGTATTCAATACCATTTACAATTGTCGCCAACGTTCCATTGGCATTAAAAATGTTGGTCATCGCGTCGATTTCCAAATGAAACCCCCCAGGGCTAGTCCTCTTACTGGAATTCACCACTCCTGTTTGAACGACATCGGAATATCAACTGATCATGTTCCTCCAGACGTTAGGAAAGACGATGGATAGTTCGACGTCTTCCCAGCCATTTAAAGTGTGTGTCTCGTCGGCAGAGTAGTTTAGATAATTGACAATGACGCGATCGATTGTGTCAGCGCCGATGAGCTGGACGTGGGCTTTGCCTGACACAGCACCGTGCAACGTGTAGTTGCCAGGTACTAGGTCCGGCACTTTGGGGCCCTTTACGTCATGCGGAAACGGGGATGCCCATGGAATGTGGACAGGCACTTTGTGAACAGGGCGTAGAGATTGTGGCGTACGACTGGTCAAGTGCGCAAGCATGACACGATACTCCCGTCCACCTTGGGCAGTGGAACTCGGACACTGTAAAGGGTTGCTGCCACCACACGATGGGGAGGTAACGATCGACTGCCAAAATACAATCCGGGTTCCGTCCAGAGAGAAGGCTGGATCTGCTCGCCCGTTCCAGTTGGGGTCGTTAATACTTCCTTCACTATGGTCGCCCTCCGCATTCAACAGCTGTCCGAAGTAGCCATCACGGTCACCGTACCGGTCGATCAGAATCGGCTGAAAGAAACGACGACGACCGTTATTGCGCGTCGACGCCGCGACTATAGTTGCAATTATATCAATAACAGGCGGGAGACCACGCATGCCAGACATCCACATTTGACGTTCTGTTGCACGCGTGTCCTGAACAACAAACCATTGATCATCTGCTGAGAAGGAAATAGGGTCGACATAGTCTGGATGACTGGTAAGGCGTCTAACGACTCCTGTCTCAATGTGGACGGCATACAAGTCCAGATTATTCGACTCTGTCGGGGCTCCAATGTAAGTTATCTCATCGCCAGTACCGCTAAACCCTCTGAGCTCACCCACCGTGATGGATTCTGGATGCAAATGCATTTCCTGGCCGGTTGTCGTTATGTATTGTCCGCGTGTCGGATCGACCAACAAATCTATATCCACCAGATCGTACCGAGGAGCCTTGGGTCCTGCTTTCATTGGATTCGCAACAAATTGGAGACGACCAAAGAAGCAATTCTGGCCTCCTTGATTAGTGAAGGAGCTCCGACCAATATGATCATCATCTGGATGTACCCGCAATTCGCGAGGCGCACCCCCAGCCCAATATATGGGATATATGTGAATCCGCGCTGGAGTACAAGAATCACTGCCTAGAGGCTCACCGTCGCAATCGAGGACGTTGTGACCCCATATAGCCCTATCCCCGCTTCGAAATACGTGTGGATAGTCTCTCTTGGGATCGAGTGCGATCATGTTTTCGCGCGGTACGGCACAGCTCAGGCATTTCCACGAGTCTCCGTTACTGAAGTTGGTTCCGTCTGTTTTGACCAGAATGATCTGTAGGCCATCGTATATGCTTGCTGGATATGGCGAGATTGGGGCGCCAACAAATTCGACCGTCGCAACCACACTAGTACCATCTGGTGTAAAGTCCCCAGCTTGGAATCCGCCATATTCACCCAGCGTCTGAGAAATGCATCCTGTTCCGTGAGGATTGATCCTAGTCGTGCATGCACCTCGCTCTTTATGCACAGAGACAGGCGGTAAAGGGAGTTCGACAATGTGTATTGGCTCAGGCTCGGGTGGACAATGGGTTTCCTGCGCGAGGCCCAATACAAGTTGGTGTGCATCTTTCCGCAGGTGTCCTGCGTTGAAGTGAGCCGAGCTAGGTAGAATTCTGCCGAAGACCGTGAGGATGAAGACAAGAAGGCATGCCGGAATCGGGGAAGAATGCTGATACATGATTGTCAAAAATCGAGGTATAAAGAACTTCAGGAGATGGATGACTTGATCTTGTATATCTATACCTACATATGGTATGTAGGCACACTCTGCTGTTGACTGCTGTCGTATTTTCCAAGTCCGAATACGCTTTACGAATACGACAATCTTAGGCCGAGTTTTAAGTCGTCATTCGGCAATCTTGATTATCTTGCACCAGAGAATGAAAGGCCAGTCTTTCAAAAGTTACCAACAACGCGGCTGTACCCCAACGTTATGGACTTTGCACGCCTAGGCTGTCCAAAGAATTGCGATCAATTTGCTTTAGGCCGGCTCATCCCAGAGGCATGATTAATTCGGAGCAATGGTCTTGAGGCTTAAAGATCATGTTTGAAAGACGGTTACAGATATGCGTGATGAGAAGATGAAGAAGCCAAGCCAGATATCGTTGATGTCGTTGCAAGGTTGATGCTTCCCGAGGTTGTAGCACAGTTCTTTCTACTGTATCATCGCTCAAAAAGGGGCCAGTGGTAGCCCCGCTGACGTCAGTCAACGGACATCGGACCGTCTCCGCACTTCAAGACATCCCAAGTCGAAGGCATGCACACGAGATTGTCAACATGGCGAATCACGACATTGACTCCAGCATACATCTTGGAACACAGCGCTTACATCTGTCCGAATCAGTAGACGATACTCCCAGAGCAATTGAACAGGAACACAGACAGCAAGAGCTGAACAAGAAAAGGGCCTTGGCTCTCGTTGGCTCCGCTGCATCACAGCTGCCAATATGGGGTATGATCAGTTCACTACTTGGTCAGTATCGTACTCATATATATAGGCTTTGCAATGAGCTATGGTGTTCTACAAGAATACTATGTTGACCACTGGTCGTTACAAGGCACCCGCGAACTGACGGGCATCATTGGAACAACATCTAATGGGGTCATGTACTTGTCCATGCCATTCCTGTTCACCTTATTTACAAGACGCTGGGCTCATCATCGTCGGCGTGCCGCCGTTGGTGGGGCAATATTGGCATGCGCAAGCTTCATGCTTTCCTCCCTCAGCAAGCATGTCTGGCATTTGATCGCTACACAAGGCATACTGGCTGCAATAGGATGTGCACTTGTATTCAGTCCTACTACACTTTCCCTTGGCGAGTGGTTCAGCACCGAAAACCGTATCTGCAACCGAGCTGTGGCCTTCGGTATCTGCCTGTCTACGAAGAACATTGTGGGGTCAGTTTGTCCATTCGTTTTCCGCGGTCTCCTCGATCGGTATGGCTTCCACATAACTTTGGTTGTATGGGGAGCTTCAATGGTCGCCCTAGCCATTATGAGCATCTGCATGATACAAACACCTCGATCGAGCCTAATATCGAGCACCGCGCGTGGACGAAAGATACCATGGCATTTCCTTAAGCATAAGACGTTCTGGGTTTATAGCATTGCAACCCTGCTTCAAAGTGCAGGCTATGGTATCCCGCAAACTTACTTGAGCGAGTATGCACGGAACGTATCCTCGCTCTCCCCAACTCTATCAACACTTTTGATCACACTTATTAATATCCCCGGCATCTGCTCTTCGACTTTCTTCGGTGTCTTGAGCGACAACAAGCAATTCCAGCTATCTGCTTCAACAGTGACAGCGATATCAGCTTTGAGCTCAGCTTTGGCTGCTTTTCTCTTCTGGGGCATGGCTGTAAATGGTGGTGTTGGCTTATTAGTCACATTTGCGATCACCTTCGGCTTTTTCGCAAGTGGATATAGCGCAACTTGGGGCGGCATCATGAACGATATGGAGAAGGATGCCGCGGACAAAAATGAGGCTATAGATAGCGGGGTACTATATGGTCTATTAAATGGTGCTAGAGGAGTCGGATACGTCAGCGGTGGACTCCTAAGCGTACCACTGGTCAAAGCTGGAAGCACTGTCAATATGGGGCGTTTCGGCTACGGCACAACGTACGGCCCGCTCATTGTCTTCACAGGACTATCACTTGCTCTCGGTGGCTGTGGGCTCGCTTTCCAACCGAAGTGGAAAAGACTGTTACATTTGTAACAATCGCTTTCTGCTGCAGGTATTGAATGCGATCACCATTTGATCAGATTGTACGCACACCCGAGTCGTACGATACACGTGTCAGGACAATGTTTGTAGTCCGTCGAGTTGCGATCTTCAAATCAAGTTGCGATCTTCAAATCTCCATTAGGCACACTGACGATACCAATTCTTTCTTCAAGTCTATATGTGTGGCTATGTAGAAACCATGTATATGACCGTATCGACCGTATAAGCATATTGACCGCACAAATTAGTCCGATCACCATTACAACACCAGAACCTGCTATCCGGAACATGGGATGATTGTGTTTCTGATCAAAAAACAATCCTCATCGATAGAAAACGCTCCAGTCGTATTGTCCTGACTATGCAACATCAGCTAGCCTCGAGATTCTCAGCATGGCGGCAAAGCGCACCATCATCGGCACGCTTCTCGACCGCCTCATCGCACGCCAACTCAGCTTCCCACCTGAAACAAATTCTTACACCACCACTCTCGTTCAAATCCCCATCCACAATGACCTCTCCCAGATTCACCTTGCAGCCGACCTGTACCAGCCTATCACTCCCGGCAACACCAAGCCTAAAGGCACAATTCTCATACGCTCGCCCTACGGACGAGGTTTCTTATTCGTTGTTATAAGCGCTCGCCCATATGTTGCCAGAGGCTATAATGTACTTTTCGTGAGCTGTCGCGGAACATTTGGTTCGGGCGGAGGTTTCGATCCGTGGCGCAATGAAGAAGAAGATGGGCACGCGGTGGTGCAATGGATGCGCGGTCAATTGTGGTACACGGGCAGTTTCGCGACACTGAGTGGTTCGTATTTGGGGTTCATGCAATGGGCTTTGTTAAAGAATCCCCCGCAGGACATGATGGCGGCTGTTATACAATGTGCGCCGCATGACTTTAGTGGGCAGCTTTGGGGTACGGGGGCGCTTGCGTTGGAGTGGGTTATCTGGGGAGAGAATGTGTTACATCAAGAAGAGACGGGACTTTGGAAAAGGTTGGAGGCGATGAATACAACCAAGCGGATGAAACCGGTATTGGATCGTGTACCCTTGGGTGAGAGCGCAAAAGAGCATTTCAGTGGGCAAGCACCCTGGTTGGATTTTGTGGTTGATCATCCGGATACGGCGGAGCTGTTCTATGAGCCAATGAAGTTTGGAGATGCGCTAGAACGAGCGGAGCTACCGATTATTCTGATTGGGGGCTGGCAGGATGTATTCGTCAAGCAGACTGTGCAGCAATATACGCGACTTAGTGAGCGTCAAACGAATGTTGCGCTGTTGATGGGTCCGTGGAACTATATCCAAAGTAGCATGGACAGTAAGGTGTACAAACAGTCGTACGACTGGCTGAAAGAACATCTTGCGAAAGAGGGTAATCAAGCACGGAAGCCTGGAGTTCAATACTTTCTCACTGGAGCGAAGATCTGGCGCGAAATACCAAAGTGGCCCCCGCTAACAACGCCAATGACATTTTACTTCAATGAGCAAAAACAACTCAGTCAAGAAGAACCAACTGCAGATTCCGGCGCGTCGAGCTTCACGTTCGATTACAAGCAACCCACGCCCACAATTGGCGGAAACCTACTCTTTGGCGGGGGAAACCATGATGACACGGCACTGTCATTGCGCTCTGATGTGCTGAGCTATACGACCTTGCCACTCGAACGAGATCTCGAAGTCTTGGGCAAGATGACAGTCGAATTGACACATTCCAGCAACACTCCAAATGTCGACCTATCTGTCCGGGTCAGCGAAGTCAACACCAAGGGACGCTCACGTGTCATAACCGAAACATATCAGCGCCTAGATCCCGCTCGAAATACCGCAATCGTGACTCTACATCTTGATGACTGTGCACACCGGTTTGAAAAGGGAAACAGACTTCGATTGTACATCGCTGGTGCATCACACCCCAAATACGCAATGGTGGCAGAGAGCGCCTTCCATACTATCCGATACGGCAAGAAGACCGTCTCGAAAATCATACTTCCCGTTGCACTCTAGCCTTCGAAACAGCATCCTCGATCGACTAGATACCAATGTCTCAAGCGCAGTAATTAACAAGGTTCTCCAGCCACTTCAATAATCACCAGCAATATCCTCATGCGTCCCCACACTCGCCAACACAGTATGCGGTCTCCACCCGCCAATTTTCCATTCCCCATCAATCTTCACATACGTAAATTCCAAGAAACTACTACTATCCCATTCCGCCTTCCTGCCATCCTTGAATGTACGCGTGTGCCACGGGCGCACCTGCCAGTTCCCCTTTGCTTCAGTGGGAGATGTGCGTGTGAACATTGAGGCGCCGAGGAGGTGTTGGGTTCTCACTGCTCGGGGGTTAGGAATTCTCGTATCTATGATTGTAGTTTTTATTTGCCCTCCCTTGAGGGCCGCCACGAACAAATGATTGACTTAGAGGAGATTTATGTAAGTGGAAGACGTACTGCCTTTTCCCCCAATGCCCTTGGGACTCATGGCATAGTTGAAGAACTCGGTGGGACTACATATAATCACTGCGTTTACGGCTGGGAAGTCGCGATAGTCGCCTGTGAGTTGGGGTGCTGCGATTTCCAGTAATACTCCTAGATCCTGTTTTGGTGATTGATTGATTAGCCCTGATGTCCGAGTATAGCATGTACTGGTTCCCCTGAACACCACGATTGAGAGGAATTGATTGGGACCAGTACGAACCCTTGTGTCCCATGATACACTCCATTTGTAACTCAACTCGCGAAACTTGCTCTCATCTGCTGAGGAATTCTTCGTTGGGGAAGAAAGTACAGTCATGGTATCTGGTGGAAGATGTCGTGTTCGTCTTTGAGGCTTTGATGGATTCAATTTAGCCGAACGAAATATGGAGAAGAAAGGTAGCACAATTTAGGGTGATCATGTCTTTATTCTTTGATCCATGCTGGTTATATATATATATATCTCCTCCCACACAATCCAACCCACAAATCACAAGGATCGCGAACTGCCAATCGTCATATTCACCCAGCCTACGCGCTGGTGACCACATCGTCGTACAAAGACCTTGGAGTCCTATGTATATCCACCAGAAATCACAAAAGCCACGATGTCATTTCTTCCGTCTTTAGAGCGAACAACTTTCCATGCTAGGGTATGACTTAGACCATAACAACACATCAAACACACTTCCAAGCACACACGGTATCTAATTCAAGTAAGTCATGCCCCGTCCACAAAAGAACACGATACAGCAAGGTCTGTCTCTTCATCGGATAACACCCCACCCAACACCCGACACAACCGATGTACAAAAAAACCACCCCAGAAAACCTGAATCATGAGTATATCTAGACATACACATGCACAAAAAGTGCCATGTGGATTACAAACAGAAATTTCAAAGGGAGAATTCTATCCTAGACATACTTTTACTTACCTCGTTTTGCAAAACCCTTTCCATTCACTTAACTTCCATGTAAGTACGGTCGGACTTCGGTTTCCATCGGATCGTGCATGCCATGAACGTGGTGTATGCATGCACGTCATACCCGACCATTCGTTTTGCAAGATTGGCGAGCGGAGATATCGGTGGTATTTTGAGGCCGAAAGTATGGTATGTTGGAGTTGCGGGTGGATGGCCAAGGATTGCTAGTCGGGGTTCGGGGTTAGAATGATGCAAGACGTTGGATAAACGGGTAACATGGGTCTCGAGGGATCGTCGTGTCGTTACACACTGCACTGCATAATCGTACAACGAATCAGTAGAGTGTGTAGAAGATCCATTCTTATCGTATCGACCTTCGACTCTTGTGAAGATGGTGGTGAACGTATTGCTCCCCCCGTTTTTCCTTTCTGCTATACACACATCTACTCCGCCACCCAGACAGCAGCCATACCCATACCACTTCCAATGCACATACTTGTCACACCAACCTTCTGTCCCGTCCTCTTCAACTCTGTCAACAAAGTGCTGACTTGCCTTGCACCTGTAACACCAAGGGGGTGTCCGAATGCAATCGCACCACCCTTAGGGTTGATCTTCTTCTCGTCGAGACCCAACTCATTGATGCAGTATAGACACTGACTTGCAAACGCCTCGTTAATCTCAAAGATGTCGATATCGTTCTTGTTCAAGCCGGTCTTCTGGAGAACATCGGGGATCGCGACCGCGGGGCCCACACCCATGAGTAGCGGGGGGACACCAACAATGGATGCTTGCACGAATTTTCCGATGATCTTCTGGCCGAGGCGATTGGCTGTGCTGCGCTTCATAAGGAGGACCGCTGCGGCACCGTCGGAAATCTGAGACGCGTTGCCCGCGTGAATGGACCCATCTTTGCTAAAAGCTGGGCGAATCTTGGAAAGAGACTCAGGGGTGATGTTTTCGCGGACACCGTCATCTTTTGTGACAGTAATAGTCTTTGTCTCGTCAGTCTTGGGATCTGTCCACTTGACCGTCAGAGGAGCAATCTCTTCATCAAAGAGACCCTGCTTCTGCGCGGCAATCGCCTTCTGGAACGACGACGCGGCAAACTTGTCCTGCTCGGAGCGAGGAATACCCTTGTCTTTGGCCATCTGCTCGGACAGCACACCCATGGGGACCTTGCAGTTTGCAGATTCCTTGTGAGATTCGAGGAGTTCGCTGAACTCGCTCACGGCGTTGGGGCCGTATTGTGTGGACATGCTTTCTGCGCCGGCGCCGATACCGACCTCGATCATGCCACTCTTGATGGCATTGGCAATGTCGACGCAGGCTTGCAGGCCGCTCGAGCATTGACGGTTCAACGACTTGACTGCGGTTGTGACGGGGAAGCCGGCGGCGAGGGCAGCAGCGCGGAATTCGGTGGCACCACCGCCTGGAGCGAGGACTGCACCGACGGCGACGTCTTCGACGAGGCTTGGGTCGATGCCGGAGCGCTCGATGAGAGCTTTGAAGGCACCGTATAGGAGGTCAGAGGCTTGGGTGTCTTTGAAACCGCCCTTACCACCCTTGGTGAAGGGTGTGCGGAGTGCGCACGTCACGACGACCTGGAGAACGTGTCAGTATATGTATGAAGTGACAGTATTGTCATTGTGATGACTTCATCTAGCTGTCTGAGGTAAACACCGGTACTCACATCATCATCGTTCTTCTCCAAAACACTCGCCTTGCCCTTCTTGCCCGCAGCAGCCGAGTTGCCACTCCCACCTAGCAAATGTCCCTCAACCTGCGTGAGACGCTCCTGAACTATCCAACAGTCAGCTTCAGCTCCTCTACAAATCACCCTCTCATCATGCCATGCATCACCGCCACCAGCTCCATCACTCCTTAGCCTTATCACACACATACCTTTGTTGGGTGCCTGATTCGCCATAATGCCTGATTACTATACTTCAAAAACAAATGTCTGCGGTTTGTGAAGGAAGACAAGGAACGTAAAGTCGTGCGAGAGAAAGAGTATGTATGCAAGCAGTTCAGGTCATTCGCCTCGGTTTTGACCGAGGCATCTTCCTCTTTTGTACTAGTGCGCCGGCCCCCGGCTCGAGTGCGCTGTGGGGCGCGTCATCTCCGGTCTTCACATGCGAGGGCGTGGGCTTCCATGGTTAGAGAAACGTGGAGTTTGCATGTGAGATGATGGGGTTTTTGGTATGTCATGTGGTCTGAGGAGGGTTGTTTAAGGTAGCTTGGATGTGTTTGCTTGATCATGAATGGGGTTGGGTTGGACATGTGAAGCAGAATGGTAGTGGGGATATCATTCTGATTATATGAACTTACGCCCGTATCTCGGGCCTCTAAACTCTCCATACTCTACGGTAATCTCTACCCAGGTTGGTACCTTCTCTCGTGAATAACAAACTGTGTCCGAATCATACAGCTCCAGTCGTCCCGAAACGCCTTGCTCAAGTGCTTCACATCTCATCATTACACACCACGGCTCATCTACTCGTATCTCCCTCCCTCCACGGATTCCTCATCTGTCTCTCCAGCTCATCTGCAATGCTGCCCCGCTGTACCTCCTCATACCCTGGCGGCGGCTCATCTGGCGGCGGTTGAAAGCTCTCTTGTCTTGGACTCTCTACACTTCTTTGTACAGCAGTTTGCGGCGCCGGCGCAGCAATGATCGGGGGATCCGCTGCGACCGCAACAACTGGCGCTGCATCCACTGGCGGACTGGTAGGAGGCAGCGGCGCAGCATCCTGTACTCTCTCATGCTGTCCACTCTCCTCATACGCCGGCAAGTCCTCCAAATGCACGTTGTTCATATTGATACCTCCAGTGCCTCTACTGCTGTCCTCGACATCACCGCCACTCTCCCGCGCCACGTCCACGGCCTGTTTCAAACGCTCCTTTAGCCGCTCAAATATACTGGCGAAGTCGAATGCGCCACCTTCTTTAAACTCCATGACGAGATCTAGCTCAGCGTGCTGAGGAGGGATACCGCCGCCGGATACGGGCTGGATGATGGCTTCCCATTTGTTGGCGCCGAACCACGGGGCTGTGACGCGGGAGTCCGTAACGTTGAGGATGGGAACGGCGAAGGACTGTAGGGTAGGGGTTGGGGATATGGGTAGATAGATCAACTATTCACACTCTCTCTCAGCTTTATGCCCATGCTAGTGATGACAACGCGTGGTGGAAGATGGGGCATACGTACCCGTCTATTTGTAAGATATATGACGCCCGACTTGCATTGTTGTGAATACGACTCGGCCGGTGTATGTCGATGGCTCGTCTGTAAGGAAAGCGTGGTTCGTGGAGGAGATTGATATAGTGTCTTTTCGCCAGGCAGAGGTGTGTA
This sequence comes from Plenodomus tracheiphilus IPT5, assembly GCA_010093695.1. Classification (NCBI taxonomy): domain Eukaryota; kingdom Fungi; phylum Ascomycota; class Dothideomycetes; order Pleosporales; family Leptosphaeriaceae; genus Plenodomus; species Plenodomus tracheiphilus. The sequence continues at coordinate 410,297 of MU006309.1, forward strand.
CCCGCCGCTCTCAGCGAGCATAACCCAGCTATTCCTTCCATTAGCCTTGAACTTTTTCACATCCTCCTTCGCACGCCCCATCCTGCAACCGTGAGGCCTAACTTGGATCCAAATGCGTCTTCAGGCCGCCAGCTTAGCTTCACAAGAGATGTACCCAAGTGAACAGCACAGCACAGCACAATACAGTATGGCAGTAGCGGAGCAACACCCCTGAACAACAGCAGCCAAACTCCAAAACACCAACAACGCAAAGAGTACAGTGGACAAAAGAAGGGAACGCAAGAAAGGAAAGGAAGGTTACTAACTTAACACTCATCCTCTCGCACCCTCAACTAGTCAAGTCGAGTCAAGGTCCAACTCAAAAAAGAATCCGTTCTCAAGTCCCGGGCTGGGGTTCGGTTGCAGGACCGTACGGCGTAACGATACAGTAGTTCGCTCAAAGGTTAGCGGTCAAATGCAAGCCTCTTTTTCGCTTTGACCCCTCCCTAGCACCCTCCCCCGCCAGCAGCCAAGTGCAAGCGCACCCTTCTCTTCTTCGCCCGCCAGGGAACGCGCTCCAAGCGCCTCCGGAACAACAAACAAGCAAACCGGCCCGATCGCACCTGCAAATCAGAGCGGTTGGAATGGGGCAGACGGAGCAACGCAATGCGAGTGATGCGTCTAGCGTCGAGTGCGGGGACGGAAACGGTGGGGATGTCGTTTGGCTTGGGGCGGCGGGCGCGGTTGCGTCGCTTCGTTCGTCCGCTATAAGCGCATGAACCCGGAAACTTTAGTCAGAGGGATAGTTTGTCAGGGAATACGAAAGTTGTTGTAGGGAGTTAGTGGTAAAGACTAGGTTCTGAGGGTCAGGTTATGTGTGTGGTGCGTGCGAGCTTGCTGTTCAATGTTGAGTATTTGGGGCGTTGGTTGGTTGGTGGTCTTGTGATGGGGCTTGCGTCACTTTACAGGATGTGGAACAGTCACGTTGCTTGGTATGCATAGTTCATGTACGGACGGAATCCTTCGGAGTGTGCATGCAGCATGCGTCATTTGACACATTGTCCAGACTGTTTTGGGATTTTGTCTTCAACTCCAGACTGCAGGAAGACCAGATCTTGAAGACCCTATGGGAAGTAGACAAAGTCATGTGATCCGACTCAATGCACTGAGCCTCCTCGATCTCTACATCATCCAGTGTCACTGAGTGGGCCATCTCTCAAGACGAGAAACCGCTCAGTACATCTCATGTTCCCCATCATCTACCGTCGGCATATCACAGCGACTCCTCTCTCTCCGTCACGGTCCATCGCCTCTTAGGCCCACGACCATGTTCATATACATCGTCCAGTCGAGGCGGCCCCCAGAGACCCTGGACGGCTTTCGGCTGCACTTTTGCACCCCAAAGTCCTCCTGATGAAGCGGAGCTAGTCTTCCGATCGTGTGCTTTGACGAGCGGCGCGACTATATCACTAGTCTCCCGCTCCTCCTTCGAGTCCATCTTGGTCAAAGGATTGGCCGTCTCTGCAGCGCCATCGACATTGGGAATACTAGCAGCAACATCATCCGTTGGCTTGGGCTTGGGCTTGGGCTTGGGCTTGGGTTGATATAGGTTGGATGCGATGAGAAATTCGCCGCCGGGACTGGCGCTGCCATCACTGCCGGCGCCATGGACCGGCGTACGAGCACCAGACCATAGTCCAGACGGTGAAGCAGTCCCACTGGCGGTGGAGAGACTCGATGTATACATTGAACTTGAGCCTGTGCTCGTTGTTCGTCGTACGCTTCCGAGCGAACTGTTCCAACTCCTGTAGGGTTCACCACTCGAGAATGGTGAGTCGATAGGACTGTTAGTTGCGTGCGATCCAGTGAACCTTCGACGAGAGTCTAAGGATGGGCTAGACGCCACCGCTGGCGACTGCGCGTGCGATTGCGACTGAGCCTGAGGAGGCTTGGCAGGATCGACGCCAGGTCGCAGATGATCAACTGATGCAAGTAGCTTCATCTCGTACGTCTCTGACATGCCAGGGTCTGCAACAGACAGTCGACGTTCATGTATGTTAGGAACTGACGGCTTTTGAGGAGTCTCTCTGCGGACTGCCATGGATAACGAAGCGAGGCCAACATCAATGAGGACAGGCTGATTTGACATGGCTCCCAGTAATGCATTGCAACCTGCGCCATGTGTCACCAGAATCAGAATCAGCTCTTCATCGTCGTCAGCGTTCATGTTGGCAGGCGACCTCGAGGTTACTTCTGCAGCGGGCCGCGATGCTGGTGGTGGAGACGGCTTATTCGACAGAACTTTGAACATGAAGCCTGGGATTTGCTCTTTCGGCGGCTCTGCACCATGAACACCATACCACTCCATCATGCCAGTTATGCCTTTGCGGAATCGCTTGTGCATAGTACTCCACTCATCGCCATATTCACCACCATCGCCCCAATCTTGCGGTGGTCGCATGCTGTCCCACTGGAAGTCGACCTGGATGCAGGCATCTTGTGCATGAGCAACGTACCCACGCGGTATTGGATCTGAAGGAGCGACTGAGTACGTCGGGGCTGGCGGCTCGTAGGCGCGGCCCGGTGTAGGAACGTGAGTGGGTGGGCACATAGATGCTACGGCCTCTCTTGACCTTGTCCTCTGTAATGTTAGAGTGCTAGCGTCACTGTTTGAGCGTTCTCGGAAAGCAGAGGCCTGGGCCAGGCTCCCAATGGCGGTGCCAGAAGTGCTGGCTTGCGAACTCGTTCCTTTTGTATTTGAGCCCGACGCTTTCCCAGCCCAGCCGCCAGGGAAATGGCCCTTGCTACTGTTCACAGCCATCTCTTGTATTTGATCGCCTCTACGGAGCAGATCTGCCTTTGCGCCTGCCACCATCATTGTCGAACCTGGAGGTGGTGTGATGTCTTCATAATAGTCTGGTGACAGCCATTCGCCGAGAAAGGCGTCTACCCGTAGCAGTATCTTATCCGGCCCTGCGCGTGGCTTGTAGGAGATCTCGAAGTTGGGGTCGAAGAGTGGCTGCACACGAGGCGACCTCGCTCGCTCAGTCTTTGCTTGCGACGAGCTGCCGAGCAGGCTCTTCCTCTCTTTGGACGGTGGAGCGGGGCTCTTGAGTTTCGGGGTGACTGGAGGCAACGACTCGTACTGCGTGATTCCCGCCGCGACCGCTGTGCTTGTCTGAACACATCTCAGGAAGGGACTCGTGTGTATGACAATCTTGCGCTTCTTCTTCTTTGGACGTTGCTGGCCGCCTCGGCCATGCTCGCCAGGCGATATCGCCAGCTGTTCGAGGTTGGGTTGTGAGGGGTCGTTGGCCGGGCGGGTTCTGGCTGCCTCTGCGAGCTCGTTGTCTCTCTGGTACAGGAGCGCAGCTATACGCTGGCCCAGCGCCTTGCCTTGGGCCCATCCGCCATAGGTCAGCGGAGGGTCATACGGCGTGGGAGAGGTGAGGTGCCATGTCTTGTCGGCAGCATCGAGGCGGGCACCATGTCTAGAACGCCATTGTCAGCCATGACGGCCTGCATGCGGAGCCGCGAAGGTGTGTGGAGTCAGTACCTGGCGACTACGACAACGGCAGGGCCCTTGGCCATGACCGCTAGTGGCACGTCGCGATTGGTGTGCAGACGGGTATGCGGACTTGGTGCTACACCATACAGTCGCGTAGGATTGGCGTTGTTCGAGAGGGTGCTGTGACGCGTAAAATGTTTGGGCAAGAGACTGACTACTCCTCAGAACCTCAGCGTCTTCAAGATATTGCAAGAGCGGTGTGTGCTGCAGCAATGTTGGAAAGACTCGGGCACCCTCTTCGAAGCTTGCCGTTGCGGCGCGCAGAGCTAGGACACCATGGCGTCCCACAAAGAGGAGTTGTGTGAGGGGTATGCTATGGTCTGCACCGTGTGGTTCGTCAACTCATTACCTACTCATTACCTGCAACATCACCACCACTCGACGCGCCTGTGTCGCACGTGGCCACCTCAAAGATTTCGTGTCACGATACCTGGGTGCCGCCGCCAACGGATTTGCAGCGGCATTGGCGGGGCCTGAAGCTTGGACAGGGCCCGGGGCAGCTTTCAATCAAGCTCACTCCACGCTTGCATGTGATCGGACGCATATACAATGTTACTGAGGAGAGACAACTGAACACATGCATGGAGTTTTCCGCCGCTTCCCTAATCAGTCCGCTCCAACACTCCTCGGCCCGTAAACAAGGCGGGTTGGCAAGAACTTCTTCATGAACCGGTGGTGAGCAATTGGTCTTGATGTTGTAGGTTCATGGTTCACCACCTTGACTTGGCCGCTCCCCAAAGGACTGACACAACCCCAACCGCTCATGCATGCGCATCACTCGTACCATCCACCCTCGATCTTCAATCACTCCAGATAATCTCCGCCAGTCTCTTTGTGAACCACATCAAACATCGGCTTGGCAGAGAACCACCCAGCCATGGGCGTTCCCACCGTCTTATATGTATACACTGCATCCTCATCGTTGATCTTGACAGTCTCACCCCCTCGACCTGCAGCAGCCGCATCTGCAAGGAGCTGTGCATGACAGCACTTCTCTAAACTTACGAACCAAAAGACGGCTTCCTCGATGCTCTTGCCTACAGTCAAGAGGCCGTGATTCTGCAGCAACGCGGCCTTCTTGTCGCCCAGCGCCCTCGCAATGTTCTTGCCCTCTTCAGCTGCGAGCACGACGCCGTTGAAGCTCTCGTACAAAACGTGGTCGTTGTGGAATGCACATGAATCTTGCGTAATCGTGTCGAGTTTGCGACCGAGTGCACAAAAGGTGCGTCCGTAAATGGAATGCGAGTGTGCAGCGCACATGACGTCCGGCCGTGCCTCGTGAACAGCGTGGTGAATCATGTAGGCCGCAGTGTTCAAGAGGCGGACCTCGCCGCCGTCAATCACCTTGCCCTCTGAGTCTACGAGAATGAGATCTGAGGCTTTGATTAAGCTGAAAGCCACGCCAAAGGGGTTTACCCAAAAGGTCGTCGGGTCGACGGGGTCCTAAACGCCAGGTGTTACCGCGGTCCGCTTTAGAGAAGCCACCATAAAAATACGTACCCTCAAAGTGATGTGCCCAGCTACACCCTCGTCGAACCCATACTTGCCGAAAATACGGAACGCAGCAGCTAACCGGCCCTTTAGGTATGCACGCTCCTTGTATGGATCGTCGAATTTCGGTGCACTTGGGAACTTGAGTGCCTGTGCCTTTCCTGCCTTTTCGTTCAGGCCAGGCTCAAGTGGAGCTGTGGTGTTTGGTCTATTTTCGTCGCCGGCCTGAGGCTCAATTGCTGATGGGGGTGCCATGGCCAAGAAAGTTGTCTATCGGTATTTATATTGCTTGATTTGAAGAAGACGGAAAGGAGCAGAGGAATCAAGTTGACCCGGAGTGGAAAGTCTTGAGGCACCATCACTCACTATAAAAGGTCGCAAACCACTTCGTCTGAACCTCGGTGATATTCCATCGGAGCGCGCCCAACAGGAATATTGGACCAAGGACTGCTGCACAACATTCGTCCTGCGTGACTAATTCCGAGTTGGTCAAACAAAGGCGCTGTGGTTGGTCAGGACTGGGTTGCTGGATGCGGGGCAGATGGCGGGGTCATGGGCACCTGGGAGGTTCGGGGGGAAGACCGACCTAGTGCCCGACACGACGGGAGGTGTTGAGATGAAGTCTCTAATGCCCATGATCGGCCAGCAAAAAAACATTACAAAGTACTGTACACAGCCTCGTAGTCGCTACTTGAACAGCCCATGACACCATTGCACCGTTCACATCTACATGGTCGACACTGAACCACATCGAGGTAGTGGTGGTCTATGGGTCCAGAGGCATACGACCCCAAATTGCAAAATTGCAAACAGATAGCCGATTCCTCCAAACGTCGATAAAGGTTGGTTGTCCGCTAAAAGGAGCCTCTGCTAGTACTAGGACAATGGGTGTAGGTCGTACAAGTGTGACATCAACAGACCGCGAGAGCGTCACCGAGTTCAACGGTACCATAACCAGAACTCTGCCCAGAGCAACTTGTATCAACCTTGGGGGTTTGGGCACAGCAAAAGTAAATGGCTGGGACATCAACCTGCGTGCCCAGGTGCCCTGACTTGTGGTTCACGTGATGCACTCCTTCTATCAACTTTCAAGTTGTTGATAGTGGAAGGAGCCCATGAAACGCGTCGCATGCTGCTTTCGGAAGCTTTGGAATGCAACCAAGAGTCTTACTCAAACACGGGCAAGAATTTCGCCGGACACGATGTTACATTGTACATAACTACTGTACGCACAAACTCATCGGCGCGGCGGATCTGATCGGAGTTCCAGGGTTGCGTTGTGACCACGGTCTAGATCTCGATCACCTCGAAGCTAATCCGGCCATAGGACAAGCACATGTTGACACCTAGCGTTAGAAAAACAAGGTCATTACCGTCCTACTGCAACTCTCGCTGCGATCGCATGTCGAATTGCTTGCTACTACAACAAAGTCCATGACTCACATACCAGCCCTCAACAATTACGACCGCGAAGCGCCAGACTCCATTGACGATCCATCCTTGACACCACTCGCGCCGGGACTCTTGGAAACCCGTTACCTAGGCTTCCGGCACTAGGCGGCAGGCCCGACCTGATAGCACAGCTCTTTTGATGATCACCTTTACAATTGTCAGCCAAAGTACCGACAATACCTGTCACAATACCAAAGGATTCCCCTGGTCCAATGCTAGGCCGTGATAGATCGAGAGAGGGAATCGATGCTTCCCAATAGTGGTCAGCGTGCAAACTTCTTCCCACGAGCCGACGCAACGATCCTTCAGTCCAAACACCTGTCACCTGCGCCAGCAGATCGACCCAGCGTTGTTGCACCAATCCTTGATTTCCAAAATGTCGATAAAGCTCTCAACGCCTGGTCTGTCGATGTCGCAGAGTCACTTTATCCAAGAAGTGATGATGTATGGGCACCAGCTCCCGTTCCAGAGAGGGTTGACAGCTTGGATTCATGCGCAGCAGACCGCTATCTTTTCCCCATCTTGACTCGCAATGAGCGTTTAAGACTCACTATGCTGTTTTACTACACCAAAGGCGCCCAGGAGGACGATGAGCTCATGTCTAGGCTGCAAGAAAAGGTCCACCTGGCCAAGGAAACTATCGGGTGGGAGTTTGTCATTGCTGGTCTACTCGACCACAATACGTACACACGAGTGGTCACAGTAGGTCTACCATTGGCAATTGTGCCTCGTCGTGAAACGATGTGCGCACATACCGTGAATCAACCGCCAGGTGTAGGTGCTTTCATAGCAAGCCTCTGACGCGAGCTGAACTATTCCAGACTGTGTTTACCTTACTTAACATGGCCGACGATTGGCGATTCAGGCATTCACCCTATGTCGAACATGACGGTGTTCAGGCCTATGCTGGCGTTCCATTGAGGTTTGAATCTGAATTCGGTGAACATGTTGTGTTTGGATCGCTCTGCGTTGCCTCGAAGTCAGAACAGGACCGACTTACGATAGCTCAGCAAAGATCGCTTGCCCGACTTGCCGACTGGATTGTTGCCGACATTGTGCACAGCGCCAGAGCGCGACGTCAGCGCGACCGAAGGCGAATGTTGGACCTACTCGCTAAAGCACAAAAACAATGCGACGACGGCGAAAACATGGAGGATGCCATCCCTGAACTATTACGAGAAGTTTATCCGACTACAACAGTGTGTATTCATCGCACAACAAATGGGCAGATCGTTCTAGACGGGGGCACTGTGTTCAGACCCTCAGATCTAGAGCACGGGCTGTGGGAAGACTGTGACTACTTTGACTACATTATCGAAGAACGCAATCATGCAAACATAGTCGCACCAAGAACCGTACGCGTGATTGCCACACAATGCGCAAGCCAACGAACACCGACTTTTCTCGTTGTGGAATCGAAAGACTTCAGAATGGTGTTTGATGATGTCGATTCTTGGTTTGTCCACATGTGTGCTACCACATTGTGCCGATTCTGGCAGGGGAGAGCGCTTAAAGAAGCCATGGCTGCAAAGGAGAACTTCCTGCGTGGTATAACCCATCAACTCCGGACACCCATTCACGGCATCCTCGGCTCAGTTGAGCTTCTGACAGAGGAGTTGAAGTCGCGAAATGTAGTCCCGACCACGGCTCGCTCGTCCCCGGAGGCTTCACCTACTCTGGATCAGATAGATCCATACGTCTACATCAAGACGATACAAACATCCGCGCGGGAACTCATCACAACCATCAACAGTCTCATAAAACTCAATCAATGGGCCGATATTGCGCAAGCCGAGCGAGTCGTGGCGTTGCACACAATTTCTGAGATTGAGACAGCGCTTCTGAACGAGACGACGATTGCACTACCGGATGATCTTTCTACAAGACCATCACTAATCTTTCAACATAATTTTCCGCCAAACCTAGACATGCTAGCTCTCGACTTGCGCCTGTTTCTCGATTCTATACAGCCGCTTATTGTAAACGCAGCACAGAATAGCGCGGGCGGAGTAGTGGCGGTGACAATATCACTTACGGAGGATTATGAAGCGCTAGTCGTCGACATAGAAGACAACGGATGCGGAATTGCTACCAGCGACTACGAGAGAATCTTTGATGCTTACGAAAAGGTCGACATGCGCACCACCGATTCTGGATTAGGCCTTACGCTGGCTTGCAAGTCAGCCACGCTCCTGAATGGCCGTATTGCTCTGATAAGCTCCTTCCCATGCCAAGGCTCACACTTCCAAGCTACATTTGCCGACACTGTATGCGCGAGTTCGTTCCCGCCAGTTACCCAACTGAGAGATACTCTGGTACAGCTTCCATCCACCTATTATAGACTCTCCTGTCATACTCAGACGACACTCCTTGGGCACTATTTCAGCAAGTATTTGACCCATAAGGGTTACACTGAAGCTACCAAGCCTGACGGCACATTTCTGATACTGGACTACACCCCTGATCTTGCTCAACTCTACAGCCATCTATCTGGTATGAGCAGTTCACAAGTTGCGATTTGCTTGGTGCCAGAGTCTGCATACTTTCTTGACTTTCGAGGCGAGCGGATACGACGACAAAACAATGTCGTATACCTCCAGGGACCCTTTGAGCCAAGGGCTCTGGATGAAGCACTACAGCTGGCAGATTCGATACTGGCAGAGTTTGGGTCCACAACACTTGATGCAGGAAGTTGTGCCTTCGGAGGCATTGCGCTCGATCTGCCTTCCCAGCCGCCAACACCGTATCAGGAGAGACTACCAAATCTTGGGCAACATCGACCCTCAATATTCCCCCAGACTCTCCAGACTGAACTTGCACAGTCAGTGCAAAATCTACAAATCGAGGCGATACCATCACCTCTGATTCGCACACCAACACGATCTGATAAACCACTGACACTCCTTGTTGACGACAATGCAATTAATCTACGCCTCCTCGAGATGTACTGCAGCCGTCGCGGGATCCCATACCGAACAGCGACAGACGGCTTAAAGGCCGTGAAGATCTTCTCAGGAAATCTTGCGCCTCCGACAGCTGCAAGCGATCCGCTCCTGCGGCAGGGTGTCCTCGCACAGCCATTTGAGCTCATTCTGATGGACTTGCAGATGCCAAATTGCGATGGCATTGATGCAACGCAGCAGATACGTGCGTTTGAGAAAGAGAAAGGACTCAACAAGAGTGTGCTTTTCATCGTCACTGGCCAAGATTCCTCGTTAGATCGAGCTAATGCCGATAAAGCCGGTGCAGATGGTTACCTGGTCAAGCCAGTGGGACCGAAAATTTTGGATCAGTGGATCAAGCACTGGTTCCCAGATGCTAAGATCTGAGAGGTATAAGGGGGTGTTGTTTGCTGCGACTACCTTTTTGTCAGTTGGATGGGCCAACTTGAAACTCTCATCACTCAACCCAGAGCTGTTATCCCGCACCATCCACAAGTTGCAATCACCACCCCAGACAGTCCTCTAAACCACGCCTTACCCGGTACACCCTCCTTCCAGCACACATACGCATCTATCGCCCCCAGATAGCCACCCAAGAGTAATAACAGCGTATCCACAACTTCATACTTGCCCTGCAAATAGAATGTCCCTAATGCGAGGCCGATGGTGGTGGTGCGGCCCATGCTGAGGATCATGATCGTCTGGGCTTCTTTGGAGCTAGCGATGCGTTGCGGGATACCCATTTCGCGGATTGCGAATTCGGCGTTGTAGAGGGGTACCATGCCGCCGAAGGTTAGAGCGGAGGCGACGAAGAGGGTGGGCAGGTGGGATAGTAGGAATGGCATTTTGGAGAGGTGATGCAGTGAAGATGGGAGAAGATATAGATGTGTATGTCTAACTCGCTGAACGCGGTGGTTGGTGTAGCGAATTCAACGCCAATGGATTTGGTTATCTTTTGAATCGGGAGGGATACAGTTACTGTATCAGTAATAATGGCTATTGTTGATATATTATGTTTAACAAACAGGCGGCGTTGCGGATATCCAAACTTCAATTAGGCGTCCCATTGCGGGGTCTCAGCTTGTGATCTCCAGATCTTATTATATGATCCCGTCAATCAGATGCTTTGATTGTATTCCATGTCTACATGAGATTACTTTCTCATGATATCTTTCTGTAGATGCGCATTGACACGTTGTCGCAGGCCAAGCGCTGTTGGAAACCTTGTTACTAATAACGCCGTGCGATGACCTTTATATAAGCTCAGCTAGGAGGCTACAAACAATACAACATACACTCTCTCCTAATCTTCCGTCTAAAATACCCGCACCTAACCGTGCGACACACGTTGATAGACCGTGCTTGCCAAATCGGGCTAGTTCGCGTTTCGACTCATTCTTGGTCAGTCAATGGTTCACTGTGCCACACTAGTACGGTACATTGCATGCATGGGTACTCTCAAAGAGTGAAATTCGTCATGTTGGCCAGAAAGTGGTGATGTCAAAAGTTCTCTTATCGTAGGTAAATGCTGCGACATGTACTCTGCTAGTCTGGCGATCAATAATGAGTCAACAACGCTATTCACTGAAAGGCAGGTGCGACACGCCCTGCGCCTATGGCAGGACCCTAAGGACTAGGATAGCGATACATCGGATAGAAAATAATCGCATGTGGTTGTTTAGTATAAAAACAATACCTAGCCTGCCATCTCAGACCGGCACAGCATTCTTTTTAGCTCCTACACTTGATCTACACCTATTCAAACCCAACTCACGCGGTAGAAGTAGACAAACACGAATCAACACTCTGTAATGCCTGCAACGTCACCACCCAACGCCTCCACCACCCACCAAACCCCCAACAATGAACACGAAAACAACACCATCGTCAGCCTCCGCGGCCCCTGCCTCGAAAACACCCACTTCATCCACATCGCCATCGTAACCCCCACCGGAACCCCCCTCTACACCACCGGAACCCCCAATCGCACAACCCTCCTCCGCTCAGCCCTAAAACCCATCCAAGCCCTCGCCATCCTCTCCACCGGTGCCTCCACAAAATACTCCCTCACAGACGCAGACATAGCCCTCCTCTGCGCATCCCACAGCTCAGAACCACACCACATATCCCGCGCTCGCAGTATCCTCGCCCGAACCGGTGTACACGAGTCTGTACTAACATGTGGTGGACATGCCGCCATCAATCCGGCCGTGAACCGCGAGTGGGTGAAATGCGACTTCACGCCAACTGGTATCCATAGTAATTGCTCTGGCAAACATGCTGGGATGATTGCAGGTGCGCTTGCGTTGGGGGAACGGGCAGAGGGGTATCAGGAGCTAGAGCATCCGATGCAGAAGCGTGTTGGGAGGTTAACGGAGGAGATGAGTGCGTGTAAACCGGAAGAAGTGGCGTGGGCGGTCGATGGATGTAATCTTCCCGCGCCGGCGCTGCCGTTGGTCGGGTTGGCGAGGATGTTTGCTGGGCTTGCGGGGGCGAGGGATGGAATTGGGGAGGGGGCCGGGGAAGAGGGGGGTGATGAGATGAATGGCCAGCTTTCGAGGATCTTTGATGCTATGGCTACTTATCCTGAACTTGTAGGTGGTCAAGGACGGTTTTGTACGGAAATGATGACGGCGTTTCGGGGGTTGTTGGTTGGGAAGGTTGGCGCAGATGGGTGTTATGGTATTGGCATTCGAGCTTCTTCTTTGGAGAATGGTCACGGTCATGGTCATGGGGCCATGGGCATCGCAGTCAAGATTGAGGACGGGAATCTGGATATACTGTACGCAGCTATCCCGGAAATATTGGAGCAACTTGGTATTGGGACGCCAGAGATGCGGAGACAGTTGGATGGATGGCGGTTTCCCGTCATGAAGAATACGGCGGGGGTTGTGATAGGCAGGCTGGAGCATCGGTTTAAAATCAGGAAGGTTGGGGAGAGCAACGATGATTGAAATAGACTAAGTGATCTCGGATGCTGTGTTTCGGTGAATTCTAGACTGAGCCTAGGAGATGTTATTGTTAAATAGCTTCAGGACGTTACCGTGTTGTTACGAATATGTATTAATCTTGGAAATGTGGATGTTTTGTTGCAATGATTATCGGGTATTATGGATGATGTATATATGTCGCGACTCACATAGCTTCAGCCAGAAATTTACCCAATAGGTTGTATGTATGCGCGTCTGGCGCTATACTGCAACTGTAAATTCGCCCATGTCTCCAGGACGAAGTCGTAGATAACCCAATCGAGCTGAACACCTTTCACCGACCAACGAGTCCTCGCAAGATAGCCCCCCTTCTCATTTCCCTCAAGCTCATCATCCACCCAACCTCCCAGCCCAATTTCTACTCCACAGCGCCCTCCATAACCCCCTCCTCATCTTCTTCCTCATCAACCCCCAAATACTCATCAGCATCAAACTCCCCCTCCTCGTCCTCATCCTCCCCAATATCCAACTCCCCCTCACTATCCACCCACTCTCCATCCTCCATCGCATAATCCACCTCCTTTTCCACCTCCCTCCGCCTACCCTCCTCATCCACCATCCTCACCCTCACACCCTCCACCTGCATCTCCACCCGCCGTGCCAGCACCCCCATCACACGACGTACACCGTACATATACCCCAACGCCCTCACAACAGCACGCATGTCCTCCTGCGTAATACTCTGACCATTCTTCTCGAACAGCATGCGCGAGCAAATGGGACAGGTGTTGCTAGTGTTGAGCCAGGCGGATAGACATTCGACGCCGAGGATGTGGCTGCAGGCTGTTATCCGGAGGGCGGGGTGTAAGGTCGATGTTGGTGTTGGGGTTTGGGTGGTGTGGGGGTGGATGGCTAGAGGGTCGTTGCAGATGTAACAGTCTTGGGAGGCGTGGGAGGTCGAGGGTGTGATTTTCTGGGTGCCGAGGCGGAGGAAGTCGGGTTTGGAGGGGAAGGGGGCCATGGTTGAAAGTTGATGTCTTCTTGGAAAAGGGTTGGGGGTCGAGGATTGGGGTCTGGTGAGGTGGAGATCTTGGTATAAGGTGTGTGAGGTGGTTGTAGAATTTTAGAGAGATGTTGGAGGAGGGGCGCGTTGAGTATGGTTGTGGGGGTTGCGGCGGTGGGTGAGAGAGCCGTGAGCGGGTAGTGGGAAAGACGCAGTGAAGCAGGTTGCTGCAGCCTCTACAGCCTGTGTGAATGACGAACGAAGCTTGAGACTATATTTCACCGTATCGACGAATGCCAGTAGTGAGCGACAAGTTTACTTACTTGTTCTTCGGCTGCCCAATCATCCTCAAAAGTCTGCTGATCTAAATGGCGGGACTGATATCAGACATTCAGGGGCGCACCTGGTCGACTTAAGATCTGTTTCCGTACCTCCTACGCCTCGGAATACTTATTTTGATGCCTGGTCATGACGCTACACTGGATTGTATACACCTATCTGCCAGTGGCATGTGTGAACAGACACCGAGTTGATAATAGTAGGGGACATGAAGGTCGCTTTGGTCTTCTCCCAATACTAGACTTTAATCATAATGGTGACATGAAGTGTAGTTGAAATAAAAGTACATCTGATTGGTGTACACTAAAAGTGACTATCAGACGCACCCCAGATTTTGCGCCCCCAAACTGTAGTTCTTCTGCTACACGAGTAGTGGGTCTCAAGAGGAAATTGTGGAGCGGACGATGATGTCTGGCGCTACAATTTCAGAGGTTCGACCATATCGTAGGTTCCATTACGGACCATGTGAAGATTCGGCCATTAATATCCGAATTGACCTATCGCGACAAATGCGTTCTCTTTGTGACATTTCAGCATTGGTGGGTTGGAATTCAGAAGTGGTGAGCGGATGTGGCCTAGCGCGACAATGGCTGAAGAAGCGACCTCGGGACGGTTTTCACATGGGCACATAAGGGCAGAGCGCGCAATCCGCTCTACCCCCGTCAGGACACGAAAGCACCTCATCATTTCCAAGCACCCCAAAATACGTCTTCAAGGGCTACAGCCGGCATGGAGGAATCGCAGCGAGAAATCTCACGATGCACATGCGACCTGTTTCACCGGATCGTGAGACGCGACGTGTCTTCTTTCCGGTGAGGGCGGACGTGAGTCATAGGCCGGTGGCGGAGATGACGGCCGATGCGCGATGCGCAGCCAGCACCCAACGGCTGCGCGAGGTTGCAGTCGCTGCTTTGTCGACGTGTCGCATGTGATGAGGATTGCCGTTGCGGTTCTGCGCAGTCACCTTGTTCTCGCTCCTTGATCTCTGTCGTTGTTTGCACGGCGGGCTTTGTCGCTTGTGTTGTTGCTCCGAGTGCATGCCGCACCCGCTGGGAACACACAGCACGTCGCACCTGTCTCAGCGCAGCGCACGCATTCCAGGGCGGCAACAAGAGAGTTCCTCGCCAGTGGCGGGACGCAGGTCGCGATGTTGCGCGGCGATGAGAATTTTCACCGTCGCCGTCGCCGTTTCGAATCCTCGGTGCGGCAAGTGAGGCGACGGGGTTGAGTGGTCGAAGCGAATTCGGGGGGGCATGGCTGGTTCCGGGCCAGAGCGGCGTCATCGCTGGTCATGGGAAGGAACGGCAGGCAGGCAGACTCTGCGCGCGTCGGTGTCGCGACATGCACGACGACAGCACCGTCGGGCGTGGCATGATGAAGCGTGAAGGCGGCCTCGCCCCGGCCTGCAGCAGCCAGCAGGCGCGGTGACGGCGCAGGGTGAGGGCGGGCGGCGATGCGCATGAGGGTGCAGCACTGCAGCCCCTTTTCTGCACCCAAAATTCTGCTGGTGCGCTAAAGCAGCAGGCGGCGCTAGACCGCATCCGCACGCCCATCCCTGTCGCCGGCGCCGCACAGACCGCCCCGATGCCAGGCTGCAACGCCTATAAAGGGGCGGGCTCCCCCCGTTCTTTGCCAGCCTTTTCCGACTTGCTCCTGTCGCCGCCTCACGTCAACCTCCCCGCACACCCACGCCGCAGCCCGAAAACTCCAGTTCTCCGCCTGCGCGCCCGCTAATACTGCGATCTGGGACTTACTTGCGTGCTGACTTTGCACTCTTACGCTCTCTCAGAAGCCGAGGAGCAAATTCGCGGTTGGCGCTAGCCTCATTCGCTTGCCACAGCATTGGGAGAGCCACACTACCATCCGCATCTCCAGAAGAGGACCCGCCAAAGGCTTGCTGGCTTCGCTTTTGGTCTCTCCACCACATCACCACTAACCCCCCCTGTCGACTGTCGCATCAGACAGCCGCGCGCCATCGGCGACTTTACTTGTCAGCGTTTGCGAGGGACACATTCGATTGTAGCTCTCCTGCGTCCGGTACTTGCTCCACCCTACCTGCACGCATAGTCCCTCTCCATACACCCTTCGCTGTCGACCGACGCTCGCATCTCCGCGCGATCTCGTAGTCCACTGGCTTGACCGTTGCTGTCGCTCAAGAATCTCTTCTGACCTGCGCAGTCTGCCAAGATCATATCTCTCCTCTCGAGCTCACACTCGGATACCATCCTCAATTAATATCATCATGGATCCCAACTCTCTCGTCTCCCACCCGTCCACCGCCGCACAGGCAAAGACGGTAAGATAGTGATGTTGCAACTCTGCTCCAAAATCATTCTGACATTCTCTCTTTAGTTCGTGGCTCCAGGGTCCCTCGCGTTCCCTAACAGTGCGGACCTGACCCCACCTTCTTCTGAGAAGAATGCGCAACAGGATGCCAACAACGCGAACGGTGTTGCGACTCCTGCGGCTACCCCCGATACCAATGGTCAAGTGCCTTCTGGTATCGTGCCGACTCTTCAGAACATCGTAGCTACCGTCAACCTTTCTGCTCGCCTTGACCTCAAGACCATTGCTCTCCACGCCCGCAATGCCGAGTACAACCCCAAGCGTTTCGCTGCGGTCATCATGCGCATCCGTGAGCCCAAGACAACGGCTTTGGTCTTCGCGAGTGGAAAGATGGTTGTGACTGGTGCCAAATCTGAAGACGATAGCCGCCTCGCTTCCCGCAAATATGCGCGGATCATCCAGAAGCTGGGGTTCAATGCAAAGTTCACCGTACGTTGTACTGGACTAACCATCCTTGGCCCATGCTAACAGTGACAATAGGACTTCAAGATTCAGAACATCGTTGGCTCCTGCGACATCAAGTTCCCCATTCGCTTGGAGGGTCTTGCGTCGCGCCATCATACTTTCTCGTCTTACGAGCCTGAGCTGTTCCCTGGTCTTATCTACCGCATGATGAAGCCGAAGATTGTCTTGCTCATCTTCGTCAGTGGCAAGATCGTGCTCACCGGTGCCAAAGTCCGTGAGGAGATCTACCAGGCTTTCGAGCTCATCTACCCTGTCTTGTCCGACTTCCGCAAGTCGTGAAGAACCATCGTCAGCCACCTCCATTGGTGCAACAACAGAGCTCGGACTAGCCGTGAATGGCAATGACTCCAGCTCTTCTCCCTTCTACAAAACAACAATTGTCTTTTATTTGCGGCATTGCATGGCGTTATATTGGGGTGTGGCTCTTCTCAAAATTCCCACAAGAACATTCTCGAAACGATTAGACATCGACCTCAACGTGGTGGGGAGCACAAACTTGTCTCCAGTAATGATGAGCGCAGAGGCTTCTTTTCTTATATTGAACACACGGTACGATTACGTTGGCGAGTATGGTTGGCGGGTCGGTTGGTTACGTATCACACAGGGTGGTACCGAGATTGTTTTACCGCGACTGAGCGACAGGCACAATTACGTGCTAGTGCGGGCGTAAAAGTCTGCACGGAGAGGCTCGTCATGGGTTGACGGTATGATGCCTGAGCTTCTCATGGAATGTGTTTTTCAGCATCTAGTATCATGGGTCATATACTTCCTCCCTCTGTCCGTGGGGTTGATAGGCAGTAATGTCATCATGATATACAATATGCTGTCTTGACCACGTATCTGTGATGACTTCATTTGAGATTGGAAAACCAAGTTTCGGTCTCAAAGGACGTTGTATGCATGTCTGTACTATTAAGGGTCGGTATAATAGTGGGTGACTTAACCACACATGACCATGACACCCTCTCGCGCGTCTGCAACAAGTGACAAATATCCCATGTACGTATGGGACGACACCCTCCTATTAGTAATATCTAGTGTATTCCCGCATCACTACTCCGCTCCAACATCTTCCATGACCTGACAAGATCTCTTCGCCGCGGCAAAGCCCTATTCCCCGTCCGTCCGTCCGTCCGTCCGTCCACCCAGCCTTCAATGCTAGACCGACCGTGTCGCTCCCTTCTCAATCACCACCTTGGCCCTGATTATTCTCCCTCTCTCCAACCCTCAATGATCTCCATGCGTGCTCTGCATATAATCTCCTTCCGCGGTGCATCTAGCCTCTGCCGCTAGCATGGTGTTCAGCGCCTCTTCCCGCAACGCAGCTCACCGTGTGAACACCATGGACTATGTATGCAGCTTGCCACCCCCTCGGAGCAACCACTCATCACTGCCGTGTATTGACACCCATCAAGTGCGTATTTGAATATCCCAATTCTTCTCACTCATCCTTCACCCCCCGTTAATCTGATATCCATACTGATACGGCAATTCGCCCACTCCAGGGGAAGGATGTAACCGTATACTCCCACTCCCGGCGCTCGACAACGACGCACCGCCCAACGACTCCTCGCTTGAGAGAATCGTCGACTGACTACGATGAACGGGATATATCAATACACTGCCCGTTTCCGATCCCTGGCCCATGGAGCGCAAGGAAGGGTTCGAGTATGCGTGATACATCGAGTGTCGCGACGGCGTGCGTGAACGCGGTGTACCGTATACACCTGAGGACTCGCGGGGCCGTTGGGTAGAAAGGGCCGTGCGTAGGGTATTAGGGCTATGTGGACTTTGTTCGCTGCTTCTTAGACTGCTGGAGAGACTACTGCGGTCGTCGTTGTCGTCGCTGTACGATACTACGGAGCGCTGGCGATCGAGTTGGGGTGTTCGGTAGGGGATGTGTGAGGTTGAAGTGGTACTCGTTTCTAGGGATGATTCTGTGGGTGCGAGACTGCGAGTATCAGATGCGATGCTTTGCGCGCGAGCTTCTTCGATGACTTCGGGATCGAGGTCTGTCATGCCGTTTAGTATGTCGGCGAAGACGGCCATGATGGTGCGGAAGTCGGGTTCGGTGAGGCTGTCGCAGGAGAAGCGTGCGGATTCGTATTGGGCGAGGAAAGTGGGGCCGAGGGACGGGGGGTTGATGAGACCGAAAGAAGAGAGGCGCGCGAGGTATTCGCGGACGCCCATTGCGCGGGGACGTTGGAGGAGTGTGACGATTTGGGCGTCTGGGAGGGGCGGCCCGTTGGCTGGGTATTGCTGGTAGGTGTCTTCGAGGGCGGGGTCTGAGGGCGCAAGGGAGACCGCTTTTGCTTCGATGAGGTTGGGAAGTTCGCAGATTACGCTCCAGTATTGCAAATTGGGGAGATCTGGGGAGGAAGGCGAGGCCCAGCCTGGGTGTGAGATGCGGCCCCAGGGCGGGGATTTAGGGTCGATGTGGAGGATCGTGGTGTCTAGTGCGTGATGGTGACCCTTCTTTTTCACTTTCTTATCCCTGGTCTTCTCCTTTTTGATCTCCTCGCTGTACTGCCTCTCGATCCCCTCCTCGTCAACCCCTTCCTCTACAATCTGACCATACTCTCCCCTAACATCCCTTGGCCTACTATCCCACGCCACTACCGCACTCCTCCGTAAATGCCGGACAACCATCCTCCTAACACCCTTGCCGACTTCTCCGTCCTCAACAGGCAAATAGCCCTTTGGAATCGCCGCCAACACCGTCCTATTAGTGTATATGCGCGTCGAGTAAATGAGCAGCACAATGATGCCCGTGAGCACATAAACGCCTCCAATCACAAAGAGCTTCTGGATCTCGCTCGTCCGGATGGACTGGTATATCGTGTCGCCGGGGCTCACGCAGAGCAGAATGATGGTGAGAACGAGGAGCGCCGTATAGGTCGTCGAGTACCAGATGCGGAATAAAGGGATGCGCATGATGGCGGCCGGTGGGTGGGGGCGTGCGTGGAGAGCAGGGTATGCATTGGTGACGGGTGAGGTTTTACGATATAATTAATGATTATGGTCTTTACGCGCTGGTGGTGTTACATGGTGCGATAGGGAGAAGGGGGTGGGTGTTGTTGCGGTGGTGATGTTGGAGCAAGGAAGGTGCCAAGGCACTGACGCATGCGCGCATGCATGCACGCACGTTGACCCGTTGTAGCGCATCTTTGTATCCACTTGCCATCGCGACACCGACCAACGCCGAATCTTGCAAGATCAAGGTTTACAAACCTTGTCTAGTTCGGGATCAAAACATAAACACCCCCAGAGTAGGCCCTGTGCCTAGGATCAAATGCCATAGGTATTTGGAATCCCAGACGATGCCGGTCTCAAGCTAGAGCAAGTACTGCAAAGCAATATAAGCGCACATATTTCTACCTAATGTTCGATTCCTTTCAAATACGATGGATGTCACTCAAGCAAGCAGTATACTACCTACCATCTCACGCGCTAGATAGACATTTATTCGGTCCACCCTCGACACTTCACGGAAAAGAAACAGAAACCCCCTTCGAGCCTCAAATTAGATACAGACTTCGTCGACTCAATCAACTCTCCTCGGGCCAATGGACGACTCGCGAAAGTCTTTGTGATTATGAGTGTACTTAATCTTATTGGGTTGACGCAAATCACTAACAACTATGGTATTCGACATCCGATCCTCCGTATCTCGTCAATAGTCGTATGGAGTCTTGTCATGTGCGGGTTCCATAAGACGACAAGCAGATCACACTAGATCTAACTAGACTTCATCTCAGCATCCTATCATACAAATCATGATCGGCCCACCCCAGTCTACTTGTCTGTTGGTCCATTCATCTGACTCATTTCTCACTTCTCACTCCCAACAATAGCCTCCCTCATCTAAGCAAAATAGCTCTTCCAAAGCACACCCTCCAAATCCTCCAACTGCTCTTGTTCAAACGCCTATTAATCCGTTAGCACACGATACACTCTTTTTCCTCTCACGCTGTAGAATCCAAACTTACCTTTACATCAACATGCCAAGTATCCTGTCTCGTCTTCTTGAAATCCGCAAGCACACTCTTGACACTCTTGCCCACCATGCCTGGATCCCCCGCCGCTTTACGTGCCAACGTCGCCAGCACATCCGGCAACCAGCTCGGCGGCGGACTCTGATACGGAAACGCCTGTATCAGACTGCCCAGTCCCAACACCGCCGCATGTCGCGTGAGCACCAACTTGCCCTGCTCAGGGGTCGGCGTACCCGGGATTTTAGACTTGGGCAGAGGGTTCTTGATGAGCTGCTTGGTGAAGCGCTCTTTCAGTGTTGAGACTTGGCGGTCGCGGAATGCAAGTGGCGAGCAGCGTATCATTCCGGAGAGGGTGGTGCCGGCGCCCATGCGGACTTCGAGTTGGACGTCTGAGAGCATCGCAGAGACGCAATCGAACATGTTTCGCTGTTGTTCTTCGCTCATCAAGAATAGACGGCGGAAGTACAAGACTTGAATGTTGATGAGAATGCGGAGGCGCTGGTGCCATGATGTTGCAGTGCGACCAATACGAATCAAGGCTGCAATGAAGGAAGCGTCCTCGCCCTGGCGATGCGGTATGTTGGGTAGATGTCGGAAGACGTGGTAGGCGAGAGACTGAAGCTCAGGGTCTTCCTTGATGTCCATCATGTGTAACAGTTGTTCCATGAAGACATCAGGGAAGAATTTGGTGAGAGATGTACATTCGTAGGAGGAGAGCGTGGAATCGAGCCAGAGTAGAACCGTCTTGCCACCGGAGGTGTATGACGACGGGGTTTGTTGACCCGCGGGACGCTGTTGACGCCACGCTTCGAGGCGCTCAAACACTTCAGTGATGGTGCGGCTGAACTCCTCTGTGGGCTGGTAAGGACGCACACCGATTGAGGAAGCGTCTTTTTGCGCTTTGATCAATGTATTGACATCCTTGTATGATTCATGGTAGCGTGTGCGGTGGATGACTGCGATGGTTAGACCCATGGCCTCGCGTACGCCCTTGTAAGGATGATCCAGATGCTTCATCAGATCTTCTAGAATTGGCTTCTCCAAACGGAAATGCCAACCCGCATCTTGTATAGCTTGAGCAAGCAGATGGACCTTTGAACTCTCCTTGAAGGCCGCATTAGACTCCATGTCGAGCCTGAAACTGGCCAGCCAGTCGACCAGAGGCCATCCTCGGCGTGGATCCTTAGACTGGAGCACTACGTGCAGGAAGGTGGTCCAATAGCCAGAGTTCTCTGGTGTTAGGCCGTCTTGGAAGATTCCACGGACAATCGGGAAGACGTACTTCCAGACCTGTTCACGCTGTTCGGGCCTGAGGTCTGGTGCGCAGGAAAGCAGCGCCGCCATGATCTCTGCAGTTGCGCGATGCTGATGCTTATCGCTTCCGTCGCCATACACAGACTGGGTGAGATCCTTGATATCCTCAAACGTCGCTTCTGTCAATCCACAGAAGATTAGGTCGAACGAGTGAGTCAGTAGCATTGCGCTTGACATGCGGAAGCGATCAGCAGTGTTGTCCCGCGGCTCTTGCTTCATGAAAGCAAAATAATTCGAAAACCATGAACGAGTGAGATGTTTTGCAATCTTCTTGCGGACTTCTTCTTCGACATGGTCATAGGACATCTGAGGCGCATTTGGCTTGAATCCAGTCATGCTCTTATTCCAGACCAACCACCCGGGGTAGTCAGAGTCGACGTAGTACTTTGCTTCTGGCTGCGCGAAGGACGCGAGGTACTCTTCAGTCCAGTTGGGATCGTCGGGCCTGGTAGGCACTATGACCTTGTCTGGCAATTCTTCCTTTCCAAGCAAGTAGTTCTCGTAGTCGTGACCGGTGATTGCACGTGTTTGTATGACGGAGAACAATCCGATCATGGCTCCGGCATGCAAGCCACGTAAGCTAGGATGCTGGTCGATAGCACCCTTGGTGACAAGGTCGATCATCTCGTCGGACGCGATTGAATCATAGCGCATGCCTAGGTTGACCATGATGGCAGCTGTGCGGTTGGCCTTCTTCCAGTGCTCTGTATTGGCGATGACGACCAGCTCTTTTGACAAGTCGGCCTTCTTGCCTTCTATTCGAGCTCGCTTCTTCTTGATGTAATCTCGCCGCTTCGTGATCTTCGACTGGATGCTGTCATTCTCACTGGGATCGATGGCGTACGCAATCGCCTTGACAGATTCCGGTGACATGATGACCATACGCTCCGTTGCTTTGCCCATGTCCATAATCTGGAACATGGCATTGGTAGCAAGTTTCTGTACTGACGGCTTGTCAGCGCCAGTAACATCAATGAACGCCTTGATAAGCTTGGGCGTGAACCTCCAGTCACGACTAATTGTCTTTGCAAGACTACCGAACAGCAGAGCGAACATGGCTCCCTTGATGCGTGGATAATCGCTCTCTGCCACTGCCTTCACGAATGCATCCAGTAGTGGCGGAATAACGAGCGGTCTAGCACCCAGTATGCACTTGACGGCCGACTCATTGGCTGTCTGTGCAGTCCGTCGGATTTCAGTGTATAGAGATATACTTGATTCGGCAAGATCCAACAGAAGTAGCTTGTCTAAATCTGTCTTTGGTCGAGGATTGGCGTTGTGACGAAGTCGCTGAAGATGGTATACGTTCGCGCGTCGTACCAGCAGCGGTCGCGGATATTGCTTTCTCAGCCCGCTGAATTTGAAAGCTTGCTCGTCGTTTTCCAGTAGTCTAGTGATCCTATCGAGCACATGAGCAGAGCGCTCAATGCCGACATCGATGAACCACGAGCGGTAGGCGTTGTAGAGTGAGTTGAAGCAAGGGACATCGTCTGGTTGCTTCTCTATCAGGAAGCGGTGCACATTGTGAAGTACCTCACCAATCTGATGACGAAGATTGTGGATGAGCTTGTAGTTGCTGTCGTTGCGGCGGAGCGGATATCCAGACTCGTACTGAAAGGTGGGCTTGACTTCTTCGTCTTCGGCCTCTCCCAGACCAGCATCATCGTCGATACCTTCTGTGTCCATAGCATCAGAATCGGACTCGCTATCCGACTCAGTAACGCTACCTTCCGCTTGGTCATGTCTCACGTCGAACAGGACAGAGATACCAGAGATAATAAGTCTCAGCAGTACTAGGTTTCTCGAAACCTCGTCTGACCAGTCCTTGCCAGTGCCTTCGCGCTTGATTGGCGGGTCGGGCTGAGTCAGAGCTGTAAGAGCTTTCATGGCACTACTAGAATGCGATTCGAAGAGCTTGATGGCAAAGTCGATTTCCTCTGCGTTAGGAGAGTGCCACTTGATCTTCATCTTCTTCACATCCATCTGTCGACCCCACGACTCAGTCGACAAGCCTTGCTCGAGCTCATGGTCTTCGTAGATGGAGTAGTCTACTGTGTATGTGCAGGTCAAATTGAGCAGCAAATGATGCATGAAGTTGGAGACGTGGACAGTAGGTGTACCGCGGCACATCTGCTGCATGTACTCTGCAATTTTGAACAACTCGTCTTTCCACTCAAGAACAGCGTCGCCAACATGAACGACACACATGCTAAGAATACTGACATTCCACACGAGTGCGCGGTCACGAGGCAGGACCTCAGTACCAGTCGTTCGTGTCGAGCCGGCACCATTTTCGTCTATCTCGGTACGAATGCCGGCAAAGAGATGAGGCAAGAGGCGTTTTAGTGCTTTTTGAGGGTTGATCTTGACAAGACTGTTGCATATGAAAGCAATTGCATCTCGAGCTTGATGGATGACATGATTCGTGATGAAGTTCGCTATCTTATCAAGCGCAACATCATACAGCTCTGGCGAAAGAGCAGCAAGCAGCGGTGTGAAAGCAGCTGGTAGGTGGTTTACCACATACTCTTCCGGAGACCCAGTACGTACTCTAGACGCATCTGGGAGGTTCTCCAGAAGCGTGAAGACACGACCAAGGAACGAGATCAAGAATTCATTGAGCCCTGTCGTCGATGATCTCAGAATCATCGCCTCGTCCTCGTCACTCAACTCCTTATCGTAGTCAATTTCGAGATTGCCACCACTGCTCTCGAGGCGCTCTACTTGTTCTGTGATCCATTGCACAGCAAGCCCGGTATCACCACCAACGTCCGACATGGGCGAAGTCGCGCCATCTCGGGAACCGTCAGCGTCCGAGGCTTTCTTCGCCTTGGTGAGATCATGGAAGGGGACGAGGTAGCATACGCCTTGAACGTACTGCAGGGTGTGCAGGGTCTTTTCCAGGTCGTTTGCGTCAATGCCAGGAAGTGCAAGCCCGAGCACCGAGGTGACGTGGCACCGAAAGCCTTTTGTCTTGGCCATGATTTTGGACAGCATGTGCAACGCTCGAATGGACGAGATGGTGCGATGCACCTCAACGAGCCCCTGCATGGCCGGGTATATCCGGTGTAATGCACCTGGGAGAATCAGGTTGGGTTCCAGATAAGCCAGGCTCTGCAGTGTAGACAAGGCGTATTGCACAGCTTTGTCGCTCTTTGAAAAGATGCCCATGAAGGTCACCTCCCGTAAGCACAGCACGAAGCGCCGCTTGACTGCATCAGTCAGCCGTCGGTCTTGAGGCACGTCCATTTCGCCACTATGCTCTCGATTCCAACGCAGAACGAAGAAGTCGGCCAAATAGTATACAAATTGGGACAGCGGTCTCGTCCAACTGCCGGAATTTGAAGGGTGGAAGAACGTTTCTACTGCCTGAACAAGGCCTTCGAGTTTTGTCAGAACAGAGTCTGAGCTATCTACACATGCTGGGGACAGCGACATGGAGATTATGCGGGCAATGTGATGCGTGGACGGGTGCTTCCGAGGATCACGATCAAGCATAATGGCCAAGCCAGCTCCAAGATCAACGATCGGGCTATATGCTGATGTTGCTTGGCCTACGGGGATCTCGAGACGCCTCAAGACGGCGGTGAAGATGTGCGACGACTGCTCTGCCGTGAAGACGCCGTATTGTGAGAAGGGAATGTGCTCTGCTGTGAGACTGTCCCGCGCTAGCCTTGAGAGCGTATCGAGATAGTGTGCATCGAACAGTTTGGACCGATTGACCAGCGACCAGAGATGGAAGAATGTAGGTAGGTATTCCTGGGGGAGCAGTTGCTGCATATCTTCTGGCGCTGGGTGTGTAGGAAGCAGGAGGTTGAGTAGGCCGACTACAACAAACGCATTCTCGCTGAAGGACGTGCTGAAGAACGGCAGCAGTTCTTCGAATATGGCAGGTATCTCCTTGGGATCGAAGTACAGCTGGGCGAAGGTGCACATCTTGGTCAAGGTCCGGATGTTGCGCTTGACATTGGGCGGGTGCGAGCCTCCCGACTCCGAAGGCAAGACGAAGAGCTTCAATTCGCGGTAGAGGGGCCGCCAGTCGAGGATGAGGTCCTTGCCGGGCCGGAGATAGTGTTTGCGCCTGTCAAACGTCAGTCAGTGCTGTGAGGCGTGGGTAGTGTAGCAGGGCCATTGGACTCACTTGGTCAAGACCATGAACATGCTCGCAAAGCGCTCGGCCACCAGGTAGTCCAGCCCTGGAGCCAGTGCCAGCTCGTAGTAGAGGTTCACCAGCTTCACGCGCGTGCTACGGGGCAGGTCGAACTTGAGCGACAGCCATCCGCGAATCTCGCGCGTCCAGTGCACTGCGCCCGGCGCAAAGTCGCCCGCGGACACGGCAATGTAGAGGTGCTTGAGGCATGTGTTGAGGCTCTCCTCGCGCTCCGCCTGGTCCTCGGTCTGGTAGGGCAGGTACTTGTCGTAGGGGAAGGTGCGCGGGCGACCTCTCTCGTCTTGGCCATGGAGGCTGCCGTTGGACTGCCGCCAGTCGCCACCGGGCGAAGTCGCGCCAGATGTGTTGGGGCCAGAGCCGCCGTCGAGAGCGCCCATGAGCTGGGATATGCGTTCGCTGACTGCCATGGTGCCGGGGGGGGGCAGGTGCCAGAGGGCCGTGGCAGTGGGGGCGGGCTGGGAGGGTGCCTACGGGGCGGGCGAGGAGGTTTGGCGGGGTGATGGCATCAAACGATGGCTAGCAATGCGCAATCAGGGCGGCGGAAGCTTGTGGGTGTCTGTGGGGTGTCTGTGGACACTGCGTGTTAGCAAAGATGGCGGCATGGGCCAGTAGGCTGCGCGGGACTTGGTGGTCGACGTAACCACACGACACCAGGCCGAGCGGTCATCCATGGCCGCCGGGGGGCCACAACGTACGTCAGGTAGAGGGCGGAGTGCACGCTATAATGGCGGCTGCGTAGGTCGTAGGCGCTGGACGAGCGGGATGTGATGTGTGGAGCTGGTGGGCGACGACGTGACCACCAGAGCTCGAGTGCAGCAGTCGCAGCAGCAGTCGCAGCAGCAGTCGGCCGGTTCACGCTGGTAGCCGGCGCCGGGTTCGCTACGATCAATGTCCTGGCAGGCGGTTAGCAGCTGTCTGTGCGTACCGTGCAGCGGCAGTAGGCGAACGACGTGGCCGCCAGCCTCGAGCCCGAGCCCAGGCCGTGCAACTGGCTCCAGGGCGGGCAACCCAACCTTGGAACGACCTAGACGTGACTGCACAGTCCACAGAGCCTTTTTCCTTCTTCGACACGTCGACTATGAGCGAGGCTACGAGCTGATATCCCTTCCCGGACTTGGGGCCTACACGCGCGCGCTACATATCCACCGCCGCCCAGGCACGCGCAGACGCGCAAGCCAGAGGCAAAAACCACGCCGTAAGCACTGAAGCTTCCATCTTGTTCCTTGTTCCTAGCGTCACCATTTCCCCTTGTCCTTCCACCCGCCATGCATTCCTTCTCCTTGGCTAGCAACTTTCACCCTTTCCTTCTCTCTGCATATTCGTCCTGGGGGAGGGAGGACACGGGTTGGTGGCACGACACGCGACACGGCTCCCAACTGTCTCCAGCGGGGATTAAAGTCCCGCTGTTCTGCTGCGCCACACCCTCTCGACCACCAATATCGATACAACCAACCCTGTTGAGCATCACACATCTCGGCTCATCTGTTGACTGTCGGGCACAAGGACACCATGGCTTCCTACTACAATGTCGACGCCATCCTCACCGACGCCCAAAAGGTGCCTTGCACCTTTGAGCTTACAGTCCCTGGTCTCGGCTATCTCGAAGGCAACATGAGCGGTGATATCAAACAAGGCTCCAAAGTCGAGCTACCACTGTGGCTCGGTGAGATGCTCGCATTGAGGTAATGACTGATTCTGCACCACTTGTAATCGCATGTATTCATTCTGTCGTAGCCACAGTCTAAACACGTCCGCCTTTCTCACTCTGGATCCCCCCTCTGCACTCGCCCCACGCGTTATGAACGCGCTCAAAGCAGACCCCCGCACTGTCGATCTTCGAGCACTAGCACCGCACTTTTACAATCTCGGCGCGAGAATACTCGAGCTTTTTGAGGAAGAGGAAATGATTGAAGTTCTAAGTGATGTAGTTTTGGCCCACAATCTCTCTATTTTCAGGTACTGATACGGTGCAGACATTCAAGTCGAGATC
The DNA here is from genome assembly GCA_010093695.1 of Plenodomus tracheiphilus IPT5. Classification (NCBI taxonomy): domain Eukaryota; kingdom Fungi; phylum Ascomycota; class Dothideomycetes; order Pleosporales; family Leptosphaeriaceae; genus Plenodomus; species Plenodomus tracheiphilus. The sequence goes on from MU006309.1 coordinate 438,282, forward strand.
GGCGGTCATCGCTGATCAGGCTCATAATCCACGAGGAGCACTTGGTGAAGGGGCAGACTTCATGCGAGGCTTAGACGAGAACGAGCGGCAATGCAAGTCACCCTCCGTGCGTGTCATGTAGTTGCTGACCCAAGACCAGTGTTTCGAGCCGCACATGACAGCGCCAAGGGCGTGCGAACGTGGATGACGGATCTCAAAAAGAAGTGAAGCCCTTCTCGAGCATGTATGGTGCATACACGCATGGCATAAGCCACCGTGGCAAGCATAAGTCATCCCCGCCGTAAGGAGGTTGACGATACGAGTGTTCCGGCAGAATCCCAGGATTGGCTGTACAACACTTGGGTCGTACTGGGGAAAATGAAAAGATGATTCAATGGAAAGAAAACACGACCAGTGCAAGATGGCAAACGATGCAAACGCTCAAGAGCAAGTCATTAAACGCCTACCTTGAAATTACAATACAATACCTCAAGTCGACTCGCCCCCTGAAGTCAAATGTTGTGATGAACCACACAATCACCTCATTGCAGCTCCAAGATTACTGTTTTGTAACAAGGCAATCAGCTGCTCTGGTGGATATCCAAGAAACACAGGGCCATTGAAAACCATCTGTGGGATCACGTTCGGCACTCCGCTGTCTTTACTTGGGGACTCTGGTGTCCGCAACGGTGGATGAGGGTGTGATAGCGGTGGAGTTGGTAGGGGAACCTGCTCGGGCTGTTGTGGAGGTTGGGGTCTCGGTGTGGCAGCAGGTTGTCTTGATGTCTTGCCCAACATAGCGCTATGATCGAACGGGCATTTTCCAGCTTTCTGCGGTGTTGCACCTGTGGTTGCCCCTTGCTCAGTAGGTAGCTGTGGCGATGCAGTCGGTACAGAACCCACTGACGATGAACTGTCGGCGTTTGTGTACTTGGCGGGTATTTTGATACCCCATGGCCGGCTTGGTGATTCCCCAACTCTCACTTCTTGGAGTGGTCGGTCAAAGCGTGCAGTCCGTGCCTCATCTGGATCCGGGCCTTCTGGTTCAGAATCTTCGGGCGGCGGTGTGCCTCCCTGCAGACTTGCTGACACTGCTGTGGCCCACCTATGGACTTTGGCATCTGCTTTGGCATCGGCATTGAGCTCGGGGGCAGCTTCAGGCTCTTCTTCGATGGCATCCTCAGGCTCTTCAGGAAGCCAAGCTTGGTGCTTCTGCCCTAACCCTTGGATCATGTTGACCAGATTGCCGTACTTTCTATCCAGCTGTTCTATGCTCTCCGTGTTGCTTTGAAAACGAGTGATGCAATCCTCGTGGCTTCGTGGCAGCTCGTGCTTGTGTTTTTCAAAGTATTTTGCAACCTCCTCGGGATCATGCTGGTCCATGAAGCGAATTGGACAGACAGCAGCGGACCCAGAGGCAGCCACAGAGGCAGTGGCTGACGCGACATCATTTCCACAGATCTCCGCGCGGATGGGATCGTTGAAGGATGCACGATGTGATCTTCTCCCACATTGACTCAACCGAGAAGTGGAACTGCGTGGCGTAGCAATAGGACTTCGTCTGTCGGCCGTAGAGGCGAAGGGGCAACTCAATTTGCTTGGGGTTCCAGCGACAGTGAAGTCTCTCTCCAAGGGCGACTTGACTGTATCGGCTTGGGTCTCTGACGGGGTGGTAGAGCCATCTGCAGACGGCCCGCTCCAGATCTTGACACCTGACTCTCCATTAGACATGCGCAGCGTCAGTGTAGCTTCTTCGGCCTTCTGTATAACCACGGCGCGACTCTTGCGTTCCACATCGTCACTGTGTGCTAGCTGCTCTACGAGGTTGGCATATGCCCGCGGCAGCTCACCGCCTACACGTTCAAGATTCTGCAGGAAGGCTATATGGTCTTGTGACAGCGTCGCTGGTGTGAACCGCTTCAAAAGGTCGAGGTACTGCCACCTGTTAGCTAGAAATCGCTACTAGAGGGCTACAGAATGGAGAAGGTAAGATCGAGGTCAGGAAATGTGGTTGTTGTCTGTCAAAGCCGCTTTGCAGCTGCAGGTCTAGAGCTAAGTTTTTTCATCACAGAAAGGAGACAAGAAGAGATTTCCATCACATACCTGTTGTTTCGCCCATGACAGCTTGCTTTCAAGCTGCCGCTGCTGGTCGAAGAGGGCCTGGTACTCCCCGCTCAACGCTACAAAGCCTTCCGCAAGCTGCTCAGCCAGCTGGACAGTGTTGTTCTGCGCCTCCTCAGCCATGGCGTGTCGTCAGTGAAAGGGAGAATACGGCAATACGCAAGACGGATCACAAGTGGTGGAGGAGAACAGCTCTGATGACGCGGCAAGTGAGGCTCGCGGTTGGCAAAGGTCGACAGATGGGCGGAAGCCCGGCAAAGACACGACAGGGCCGAAGCGAAAGAAGAGCCGCGCCACGCTTAGTCACGCACTCCCAGCCACAGAAGCGACGCGGACGAGGCCCCCGAGCAGCGAGGCTCCTTGTGCGTTTCTTGGTAGGCGCGTCAGTGTCACTGCGCCCGGGGCCTGTTACGTAGCATCTTGCCATTGCGCTGCGCTCCTTGACCAACATGCGGTTCGCTGCATAAACTGGCGTCTGATCACCGTACTCCTCTGGTCGAGCCTCTCCCGCGACTCTGAATATTGTCCAGTATAGACCCTGGTCCGCGTACCTCGACATCACCATCATGGGCTCACTCCACGATTCTCGCATACACAAGTGGTTCGCAACGTCTCCTCCAGTCACATGGACGGTGAGACACTTGCGAGAGCTGCTTATTGGGTCCCTGAAGCAAGGCCCCATTCCTCAGCATGTCGCCTTCGTCATGGATGGAAACAGGCGGTTTGCGCGTAATCACCACATTGAGACTGTAGAAGGGCACAACCTTGGGTTTGAGTCGCTGGCGAGGGTATGGTCTCATCACACACGTCCACTTACTACTTATGCTGATAAGCCATCCAGATCCTCGAGGTGTGTTACAAGACCGGCGTCAAGGTAGTCACAATCTACGCGTTCAGCATAGAGAACTTCAAGCGCTCCAAGCACGAAGTGGATGCGCTCATGTCCATGGCCAAGGTGAAGCTGCAACAATTAGCAGAGCACGGCGCTCTGCTAGACAGATATGGTGCATCCGTACGGGTGTTGGGTCAGCGCGAGCTCATCCAGCCCGACGTGCTGATGGCAGTCGACAAAGCTGTTGCAATGACCGCACACAACAAAAGGTGATTGCCAGCCCGACTCGTTTGACTTGAAACATGGCTAACACTGAACAGAGCTGTGTTGAACGTCTGTTTCCCTTACACTTCGCGGCATGAGATGACGACTGCTGTCATGAAGACGGTCGAGACATACGGTACACCCATCCACAACCTCCCTACACCTTCGAAACGCACTTTCTCCGAATCCCACATAGCACAGCATATCCGGAAACAAATGCTTGAGGAAGACACAGATGTAGGGGCGGAACTGTCTGACGAGCGATTGTCAGATGGCTCCAAAGACACAATCCTTGCTGAAGACGAGCGGTCTTCATCGACCTCAACAGTCATCAACCCATCTGAAAAGGATGACTCGGCGTACGGTCCTGCATTTCTCGACCCTGAGACGATTAGCGCGCAGACCCTGACAGACAATATGATGACAGCTGATGCCCCGCCATTAGACTTGCTTGTCCGGACGTCTGGCGTGGAGCGGCTGAGCGACTTTATGCTGTGGCAGTGCCACGAAAACACATCCATTGTCTTTCTCAAGTGTCTGTGGCCAGACTTTGATTTGTGGCAGTTCCTTCCTGTACTGGTGGAGTGGCAGTGGCAGCAAAAAAAGCTACTGGAAGAGCAACAACGAGGACGAGGGCGGTCCAAGTTGGATTGATACAACCCAGCAATGCACAACCCTTTTGAAACACAGCGACTCAGATTAGGAGGGAGAGCCTTCCGAGATGCGAGTGCGCCGACGATACCCCAAACAGAGCGCAACCATTCATACACACACTCTAGCGAAGTCCATCCTATAGCGAACCAACAATGCAAACCATGCCGATCTTCCGAGGCCGAGACCCCGCCAGACTTGATAATCGTTCACAGCTTGGCGCAACTCGCGTGACATGTGCACAACAAATGACATGCGTCGAAGTTGTTATCTTGTGGATGGTTGCGCCGTCCTACCGAACATAGCGACCAATCTGATGTGCGCTAATTGACATAGTGTGCAGGCCCTCTGCGTCGCGAGCCTGACTTGTTCAAACGTCATCTCCAACACTCATGCACGTTGGCACCACGCTGCCGAGCCTTGCTTATATCTTGCTCACTGCGCCGCATTTCCTGTATCTTACTTTTGTTGCGTCAGCTTATGTATCTGCGGGATTCTGCAATCTGACTTTTGTGCCTTGAATTCATCCTTGTGCCCGGCATCTGATTACACTGCGTTGCGGGGAAGTGAGAGTAAGCTTCCAGAAGCACTGCATTGCATTCCAACGATCCTTGTCGGCAACGAATACCGTTTGCGACCACAGTATCAACAACAACTGAAAACAACAAGTCAAACCTACACATACTCGATCCATGCTCTACTCATCCGGAATCAAAATCTGGCGCCTCCAAACACCTCTTACAAATATGTCGACGCCAAACCTCTTAACCCTCCCCGTCGAACTCCGGGAACTAATCTACGAATTCCTCTTCAGCAGCTACACCATACGTCACGGCTTCAAACACCCCGGCACCGCGACCGAAGATAACGACGACCCTTCAACCCGCACAGCCCTCCTCTTAACCTCTCGCCAAATCTACACCGAATCCTGGCGCCACCTCCCCTTGAACTGTACCCTGCACTTCCGCGGCACAGAAAACCTCCTCCAAACCCTCTTCTCCCTCGACCAATCTACAATCACGCGTCTGCGACACATCAAACTCCGCGGCTACCCTTTTCCCCTCTACCTCTCCGGCCGCGCAGAATACTACCCCACGTACTATGCCGCAAACGCCTTATCCCTGTTTCCAGGCCTGTGTCTCGATACGCTGACGGTGGAAGACTGCTGGCATGGCTTCGGCATGGGCGACGGCTGGCGCGATCTAACAACCTACTTTGACATTGAAGCGCTGTTGAAATGCGATGCATGGAGGGAATTAGTTTACATAACGCCTTGCACAGACTTCATTGCCTCGGGCTACGATGCACGTAGAAAACGCCTCGCGCAGCCGCAGACTTGGGACTCTTTGCTCAAGGAGAGAGACGGCGAGGATGCGGGCGCGGGCGTGGAAATGTGGATTGTACCGTTTAGTCAGGAGGATGCGGTGGGGGATGTGAAGACGGAGGACGGCAGGGTTATGATGCCGTGGAATGCAAGGCCTGGTCATGAAGTCACGGAGAATTGGAGGTTGGGGACGCCGGAGCAGGAGATGAAGGGCGAGGTTCGGATTGTGGCGAGGAGGGGCAAACGCGCGAGGGCGGTGCAGTTGGGGCTTACGCAGAAGACGAGCTGGAAGGAGTTGAAGAAGAAGGAGGGCGGGTTTGCGCCAGAAGGTATGTTTTGCAAACTTGATGGTTTTGATGGTCTGTGAGTGGTGGTGCTAATTGAAGTAACAGGATGGACGCCTTACCACAATGACATGGCCGATGCTGTGGGATGGATTTATGGCGGATGGGGAAGGAGAATGCAACTTGCAAATTCGGCGTTGAGTAGCTGACTATATCCTTTTGTTACGCAGCCTGTCAACGCGGCGTGGATGACCCGATGAAGTCATTGCATCCTTGTAACGGAGGAACTGCTTTCGTCTTTGAAGAACAGTCTTCGAAAGTTAGCCTTGGAATACTCAAGTACCCAAGACTTTTCAATCTCAGAAATCTCAAACTCCCACATAGCACTCGGACTAAACACCAACCATATAACAATGAGACTCGTATATTTACTATGCAATCTCCACTCCTACCCAGCACATTAGCCAAAAGCAAAACTCCATAAAAGCGCCAACGCCACTCAAAAGTGAAAAACTATCGTGACTATGTATGTACACATGTATCATGCTCGTTCTTCGAATGACAGAAAATGGGGGAAGGGAGCCAGCCGTAATCAATCGTCAAAGTGGGGTCATATCCATGCTTTCGTTCGTAATGTTTGGTGCACTAAGCGCAGTTGATGCCAAGGCGACGGAAAGGAATGATGGAAGAGATGTAGATGTGAGGAGGGAATGATCGGAAGAGATGATGTAGAGAGAGACCCATGAGACAACGCCGAAGGAAAAGTTCGTGAAGCGTTATCGTTGGATCCAAAGGGGGAGATCTGGGTCTGGGTCCGGGTAGGTGGCAGTGGTTAGCGACATATCGTACGTCCAAGATGAGGTCGCTTGGCAAGGCAGCAACTGGCGAGCGATGATCAAAAATCCCTTAAAACCAGTCATCATCCTTCGTCCCTATGTTTCCAATGGCAATCTCCTTCTCAAACCCCAACCCAAGCCCCAAATCCATCTTCGGAGCTTGCAGCTGTGGCGGCGCCTCCGCCTTCTTCTTCGGGCTCTGCTTGACAGGACTAACACTGCCCTTGCTCTCACTCGCACCCATGCGCACAGTCTTAGCGTCCCAGTCATCAGCCAGCGCAGCGCCAACCCAGACTGTAACACTGTCGTGCACAGCGCCGTAGTACTTGGGGTTGCAAGCACGAATGACGCCCATGAGTTTCTCGAAACCGGAGATTTGCAACTCGTGGCGCAATTCGTTGCGCGCGGCGACTGTAGGCAAGGATGCGATAATGCCATTGAGGAGGTCGATGTGTGTCGCAAGGTAGTTTGTCGCATCCCATTCTACGCCGCCGACATAGGGTGCTGCGGGCACGATGGCACGCTGGCCGGGAAAATGTGCCTTCGCGTAGGATTTTGGAGGTTCGGAGGAAGATGGGCGGGGTACGGAGATGACGTTGAGGTTATGGATGAAGATCCAAAATACCTCTTTGGTGACGTTGGACAATTCTTTGCACCATACTTGGTAGGGGCGCGATTGGTGCATCTGTAGGATGAAGGGAACAGTTGAGGTCTCCTTCTCCTTGACCGGGTCTTTGAGGTACTTGAGTAGCTCGGTGGCACGAGTTGCCAACTCCTCTTCTGGTGCCATGGAGATGTGGGCAAAGATGATCTCGATGATGAGCTCGCGTGTGGTGAACTCACTAGGACCTTTGTGCTCCTCATCGAAAAGCATGGCGAGTAGAGCTGGGTAGAGTGTTGTCGATATCTCCTTGAGCTGCTTGAGAGCTGTAGCGGTGGTGCACAAGCCTTTCAGACAGCGGAGGAGCTCGTGAAGGAGAGTATCCTCATGGTCTTCGCGCCATTCGATCTCCAAAATGCGGTGGAGGAGGCCGACAAGCTCAGTCATGCCACCCTCTTGAATAAAGTTATCGACCCACTCAACAGTCTCGTTCCGAAGGAGTAGTCGTAGCTTGTGCAGCTTGCCAATCTCAACATCCTGCGGTTTCGTAGTCTTCTTCAGGTATGATATGAACTCTTCAGCTTTGACGGCCTTGGCTCCGTTCGAGACCGAACGGTCGGAGGCATTGGACGCCAGTGATCGTGTGGACGGACACCTAGGAATGGGCTGTGGCTTCGATGACGTCTTGCGTTCTCCTGTCTCGCCCTTTTGCTTCTTCGTTGGAGAGTCACTCCTGCTGAAATTGAACGTCCTGCTCCTTGGGCGCTCGCGCTTAGTCGAGTTGGCTGACTTGTCTGTCTGGTTTGAAACGTTGTCTTCTTCCATTGATCCATTCCGCGACTTGGACGATCGTGCAGGCGCTGGATTGGTGATCTCGTTGATGGATGAGTGTGACGATGTTGCTCGCGAGGTTTGTGGGGTGTCAAGCTTGTGCATGCGAACGAAATCGGCCTTGACCTCCAGCTTCAAGGTGCGCATCTGACCGCGTTGGTGAGTGGGAATGTTTCGTGATTCCTACCATTGTTAGTTGCAACCCTACTCCACATATTGGCAGCACTTACCAAAACCGCCTCAAACTCAGCGTCCACCACCTTTGGGTCAAGCTTGGTAGGGGAGACAGGAGCCGCCTCTGTCTGCTTGGCCTTGCCATTGAAAGCGGCAACAGCAGCCATGACTCTATTTGGCTTCTTGGTTGTAGCTGGAGGGGGTGCCGTTGGCTTCAGATGGATATCTTTGCCACTGGTGTCGGTACTAGCCCGCCCAAACACTGGCCTCGACGGGGTGTTTTTGGTCGGAGAGCTATCTCGTTGGCGACTCTCATTGCCCTTCGTGTCTGATAGTGGTACGCGGTCGTTGCTCTTCTTGCGTGAGAAGGTCTCGAGTATCGACGCCGCGGAAGTCGTCTTAGGAACCACCATCGACTTCGGTCGCTCTTTCGTCGCGGGCCGCTTCTGCAACGAAGGCTGGCCGTATTCGAAGAAGTCGCGTTGCTTGGTAGGCGAGTATTCCTGGGGCGTGTATAGTGCAATTTCGTCTTCGACGCTTCGCCGTTGGTCGTTGAGGGGCACCTTGCTGGTCGTGGTGACTTCGTCGCGTGAACTGAACTCGGCCCAGATGGGAGTCTGTGGTGGGCCGTACGTGGTCGTGGAGGATGGTGGCGTTGTGTTCTCCTTATCCTTGCTCTCCTTCACTGGCGATTGCTGTCGGTCCTTTGACCTGCCTTTTCCAAACATGGTTGCGAGATTGGTGGACGACTTCGTCTTCTTTGGCTTGTTGGCGGCTTCTTCCTCCTTGCGTGCGCGTCTCGCCTCAGACGACTCCTTGTCTTTTGGCTTCTCGTCCTTCTTGGCCAGTGACCGCAACGAAACGGAGCTGAGCGTCTTCTTATGCAGGCTCTTCTTCGGACTGGCTGACCTGCTGTCTTGCGACTTCCGTGGCGACGGGGGGTTGATAGGAATATTCTCAGAGCGGGCTGTCGGGCGTAGTTGGCTGTGTGGATGGTCTGGCGGCAGCAATGGCGTCTGGAAGTTGGTCGCTGCTATGTACGGAGCGTCGGCCAGCGGGTTCTTGCTCAGCGCCGTGCCATCTGACGGTGCGCGCTTGTGGCCCTTGGAGGAAATAATGGACTTGAGCACCGCAGCCGATTTGTTGCGGCGATGGCCTGACGTGGGAGCAGCCGTGTCGTGCATCGTCATGGTGGGCTGCGTCGCTGTTTATGCGTTTCTGGGTAAATAAACAAGCAGGCGTGAACTTCTACCGGCGCCCAATAGACAAACACGAACTCGCGAACCGTCTATAGTGCAAAGGCAGCGGGCATATTAAGCAGGCGGCGACAAGGTCGATGTTCTGGATTCATTCGCTCGTGCCGTTGGCGAGATAAACACTCGTGGCCATTGTCAGGGCAACCACAACGCGCTAACGCGAGAGCACGGGAACGCGGCTTTGCACCGACGCCATCCCCGCAGTGTGAGCAGGCCTCCCCGCGGGCGACATTGTGATTGACGTGGGTGCGCACTGCTAGGCCGTGCTAAGTGACGTGTCCGTCGTGCTGGAGGAGCTGCACCATATCTTGGAGAAATCTCAATCTTGGCCGAGAAACTTTGTGGTGAAAAGGGACCCCTTCACTTCGAGAGCTAGACTGGAGTTTGGACTGGTGCCATGTAAGACTCATGTATTCGGGAGAAGCCATCTTGATCATCCGTCAAAACACCTTCTGCAGCTTGTAGGAACACGATCTGGGACCCGAAAAGAACGTTTGTGAATTGTTGCTTAATGCTGAAGAGAATGTACAGATATTGTAGTCCCCTCAGATGAGTCCATCGTGACCTTTTCGCAAGTCAAAATGACCGTTGTAACCCCCCTGTATCTCTCTTACTCCAAGCCCACACATCCTCTCACTCAGTCTTACCACCGTCACCTCTCAAATTACCAAGCCCTTGACACTCCTCCTCCTTCTCTCCGTCTCCCCAATCCTGACTAAAGCCCCAAGCACCTCAACCCCCCCATCCCCACATCCCTCCGTCTTGACACAAACACCTCTACTCGGCGCAGTGCCACAGTTGCAATACTCCCGCACACACGCACTTCCCACCGGGCAATCCCGACTCAGAGTACACTTCGGCAAAGCATCATCATCGCACTTAAACTTGTTCTTGTCGAAGCAGATGCCGTTGCCTTCAACGCTGGAGGCGCATGTACATTCGACAGAGCCATTACTGGCACCGCACATGCGGTCAAAGCCACAGCGGGAGTCGCAGGGACGCGAAGTGCAGACACCATTGAGACAGTCGCGGCCAGCCGCGCAGGCATTACCGCAGCGACCGCAGTGCGCCATGTCAGTTTTGAGGTCGTGACAGCCCCCGTCGCAGAGGGCGACGCCGGGGCCACCGCAAATGGGGGTGAGTTCGGCGGAGGAGGTCGAAGATGTCAGGGTAGAGATAGAGAAGGATGCATTGGTAGACGTGGTGATGAAGGATGACGTCGACGTGTCCGAAGTGATACTGGAAAATGACAAAGTAAAGAGAGATGTGCTGGAGGTGCTGGAAGATGGACTTGTTGTCAATGTCGTGTCGGTGGTAGAAGTGGCTGTGTTGCTGCTGCTCGACGAAGAAGATAGCGATGGAATTGATGTACTGCTAATTGGAGAGTTCGACGAGGTGAAACTGCTGGAAGACTCTGTGGAAGCACTGCTAATAGATGCGCTCGAGGAAGTTGTGGCGGTGACTGTTGAGGATGACGTTATTGTGCTACTAGACGAGTCGGTGGACGTACTGCTGCTGGACAAGTCGGACGATATACTGCTGCTGGAAGAAGATGCGGTGCTGCTGATTGTTTCAGAAGACGCCGTGCTACTCGAAGTCGACGACGAGGAGGTGCTGCTCGATGAGGTGGATGAACTAGTGCTACTAGTCAATAACTCAGAGGTACTACTGCTTGACAGAGAAGAAGAAGATGCAGTGCTTGATAGCGACGACGACGGTGTACTGCTGATAGACTCGAAGGATGTTGCGCTACTCGAAATTGACGACAGTGTGGTACTGCTCGATAAGGTGGATGACACAGTGCTGCTAGATGACGATTCAGATGCGCTACTGGTCGACAGAGACAACGAAGATACGCTACTTGATGGTGACAATAACGTCGTGCTGATTGAAAATGACGACGACGTAGTACTTGGAAGCAATGATGTTTCTGTGCTCGAAGACGAGGACTCGCTACTCCTTGACGAAGATGGCGATGCAGTGCTACTAGAAGAAAAGCTGGACGAGGTGCTGCTGGTTTGCGTACTTGTGACCGGGATAATGAAAGATGACGAAGATTCAGTGGTACTAGATGATGACGAAGCAGTGGTACTAGTAGCGGAAGACAAAGAGGCCGGGGTGCTACTAGACAGCGACGATGATCCGCTACTACTAGTCGACGATGAGACATCGGTGCTACTGGAAAGAGACGAGACCGTCATTGATTCTGTCGCCGAGCTAAAGGAGGTTGAAGGTGCAACGCTGGAGGAAGATGTTGAATTACTGCTGGTGCCAGTCGTACTTGACACTTCGCTTGAGGCACTTGACGAAATACTCGAAGAGGAGATAGTAGATGTACTACTGGAGGAAATAGATGAGTCGCTAGAAGTACTGGACGTACTGGAAGAACCACTTGTAATTGGAACATCGCTTGAGGTACTCATTGAGCTGCTCGAAGAAGAGGTAGTAGATGCACTGCTAGAGGAAGTCAAGGAATCGCTGGAGGTACTGGGTACACTTGAGGAACCAGTTGATGTCGACAAGCTAGATGAGCTGCTCGATGACGACGTCGAAGATTCACTCGAAACGCTTGATGCGGAGGAACTTGAACTGACGGGTGTAGTACTACTGGAGATTGTCGACGATAAGCTCTGAGTACTGGTTGAGGAAGAACTGCTGAGATTCGACGAGGAGAAGCTACTCGTTACGGTCGATGATGCGCTAGTGAAACTCGTGGATGGTTCTACCGAGCTTGATAACAAGCTACCAGATGTTGTCGCGGATGAGCTGCTAATACTAGATGACGGCACGCTGCTTGAGCTTGATGACGGCTCGCTTGGCATGGAGGAAGAGGTTCCAAAGTTTGTAGAAGAAGAAACACTAGATGTAGAAGACAGGCTGTTCGAGCTTGTCGTGATATCACTCGAAGTACCAGTTGAGCTGCTCGAGGAGGTAGCCGTGACGGGAATAGTACATGAGGTACTGGAACCCGTAGATGAGACATCTGTAGACGTTGAAGAGCTGGTCTTAGTGCCGGGCTGGGTGGAAGTGCCTGAAGTCCCGCTCGAAGTGCTACTCAAGCTACTTGTACTGGAAGATGAGTTTGCGCTGGAAAGGCTACTAGCTGAGGATGAGCTAGAAGGTGTGCCAGCGCTTGACGAATCGCTTGCAGTGGATGTACCGCTCGACGTGAGTGAGCTCGAAGCCATCGACGATGATTCGCTAGCACTGGATGAGCCACTTGTAGTTAATGAGCTGCTTGTACTTGACGGGTTGCCTGAAGAGGAAAAGCTGCTCAAAGTGGCTGAGCTACTGGAAGAGCTCGGCACTGAAGTAGTCGAGCTTGCGGATGAGGTTGAAGTTTCAGTGCTCGAAGATGAGGAAGATGTCCTTGAACCGGTAATACTGGAAAGGCTGCTGCTCAAGGATCCAGAGGAGAGCGTAGCCGACGATGAAGCAGAGCTTGACGAGGAAGACGGGGTGATGATACGACAAGAGGTCGTCGTCGTGACAACATCTGTTAGCGTTGTGGTAGTAGTCGCTGTTGTAGTCTACAAGCTTTTATTAGACAGGCCGATAAGATTAGATGTAATGACTTACTGTGCCAACATATGTCACCACCGCCTGGGAAAGGCCAGCGCATGAGCAGGCACTGACATATGAAGGGCGAATACAAGCTTGCGTAGCATAAGTCGGAAATGATCCAAAGGACGTTGTCGTGAGATACTCAGTCGGTACTGCTTGGATCGCTGCAGGAAGACCATTTGCGAAGGCAGTGAAGGCATAGCTGTTATCTGTTGTGAGTGCCCGAAAATCAGGTGCAGTGGTAGAACACGGTGCAGTCGTCGTAAAAGTCGTTCGAGTAAGAAGAGTGACGGTAACACTAAGGTACGCAATCGTGAGTATGGAATCTTCAAATCTTAAAGCCTAGTTCTTACAGCGGATACCAGATGACACTGGTTGTTAGATAGTCGTCGCAGTCATTTGCTCCCACTATGATACGAGGGAGACTCAAATCGCCCCAAACCGCACGGAAGCAGCCATCCTCGGTGCAGCCTTGCAGTCGAGGATCAGGAACCGCTGCATTGGCAAGGAGTGAGAAGATGAGAGTGACTGGAATGTTGAGCTTCATTTTGGCGCTACAAACGTGCGGGTGAGGCCTTAAGTGATGGACTATCGACGTTACAGGAGGGAAGACGGTCACCTTTATACGCCGCCATCATCGTCATGGTCGAGGACTAGCAACCACGATTCGAACGTCTATTTCATTGCCCTCATTCATGGTGCTTGACTCCTTCTCAATGAGGCATTAGTAGAAGCCAATGGCACATTTGCAAGACTTCGTGATGCCTGGCTGTTTAGCGGTGGCGTCTCAACCGACTGAGCATGAAGACTCGTATTGAGGTGACACTCAGACGCCCCTCAACTACAGTAGCGGTCATGAACCCTTTACATAATACGATCATCACCAGTCCTATGCATTTGCGTCTCATAGCTGTGACATGGGTATACCTCACTAGGTTACACTTCGTATGGGAACACACATTTCAATGACACCTGCATGCATGGCTGACCAGAATAGATGATTCGAGAGATCGTATCTCAAGCTAGTCATGTTATACAGGATACCGTATAGTTGGGGTGGCTTTCACTAGACTCACTGTAAAGTCAGCTTATGCAGGTACCATCTAAGCGGCCGCAAAAGTGATTATATAGAGCAAGTCCGCGAAGAACCACGAAGCGAAAGCCAAAGCCAAGGCGAGCTTTTTCTTTCTATATAAGCATTGCAGGAAGTAGATAAATTCCTGGTATATATCGGCCGGTCAGCTGTTACAGTGGCCACAACGTAGTCGCGTATTGCCGGTACATGTGATACTTCACAGCCGACAGCATGGTCAAGTTTTGGTACCACAAAGTGCCAACCCCGCATTGCGGAAGGAGTGGTCCCCGACGGGTATCCTAGTTGTCGGTATAAGGGCGTTTTACAACTGCAATGCTTACGAGAGAGTTTGCAGCCTCCATCCCACATGCGCCTTCCACGACACTCCTGGATCCTGTGGACTAGAGACATTTCATCATGCCTGGCAACAGCGATCTCTTGACAATGATAAGCAGGCCTTTGCGCCACGATGTCGCCAGTACGACGGGGGATACGCCACGAACACATTTCTGGAGTAGTTGACTAACGCCCTGCTGGCTGTTCATAAACTTAGAAACGACACCTAAGATGCCCGCCGTATCCGCCGCGTGCGAGTGCTGGGCGTCCAAGGAGACACTAACTTGTCCCCCCTCTGATAGTCAATGAACACAGTCTCAGCCCATTCCATTACGCATGAGGAAGTCGGAAAAACCGCTTGTACCTGTGTAGGGACCAATGCTACGAAAAGCTACCAATAGTCATAGTCACATGTAGCAAAACGTATGCTGTCCGCGCCATATCCAGCAGCCAGAGCGATGTTGGAGTCCATGGAGCTTGCACAGTTTGCTAATTGTTCTGATTGGGCATGTGAGCTCTCATCCCTCCCACAATATTAGACAGAAAGAGGTGATGGGGGAGAGGACCCATATGAAGTCGGGTACAGGCACAATTCGCGCCTCGCACCATAATCGCCTCCTAGGATCCGATGTGACCTCTGCCTGTTGCTTGTAACCCAACACGAGGATCGACCGGCGGTATCCAGTTCTTCCAGCCACTACAGCACTGATTTCTTCCTAGAGAGTATGGTGTGTTCGACGAAGGGAGTACTAACTTCTCGGACCATGTTATTGAGAACGGGGCGAGTGGGGAGTCTTGGAAAAGGCGCTTGTATGCGTACGGAGATATCTCTCTCACCCCAGACAAAGAGGCAATGGGATTTACGCCGGCGGCAAGAAGTTGGCGTAGAGCATGCCTTGGACCAATGTATACATAATCATCCCTCGGACGATCCATTGTCCTTTCATCGTAGCCTCTCCGCTTGAAGGTGTCGCTGAGCCATTCACTAACATTTGAGCAATGGCCACGTACCAGGTCGGATAACCAGAAGCGATGCGATTGACAATTTGGACGTGGAAACTTGTTATGGCTGCAACGGCAAGTATGAGTTGAGGGAGTGCTAGCTCTGGAAGAGCGATCACTGCAAATCTCGGGACCTTTTGTGTGGCGTCACGACCAGCTTTGGATACATGGGACTGGCGTTGCAATACCTCCAAGCCGGTGCGTAAAGTCGCTACACTTGATTCAAGCAAAAGCCACAGGACTGGTGCCGCTAAGACGAAGAGCGGGAGGTTGGATATGGTCCAGTAGCGGAACAGCCCGACATTCCTAAGAACGTCAGAAATCTAGAAGAATCTTCCAGGGTATACGTACCAGTATTGACTTTGTACCCACGAATAGATACTTGGAATACTCTTCTCGCACCAAGCTCTTGGATCCGAGTCACCCTCTCTGCTGCAAAACTCCTGATATGCCACATATTGAGGACCAACAAACCCACCGATAATGAACATGCCAGCCACACACGTGACAACGATGCTCCTCACATTGTGATAGTTCAGCTGCATGGATACAATACGAGGCATGTAGCTTGCGACATCATACAGAAGTATAAAGCCGCTAAGGAGACCGTTGCTTCTCATCAAAGTTGCTGATGCAAAGAACGCACCAGAAGTCAGTTTGTAGGCATCTTCTAGGAACGACGCATGTCCGCGCGTGGCTGTGAGTTTCGACTGTGCATAGCAAAACATTCCAGTCATGTTGAGTAGTGAAAAGATAGCTTCGGCATACGGTGCAGACATGAAGAGAGAAGCAGGTGTTAGGATGTGGAGCACAGCTGCGACAAAGGCGACGTGGCGCTGTAGCCGCACATCCACGACTAGGGCGAGTAGACGGTAAAGGACAAGTGCTGAAAGCAGGTGGCAGACGTTGGAGACGATGATTCCAGCCACGATGTAGTACCGTAACGGACACGCCGCAGCGCCGGAGAAGACTACTGCAAGTCAATACCGAGGCGCGACGCTTCAGGACATCTCTCACATTGACCCGAGATTCTGAGGAGATGCGAGTAAGCCCAGCTGAAAGCCCATTGCTGTTCATGGATCTGGCCGCGGTCGGCCGCATCGACAAAATACAAGGCGTCCCAACGAAACAAATTGAGAGTGAGCCGATCTACGCGTGATAGATCTGCAGCATTGTGGTGTCGTGCAGTACTGCGATCAAACAGAATGTACGCAGAGGTATCGTAGCCCGGACCCGGGCAAAATGCTGCGAGACCAAGAAGTAAGACCTTCCAAAGACAGAAGATGAAAATGAGATGCCGGGAGCTTGGAGTGGACGACCTCCGATCCGTCCTGGCCATCCCGTCTCAATGATGTTGGAGTTGGCGAGGGCAGACGACACGAGCTAACGCGCTGCGATTGGGCGGCTGCTAGCGGCGGCCCTACGTTGTTCCGGTCAACACTCGCTTCGAATATTCGTCTACCCAACGCAACTTCTCTTTTCGAAGCTTTGTCAATCTCAACTTCGTCGACCGCCGCCAAATACACACGGTAAGCGCACACCCATACCATGGATGCTCGGTAGCACAGCACGTCGCATGTCTTCGCAAGAAGCATGTCGCACATACAGATGGCTAGAGTGTAGATTGCAGCAATGCCTTCTCCTCTTACGAGATTCAGAAGTCGATTAGTGGATTGGACATTCGCTAATGGTTTCTGTTCTCTATGACAGCCTCGACACATTCAAGATGCCTCCTAAAGGAAAGAAAGCGGCGCCTGCCCCCTTCCCCCAGGGCAAGGCCGGCGGCAGCAAGAAGGCTGCGAAGGTATGTCCCCCGACTGACTTTCGGCTCTGCAAGCTCTAATGCCAGTAGAACCCTCTCATCGAGAAGCGTCCTCGCAACTTCGGCATCGGACAGGACATCCAGCCCTCGCGCAACCTGTCGCGCATGGTTCGATGGCCCGCATATGTCCGTCTTCAGCGCCAGAAGAAGATCCTCAACATGCGCCTGAAGGTTCCCCCGGCTATTGCCCAGTTCCAGCACGTCGCTGACCGCAACCGTAAGACTGACTGTGCGAAAGACATGAAGGTCATGGCTAACGTTTCGCAGTCGCCACCCAGGCCTTCAAGATCCTTAACAAGTACCGCCCTGAGACCAAGGCTGAGAAGAAGGAGCGCCTGACCAAGGAGGCTACTGCCATCTCCGAGGGCAAGAAGAAGGAAGACGTCAGCAAGAAGCCCTACGTCGCCAAGTACGGTCTCAACCACGTTGTTGGCCTCGTCGAGAACAAGAAGGCCTCGCTCGTCCTCATCGCCAACGATGTCGACCCCATCGAGCTCGTCGTCTACCTCCCCGCCCTCTGCCGCAAGATGGGTGTCCCATACGTCATTGTCAAGGGCAAGGCCCGTCTCGGAACGGTTGTCCACCAGAAGACCGCCGCTGTCCTCGCTCTCACCGAGGTCCGCTCCGAGGACAAGAACGAGCTCTCCAAGCTTGTCTCCGCTGTCAACGACGGCTACCTCGAGTCACACCACAAGGACGCTTCGCGCCACTGGGGAGGTGGTATCATGGGTGCCAAGGCCAACGCCCGCATGGACAAGCGCAGGAAGGCTATTGAGAGCGCTATTAAGATCTAAGGAGGTCTTTTTGAGTGCACTTTACGGTTCATCACGATTTTTTTGGCGTGTCTCTTATCTCTGCATATAGGCGGTTCAATACCACGGAGTTTAGGAGGGTTAAAAGCGGTCGCTCACGACTGCATTGACTGAAATCCATTACGATAACGCACGCCATCGAGCATTACTGAGCCACTTGAGTGATGAGTGATGAACAATTTTACAGTGGGGCTACGGACTCGGCAGAACTTGCTATTAATACCCAAGTCCGGCTGCCCCTCCCCCACCTAACCACGGTCCTTTCTTTGACTTAACGCCGTTGCCCTACATCATACCCTGCATACCACCTTGCTGTGGTACCTGGACTCGCACCAAGATCATAACATCGTGCACCTCCAGTCGCAGCCCGCCGCCAACATGCCGTTGACGATCCTGACCGACTCAGACGTCCGCGCTCTCCTCCTACAACTTGACAAACAAGACATCCTCGAGCTGCAGCAGAGCCTTGCAGATGCTTTACACTATTACTCAACATCAACTGATGAGGATTCGAATGCTTGCTGTTCTTCGTACCAGCCGCTCCGTACCGCGCTCAAACGAAACGATGGCCAGACTACGTTACTCATGCCTGCCTCGTCGAACGATGGCATTGGTGTGAAGATTGTGACACTACTTACTGAAGATGCGAAACAAAAGCCAGGCACAGCATCTGCCACCGCCTCACTCGACAAGCTCTACCTATCCTCACAGTCCACTAAATCCGCCAATTCCTCCACCACAGCAATCGAGTCCCAGCCCACCGTCTCCAGCACCCAAAGCACGAAACCCAAAGGCAGCCTCACCCTCTTTGACAAATCTGGCAACCCGCGCGCCCTCATCAACGCAGAAGAAATAACCGCCTTCCGCACCGCCCTCGCAAGCACCATGCTCTTTAAGAAACGGCACAACGTGCACGACATTGTCGTCTTCGGGGCGGGCGCCCAGGCATACTGGCACATTCGGCTGGCTCTCCTACTACGCGGCACCGACATCCACCACCTCAACATCATAAACCGAGATTTCGAACGCGTGCACCACTTATTGCAAAAACTATACAATCCCCATGAGGAGCCGTCGAAAATGAACCTCGATCCAACCCACATCCCCGCATATCGACAACCAAACCCATTAACAGACCTACACAGACCAAAGATACAAATCCTGACCCCAAGCCACGGAGAATACGACAGGCTCTTGAAATCCACGATTCGCGCCAGCAGCGTAATATTCTTCACTACACCGTCACTTACACCCCTCTTCCCAGCCTCGTACCTTACCAGCACCGAGGGCCGCAAAAAGGGGCGCTACTTAGCTGCCATTGGCTCCTACAAACCACACATGGTGGAAATCCACCCTGATATCCTACGTCAGGCTGTTGAACCCGAGCACGGACACCGTCACTTTCACAAACATGCCGCACGGGGTGGCGCCGTGGTCGTAGATAGCGTGGAAGCGTGTTTAGCAGAAGCAGGCGAGATTATCCAGGCTGGACTTGGACCACAGGAAGTTGTGGAGTTAGGGGAGCTAGTCATGTTGAAACGGGACGCCGAACGTCGGCGGAAAGAATGCGAGGAGCGGAGAGTGGGTAAGAGTAAGAGTGAAGAGGGATTGGATGACCGGGGTGTCGAGTTGGGAGAGTGCGAGAAGGTGCTCAATCGCAAGGGGTCGTCCGGGAAAGGAGACAAAGATGATGAGGGGGACTACGAGGAGGATAAGGCGAGTAAGAGTCTGGTGGAGTGGTTGACAAAGGGGAATGTGATTTATAAGTCTGTGGGGTTGGGGCTTATGGATGTCGTGGTTGGGAGTGATTTGTGTAGGGTGGCGGATGAGAGGGGGATTGGGACGAGGATTGAGGACTTTTAGTGTGGGTTTGAGGATCTGGAGTCCAATGTGGGGGATGAGGGGGTGGGGGTGGGGGTGGGGGTTGGAAAGTCTTGTGAGTGTAGTTGAGCTGGGAGGGGTGGCGACGATTGCATTGCGAGATATACTTTGAGTATATATTTGAAGACATCGAATGCACTATACAGTTATCTCAAAGGAATGCAAAGATAGGAAATAGACTTGACGAAGTAGTGATATCATTGCATGTCCATACCAGAATATGGCGGTGTCTATTGGGTATCTCATCAAAACCTTTGTAACTCCTTATTCAAATACTGCATATAGCATCTTTCCCAAAAGCATCCTGAGTAAACACTACATCAACATCACCTATCCACCAATAACCATGACTCAAGCCTTCTTCTTCCCCCTTCTCCTCTTCCCTTTTGCCCCAGCACTCTCACCCACCTCCATACTCCCACCCTCCACCTCACCCTCCTGCAACCCACTCGCCTCATTCCCCTGCATCTCCCTCAGCTTCTCCTGCCCACTGATAAAAAAGCTCAAATCGCGATTCTGCTCCTCGAGATCCAATTTCTGCGTCTCAAGCTCTTTAACTCTCCCATCGGCCTCTTGGGCCTTCTTCTCCAAATGCTTGATTCTGCCCATTAAACTTTCGTTGATTGTTTGTTCCTCTTTGTATTGCTTCGTCAGCTTCCTCGCGAGCTCAGACGCAGACGTCGCTTTCTGTGCATTGCGCGCAGACTCTTTTTCCAATGCTGCAAGTTGAGATTGCGCTTCTGTATATTGGAGTTGAAGTTTTTCGAACTGCTGGGTGAAGGAAGCAATGGAGCGGGACGCTTCGTCTGCAGAGGAGGCGGCTTTTGCGGCTTTGTCGACGGCACGCTCGAGTTGTTCTTCAAAGTAGGCGCGTTGAGACTCGAGCTGTGAGGTGAGGAGATAAGCGTACTCCATGCCCATATTGTCCAGTTTCTCGCGAGGCACCGTGTCGTTTGCGTACCCTGTCATACCGGGCGCGGCAAATGATTGCTGTGTGGAAGCGGGCATGTCGACGAGTTTGCCATCGGCTTTGTTTTGGATTAGCCGGTGGACGTAGCCGTCTCCTGCGTAGTCCCAGACATGCTGTGTTACGACGTCCATGGCGTAGGTGTGAGACGTGGCTTCGTAGTGAGCAAAAGCGTGGGCAGAGTCGTAGCGCCCGCAACCTATATTGCCGCAAATGAGGCATATCCAGAGGTTTTGGGTAGAGCCGCAGATGCTGCATTCGTTGTCGGGAGCTTCGCCGTCGCCGCGGTGGGTGGCAAAGGCATCGTTTTGGGTATAGCGACAGACCGGGCAACCTGAGCCGCGCCACTTCTCGAGACAGGCACAGTGGAAGACGTGTTGGCAGAGGATAGTGAGAAGACCTGTCGATTCGTCCATACGTTCGAGACACACAGGACAAGTGGGTAGCTCGACGAGTGCGGGCGTTGGAGGAGCATGCGGCTTAGCAGTGAGCGATGTCGCGAGTGAATGGCCTTCAACAGGTGATGAGACGCCGGCCGGCGGTGCAGGGGGTGCACTGATTTGCTTTGTAAGTGCTGGAGCGAAGGGGTCGTTGGTGAGGTCTGGGTACGACGTAGGATCGCGCTTTGAGTCGCCATTGAGGAAGCGAATAGACTTGACGAAGACAACATGACAGTACTCGGGCTGGGAGCCATTAGCTTCTTTCCTCGTGGTTGAGGTACTCATGACATACCTCCATACTATTGAAAGCCTTACCATCCCAAGCCTGTCTCCACTCGCTCGCCTTGACTGCTTCGCGGAACTTCATCAGGACCATGTACTTGTTCGCTCTGCTGGTCTTTATGAGCCTGAAGTGCGACACTTGCTCTCTTGTCTGCTCTCCCACGAAGCCCAGGAAGTCCGACGGAGTCATGTACGAGGGCACCGCGAGTATGCAGAGCGTGGTACAGTCCGACTTGTTGAAGTCTGCGCTTTCTCCGTCTACGCCGTCATACAGGCCCGGTGTTTCCTGCCCATCGCGATACAGGTGGACCACGCCCCAGCCGACTTCGGTGTCCTTGGGCTCCGATGGTATGAATTTGCCTTTGGTCGCCAGGCCGCCCACGTTTGGGGCGTGTGCAGGGTGCTTGCTGGGGTGCATGTCGATGCTGACGATTGTAATGGTGTCGAACCGCCAGTCGCGATGCGCGAAGCTCTGTGTGCGCCTATGTCCTGGGCGCTTGGGGGGCTTGATGGCCGGCACGGGGCTGTCGTGGTGGTCGGACAAGGACGGTCGTGTGCGTTGACTGAAGCGACGTGTGGGCGGAGGCCGTTCGTGTGGTGCAGCAGCCTTGACGGCGTCGCTGCCAGAAGCAATCGCCTTCACTTGAGCGTCATGGAGCCGCGGGGCGGGCGCCAGAGAACCCCAGTCCGTTCGGCGGTGTTTGGGGAGCGCCGATTCGAAGATGTCGGTGTGCGGCGGAGGGGTAAAGGTGGTGTCGGGCGAGGAGCGCGCGGGATACAGCTCGCAGGTGAGGTGGAAGAAGTAGGCGGGCATCAAGCAAGGCTGGGCTGGGTCCGCATCGCCACGCACCTGGGCAGGACGGGAGAGACGACGACGCGTGGATGCTGGAGGCTGGGGCGGAAGTGGGAGAGCGACACGGTTCCAAGGTTTGCGCCCGGGGCGCTGTCTTCGCGTTCGCGTTCGCCTTCACGGCCATGGCGGGGCAAGCGCGTCACCCCACGAGCCCTCGATTGCGTCCAGCAGGCAATGCATTGTCACATCATGGGCCAGAGATCACATGTAGAGAGTATTGTGTGAATTGTGTGTATTGTGTATATGGTCTCCTCAGCACATACCCCTCCGGCCATGCAATAATAATCATCCGTGGCTGCACATGTCAATGCAGCCCTCATGCCCAATACAAAACGCCGTAGCTATGCAATGCAACCCTCCCATCTTAACAGTGGTGCCCTTCCTACACCGGATATTCTAGGCTGCAGAAGCCTGGGAAGGTTGGAGCGCGAACGCAAACATACGCCAAGATTCCACCCAGGATAATAAAGCGGCAGCATTGATACAACTGCCTGGTCGTTAAGTCGTTCCAAAAGACGCCGGTGGGGTATCGTTTTTCCAACACGTCCGCAAAAACGCAGAATGCAAACCACGCCGGGTCCATCAGGCCTGGTCTGTCTCGACCGGCTCGCTCTCTGTCACATCCTCGATCTCATGGCCCTTGGAGTTGACTACAATTCGGCGTCCTCGCTGATCCGGAGGAACACCATCGCGCGAAGCGCCAAAGTCTAGAACCTGTTTCGTGTTAGTCACAGGTAACAAAACCGCTTTGCGACTGTGCCTACCTCGATATATGTCATGCTGTTGCGCTGAACAGCTGCGACACATCGGCGCTCATTGAACTTCACTTGCCACACACCACTGAGATCTGTCAAAAGGTCTTTAACAAACTCGCCAGTCTGTACGTTCCACATCTTCAAAGTGCGGTCCGAGCCCGAAATGACCTTCTGGCCATCATGCTGGAAGCAGGTAATGGCACCCGTATGGGCACATAGTCGGCTCTTGCATTGCCCATTCTCTGGATCCCATATGCGAAGCGTAGAGTCAGCCGCAGCCGAAACAAGTCGCTCGTGGCTCAAATCGAGGAGCCCGACAAGCGATGTGTGGCCTTCTAGGGTGAAGATGCATGCGCCGGATTCCAGCGACCAGACCTTGACCATGTTGTCCATAGAACCGCTGATGCAGCGATTTCGTGCATGGTCTAGCACAACGCTGTACACCTTCTGGGAATGACCTTGCAGGCGTTGCATAACCTCTCCTGTCGAGATTTTCCAGACGCGCACAGTGCAGTCGTAGCTGCCACTCACAAGCGTGTCCCCATGCGCAGCAATAGCGCGAACTGAATGATGATGACCAGTCAGTACACGAATAAAGTAAGGGTTGTCATGATCGTTGGAAGATGCCCCTGTCTGCATGACACTGCGGTCGCCGGGCTGGGGCAGTTTCCATACACGGAGTGATGAATCACGAGAGCCGGTGATGATCAAGTCCTCCTTCGGCATCATGATCGGATGACCGTCCAGGGTCTCGCCAATCTGTGTAGGTTTGAGAATGACCAGACAGCGCACGGTAGAGGTATGGCCTTGAAAGACCTGCGTGCACTTCCCCTTCTCAATATCCCACACTCGCACAGACCTATCAGTAGAACCGGAGACCAAGGTATTTCCTTCGTACTGAAGTGCCCAAACACCGCCCTCATGGCCTTCGAGACGGGAACGTAGAGCTCCAGTCTTAGTGTCATAGACATTGATATTTGTATCGTCGCTACCCGTCAGAATTTTGTCCGTGTCGAACTGGAGGCACGTTACAACGTGGCGCTGATGCGCACGAAATGCAATATGTTTGGGCTTCGTGTCCTCAGCCATCCAGCTCTTACGGATCAGGTGGTGTCGTTGATATAGCGATTTGAAGAGATGCATGGCGCGTAACCCAGGCAAGCCAACATTAGGCTCAGATATGGCGGATTGTGCACGTTTGGCGAAGGCATGGGGTCCTTCGTTCTCTGCGTGCCGCGAGTAGAGTGCAACCTGGGACCTTGCAGACGAAGAGACCTTCTTGCGCTGTTTCTTGACGCCACCGTGCTTACTGGTGGCTTTACGCTTCTGGCGCGTGGAGGAGGACCGAGTAATTGCGCCTTCGTGATCACGGACATTGCTGGAGAAACCGGAACCAGACAGACCAGCGGGAGCTTCATTGTCAGACCTGGATGTAACAGATTGTGACCGTAGATCACGCTCGTAGCTCTCAGCCGAATGAGGATATTGCCAACCCCATCCCTCCTGCACAGCACGCTCCAATTCGCCAGTGGGTAGCTTGTAACCGTCTTTCTCGAAAAGCTCTTTCCACGCAGATTCGTGTGTATCCGTGAGTTTTCGCCAGTATTTGGACACTTGGGCAGCACTGCACATGCTCTTGGCATCGAGATAGCCGAGGATTTCCAGGCTCAGCTCTGTCGGCAGCGAGGCTATGAAGTCGCGTTTCAGGGCTGGGTTGACTACATCTGCAACAAAGTGCAGCGTGGGCTTCTTGCATCGCCGAAGCATCTGATACATAACATATGACTTCATTTGCTCCGGCAAAACATCAAAAGCGTTCAGCATGCTAGGTATACCCATGACGGTAGGGGTGAGCAACTGGGGATTCGGGCTGTTGACTTCGTTCGCATCAGGCATTTCGAGATGTCGTGAACCAGATGGGAAAAGCGGAAAGTCGCCCATACGCGGTAGGTGCGAGCCTTCTTGCGAAAGGTCAAGCCCCGAGACATCGATCGGATCGTAATTATCTTCGGCGCTACCGGTGCTTTGTTGAGCTAGATTGGCAGCCGCTGTTATGGGTGATAAACTCGGGCTCGGCAGGCTAGCATCCTGTGCCGACTCTGTGTCCAAGGATGCTAGCCGTGTGCTCGTGAACGATGCATCGTCAGCGAAGGGACCGACAGGCTCCATGTCGAACTCTGCAATGGGAGGCGTAGCGGCCACACCGGGTCCGTCTACAACGCTTGCTGAGAACGACTGGTCAGTCAAGTGGCCCTGGCTCTGAGAGGCGCTGCTCGTGGTATTCGAGGGCCCAGCAAATGAATCTTGGAGTTGCCACGGGGAAGAGGGCTGGTCCCGACCCGTCTGTCGTAAGACACCATGTAGGTTGCTCTTCAACATCGTTCCTGTTCGAGACTTCAGTGCTCTTGAGACACCTTGGTCTGCCGTATCGGTGTCTGGCGTCGCTGGAACAGGGTCATCCAAGTCCTCCGGTGTGAAGTGTGCACTCAAGTTGGTACCTTCCGTTTCGTCTTCGTTTCCAATCCGTGGTTTCTTGCTTCGGCGTTGTATATGGGCGAGCTCGGCAGCCTTCCGGAGGATGGGTACCTGTGCGTATTCATCTGCATTTTCTCGTTTCCGCCGGCCAGACACGGGGCGAGACAGCGGAGGCTGGGAGCGAAGGTTCGTTCGCGTCGTGCGGTTTGGCGTTGCGAACACTGGGGGTCCACTGAATGACTCGACCTTCTTCAAGGTGCCATTTGAAGAGCGGAGGGTATCGCGGAGAGAATTGTGCTGCGTGGCAATGATGTTAGTTGACGTGACAAATGAGGACCGTGTGAAGTGAGGCGATCCAGTAACAGGCCTATCCCTGAATCCCTTGGAAGCATACCTCTTGCACCTTGTCCGACACCGCATTTGCCTCCTCAAAACAAGCCAGCTCGCCCCCAGACTCGAAGTAGAATTTCCGTATCGACTCTGGAGCTTGCGTGTGGGCTAAGGGATATTCTTTGGGGTCGCGCTCGCTCAGGTTGCCGGGAGCGTTTATGCACATGGGCGGGAACGTCGTCGTGGTAGTGTACGTTGTCGTCACAACCGTAGTCTTGGTTGCTGGCGCGAAGGAGAACTGGCCCATGGTGGCATAGGGGTCCGTTTGCTCGGGATGCATGGCCGTTGATGCCGCGTCAGAGCCGCGGCTGTGGCCTGAAGGTGTTGAGGTCATGTCGCACAACAAGATATGCGTGGTGTCGAGGGTATTCAGGGTAGGCTGTCGAGGTTTTTGCCGCTTCAGTATTGCCCTGGAGGCCAAACGGCGTCCCAACAGCGTGAAATGTGTCTACCGTGACTCGGTCGTGACGGTGCCAGCAACGGGTCCAAAGCACGGGCTCCACAGACTACGACGCGTGCGAGTGAGCGTACAGGGCTAATCGTGCATGTCGCCAGTCCCGTGACCGCAAATCAGTATGTAGAAGAGCTCGTCAAGCGTAGCCGGTGAATTGTCGAAGCTGTTCCTCGGTGCCTTCGCCGCTGACAACCGGAAGGCGAGATAGGAGGAAGCAAGGACGGGATAGCGAGCGTGCCGGGGACAAGACAGAGAAGAAGTGCTGCACAAATGTGGCCGAGGAGAAGTTGCTGGGAGGCAGCGGTACAGCTGCGGTTATCACGAGGGCCGGTGGTGGCTATGTGTGTTGGTGGTTGGGGGAGTAGTCTACAGCGGGGGAGAAGCGAAGACCGAACGGGCCGCAACACTCGGCGAGCTAGCCCTGGAGACTGCCCTTGAATGTCACGCTGCACGTCGCCGCCATTCAATTCCTGTGGCGCGACCACATAACATACTGTACAGTACATTCACTCTAACGCCGCAGTACTCGGCTGCGTGGGCCATGGTGTGCGTCCAAGCAAGCAGCCCGCCTCTCGGTCCCCTTTGCCTTGCCTTCAGGCCCCATCCCATCCCTCGACTCAACCTCACCCAGAGATGCTCGAGCTGTGGCTGCCCAGGTGCAGGCTATTTGACTGCACGGCGTCGCTCGGCACATGGTCTCTGCCCACGCTGATTTGCAGGGCACCTAACGCCATCTGCGCTGGTTGTTTTCTTCCGTCTTGTGGCAACGGGCAACATGATTAAGCGCCGTGATCTTTGTTCGTCATCCAAAAAGGTCTCCGCGAATCAACTGGCACGCGGCGTCCATCCCAACCGCATGCCGGTGGACTGCAGTCATCCATGTCACATGACGCCAACCCACTCCCGCTTCCAAGGCTCTCAACAACATTGATAGAGTGCTATCTCTGCTCAGGTGTGACGGGCATGATGAGCTTAGTCGTGCATGGTTCCGGTCAGGTAAGCTATATCAGCTTACCCCGTGGCATGCTCTGAGGTCCTGTTGGGCAACATACCGGTAACCGACTCACCTCTCGCTGCAACCAACGTAGGCATACTGCATGGCGTCAGTCTACAGTCTCACGACAAGTACCACATCATCGGACATCTACACGACGATATATGTGCCAGTGCCAGACGGCCGAGTCGCCTCCTTCGTTCCTTGTGTCGACGTTTGGAGGCATAGTATGGTTGGTGCCTGTCGCTAAACGCCCAACTTTTCGACGCGACAACTTGCTGGATGTGTGTGTGTGGGTGTGTGCCTCAGCGTTGTGCTTCTGACTTGCTGCCAGCGATCGCCCTGTATCGATACTGCAGTCTCATCACACTCACAGCATACGACTCGGTTGGTCGTTTGAACTCGCTGGGTGCTCTTGCCCGAGTTGCGCACGCTTGCTCTTTCCCGCGACAACAACACGTACGCGGAAGTGGCTTCAAGCAACCCCGTCTTCCACTTCTTCCTCCGTGATTCCTTCTTCTCACTGCCACCTTCTCCTTTCGTCGTTATCGCCGCACTGCTCTCACTCTGTGCATCTATCCTGAACGTGTCAAAAGTTGAGCTTTCATCATGACTGGGAGGATGATGCCACAGCATGGCAAAGCTGCTGCAGTATCATCTCGAACTCGCCGTTCCAAATCCTCAAAGAAGTACGATGCACTCCCAAGCAAGAATGCCACGCAACTACAGCTGCAGAAGCCTACCCC
This sequence comes from Plenodomus tracheiphilus IPT5, assembly GCA_010093695.1. Classification (NCBI taxonomy): domain Eukaryota; kingdom Fungi; phylum Ascomycota; class Dothideomycetes; order Pleosporales; family Leptosphaeriaceae; genus Plenodomus; species Plenodomus tracheiphilus. The sequence goes on from MU006309.1 coordinate 466,283, forward strand.
GGTCCTTTCGGCTCCTACAGTACAGACTGCAACTGCTCAACAGGTAGACCAACAGCAGAGTCAAGAACTGATGCAGGTCATGATCCATGCAAGTCTGAGCTCGGTTCTTTACTTTCGAAGCTGCTTTCCCGAAGACTGCTTTGAGACGCGAGCCTGCTTGAACAACAGTAGCCAATACAGGTACGATGATTACGCGAGCGGTAATCAGGGTGCCATCCAGAACAAAGTCGGTGGGTATATCAGAGCCCTCAGTAAAGGGGTATCCGGTCGCGCTGATCGGTTCCTTGAGTTGCTCGTAAGTACTCCGAGCACTTCATCCAGCAACTACTAAAGCTCCACCAGGAGACCGGCATCTTCGATGCATTTCGCCGGGGTTATTTAAGCTCTGTTCACTTGACAATGTTTGAGAAGGCAGAGTTTCCAGAGAATGTCCTTGAATCATGGACGCTGACGTTCCATTACGTCGACGTGAGCGGTGGACGATCAGTGTCAAGCATGGACCTCTCGGAACAATCAGGCAGCAAAATCACGTTGAGTCATGTGAAGCTCTCTCTCAACGACTTGATTCGCAAACTAGGACACTCATGCGCCGATTTGCCTGCACTGCCAGAGGAGAGACACATGAGAGTTGAGATAGGGTACACGGATGATCGACCGGAGAGTTACTTTGCTCCAGGCTTTCAGGAGCCAGTTCGGGACGTCTTCAGATTCCCATCAGATGAAGATTGGGAACAGAGTACACTCAATGCCGGCATGGTGTACACTAGGCACCACGCTGTCGCTCTGAAAGGATCTCATCTGAGTAGAACCAATGCTGATGTCGATAACGCGCTTCCTAGCTGCATGCAATACACCGAGGAAGTGAGTAAGCTGAAGGATATTGTGCCTGATCTGGGTGAGCGAGCGAAACGGATTGAGATGTCAAGACTCAAATCCCTTGCCCCCAAAGCAACTGAGCAGCGAGACACAACCTCGACGTCAAAGAACGCTGAGGTCGAGGAGCTTCGCAGTATGGTAAGTCCAAGTCTGATTTGTTTTCAAACCAAGGTGATTGACTTGGTAGCTCCAACCTTCGGATGATGTTTCGAATACACAACCAACACAACCTGCTGTGCAACAACAATTGACACAGAAATTAGCAATAGGCGAAGGACAAGTTGTGTTCTCTTCAGCTGTAATTGACCGTGCAGATAGAGCACGGGATGCAACACTACCACCGCGAGGAAAAGAGACAATACGAACTGAGCATGAACATGTGGAAAACATGACCGTAAAGTGCGCCTGTGGGCACGCCGAGGTGGAAGGAGATACAGTGAGCTACTGGATTTGGCCATCTCAAAGTTCTCGCCTAACAGACGCTAGATACTATGTCAATTCTGTGACAAGTGGCAGCACCTGCATTGCATGGGATACTCTGGCAAGAGTGATAGAAGAATTCCGTCGACTTATCTTTGCTATGAATGCCTCCTGGCGGAGGAGAATCAATGCATGCAACAGCAACGTGAGCGAGCCGTCTACCGCCGTGCGCTATGGCTTCTTCAGCAGACAAGCTTTGAGCATGCGCAAGCATTTGGCCGCGCTATCAGTAAGGCCGAACCGCCCAAAGTGAATGCAAGCACCTGTCTGATCAGCATATACAGATTACACCGAGCACGAAGCAAAGATAGTCATGCACGCACTCCGGCAGCATGGCATACTCAAGAAGACTAGCCAGCGTTCAAAATGGCAGGTTGTGCTCGACATGTCTGCCGAAGCTCAAGAGCGTATGAAGAACATATATTGCGACCCCACCATTGGCATCAAACGATTCGTATGGACTCAATAGACGGGATGATGCTGTATCAGTAGCTAATTGCTGAGTAGCTCGATGCGACGTCCGCTGCTGATGGAGACTGGCCGGTCAGCGCGGGTGGTCATTCCAAGAAGCGAGCACGAGCAGATGTGATTGATGAGGTTCTGCCAACTACGAAGCATCGCATCTACGGCGCGGGGACGATCGGTATTGACGCAACGCACACACCGAAGCGCGCGTGCAGATCCACGTAGTAGAGTAGAGTAGCTGGTGACAAGACGTTGCTAGGAGGGGCGTCGCCGTGTTGAAGACCACATGATGGACATGGTGTCATGTGACGATGTCGGTACTTGCCAGGTCCACGATCTCCAACCAGGCTGTACTCCGTACATGGATGCGCAATGGCGGATGATGAGGAGTACAAGCTGGGTGATGCCAAGGGCAAACAAACACGCAGAAAGCTATGGAGAGGTGGGATGTTCAGGGGCGGCCGTATTGATGGAAGCTTTCAATCATGGTTCTACAAAAAGAAAGGTGACTGACTGGACGACTTGACCCAAGCGCCAGTGGTGGAGTTGAACATACATACATACTATGTACACAGTACATACAGTGTCATGCTTGGACGTTTGCACATGGGCATAAAATCATGACATGTGATGATAGCCATGGCTGGTGCGGGAGAGGGTTGGTCGATGGTGGGTCTCCACATATCTCGATCGTCAACTGGTGGTAGATTTGCCATTAGCATGCTCGGAAGCGTGTGTGTAAAGCGCGAAGCGAGGCCAGGATCCGCACTTGGTCTGGGGCCTTGGCACAGCGAGACGGTCGCGTTGGCCCCCCCCCCCCCCCCCCCCCCGCCCCGTGCTGATCGCCCATGGTTCACCAAGTCAGGGCCCTGCCACAAATTTCCCAGGCCCCATCAGTATCATGCGGGTATTTGGAAGTACTCTACGGCTGGCGGCCGTGGCTTGCGACTGCTGCTGTCAGTGGTGTTGCCGTGGTGAACCAAGGGGAATACGACGGCGTGTTCCCGACGCGTGCCCGACGTGTGCAACCTTGTCTTCCGACGGCGCCTGTGGGTCGGGAGTGGTGGTGGTGGGGGATGGGGGCACGACAGGCGAGCACGGTGCAGGACACTGCAGGTACACCGTCTGGAGGATGCAGGAGAAGCCCATTGAGGGCCGGGCTTGTGAGACAAACAACACGTTGCGAGTGCAGAAGACAGCACCTCCTCGCTAGTCGCATGGCCAGCGCCGGTGCCAGGGCGCGGTGCCTCACAGTTCACCAGCTCACCCCCCTGAATCGCCAGCGCGCGCGGGACCACGACCAGGACATGGACATGGACCAGGGCCGACCTGACGCTGACCGAACTGAAGTCTGACGGCACGCCAGCGGGCCAGCCTTGCGTGATCCTGGAAGCCATGGAACGATAGAAGCAGCGGGCTATGGTACAGTCCTGGGAGACGCACAATCAAGGGTCAAAGAGGCTGCCCGCGTACTGTGTTGTGCACACATAGCATTCTCGCCGTCTGTCCTGCCTCCTGCCCCCTCCCCAAGCCGTCGTTCATCGACTGCGTTCTCGTCCCTCGACGCCCGCGCCATCGCCGACCAGAGCCAACCCTCCCAGAGCTTGATTACGCACTGATCTGGCACCAGCAGCGTGCAGGAGTCGGGCCAGGCGGTAAGCGCTCAGAGGCGTCTTCTCTGCAGGAACGGCAGCTCGGCGTGCATAGAGTAGTCTAGGGGCCCGCAGCGGAATCCTTGGGACCGACCTTCCTCGCTCTGTGGTCCATCGTCGTCCATGGGCGCTGCATCGAGGCTGCCGGCATCCATTCCCTCCACGACAGCTCACCATCAAATACGGCCTGCATGACCCTCCGCCGCCTGCGACCGAGGCAGCACACGACCTGCCCACCTGCAGCCATTGCCCGAGCACACTCGTCGTCATCGTCGCCGCAGAACTGAGTACTGAGCGCCGGCCACTCCCCAGGATCCGCGACTCATTGCTTCTTCCACCCTCTCTGCTGAGTCGTGCCCGCCCCCGGTCCCAGGACGGACACAGGCACAGGCACAGGACAGCCACCAATTCCCTCCCACTGACACCCGGCGTCATCAGACATCATGGCTCGGCACAAGAAGTTCTCCTTCCCCTTGCCTCGTCGCTCGCGCCCCAAAGCCTCAGACAGTGACAACGACGACGCCCGCTCCCTCCCCTCCTCTGCCTCGGTGCCCGATTGGCCTTCTCGCCGCAACGAGCCCTCGAGCAAAGCCCTCCGCATCCTGGGCACCGCCGACACTCTCTACCGTTCGAACCCCTCGCAGACCCGTATACCACCCAGCCCCGGGTACATGTCCATTGCGGTCTCTGAGGGCAGCTACGGATCCCACCCCGACGACAGAGCCTCTGCTACAGCCACCGACAGCAGCGTATACGGGAAAAGACCAGGCATGGCGAAGCGCTCGTCGTCGAACCTCCTGGGGCGCTCTTACACCAATGAGGGCGCACGGGGCTCTGAAAATAGTTCCGTCACTCAACGACTACATCCACAGGCGTCCAGCTCGACCTTGCGTTCGCATTATGACGCCAAGAGCTCGCCTCTGGCAATATCTCAGCAGACGTCGGATTCGGCCGTACGAGACAGAGCATTGCGGCGAGGGCATCCTCCAGTCTTGTCGGACCCTGTCTATGATGGATTTCAGCCGAGTCCAGCATCGCCCAACATGATCGAGGGCGCAGAAAGGAAGGACCAACGCAAGAGCAAACCTGCGCGACTGGATCTTTCCAAATTGTTCCCAAAACCAAAAGGAGGTGACGCGCAGAGTTTTGGTAAACCCATGCTGTCTCCAGAAAAAATGGTCAATTCTCCCGCTGCCATGTCCATGGCCTCGGATTACTTTCCTCGACCTATGACTAGAGAACCAACGCCAAAGATAGGAGAGCTCGCACAGCTCAAAGCAGCAACACGACATCGCAACCAGGTGCCAGCAAGCCCCACTAGTCCACGCCGCAAATTCGACAGGGACGAGTACGACAATGCCAAAGTCAATGTACGCCGGCCACCAAAGGGTGTCCAGCACTGGTTCGACGCACTCGATGAAGATAGTGAGGAAATGTCAGAGGACGGTGGGGTACCGCTCCACGCCCCAAAAGCTCTTCGGCCAACCGGTGTGCCTCAGGTGCCCATGCGCAAAACATCACTTGATCGGATGCTACGGCACGCAGGCTTGATACAGTCAGGGCCAAGGTCGAAACAGGGAACCCTGCAATCTAAACACGACTCGTTCGCACACGAAGATATTGTTGACGTTGGTCGCTTGACCTCACCAAGTCAGTATTCAGTCAACACGTATAATTCTGTAAACTCGAACAAGACCAAAGAATCGGCCCTTTCAAAGTCCAACCTACAGGATGCCAGCGTGCTTTCCTTCTCTTCCTCAGAGGACGAAGAGGTTGATCAGACCAAAGCCCGTCGATTTTCCGTGCGTAAGAGCCTGGACTCGGTCGCGGACGCTGGCGAAATTATCGTTGGTCAGGCTCAAGCATTCGATGTTCGTCCACACATTCGACGTCCATCTGCTGGAGTCATGAGTACACGCTCTACTACTTCGACGAGTGCTGCGACTATTGAAGTCATGTACGCCCCAGAGGTACCGTTTATACCTTACCAATACCAGGGTCAATACCAGAATCAACATCAGAACCAGTACCCACGAAACAGCATACACAGCGGCAGTAAACGGTCTAGCCATTTGCGGCAGCCCTCGATCATCCACGAAGACGAGGACGATCGCCCAAGAACGGCTGTCATTATGCCCCTCTCACCATCTACTCATAGCATCCGCAGTGCGCGGACATCAGCCAGTGAGCCGCAAGCTCGGTCCAATGGATCGCGCAAAATGATGGCAGTGACCGCTGAAGAAGAAGCCCTTCTCGAACTCATGCGCAAGAAGCGTGCCGAACTACAGAAGAATGGCTCGTCACCTCCAGCTACCAAGAGTGTACCCTCAACCCAACGCCTACGAACCCCCAGCGAGAGCTCCCGAGACCCTCACCGCGCATCAGCCTTCCGCGCTTTAGAAGGCAGTAGCAGTCCTGCCCTCAACCCCCAACCACAGAAAGCCCCATCAACATGTTCTACATTTTCGCCCTCGCCCCTGCTTCTACCCTCACGAGGCCGTCCCACAAGATCAAGAGGCAACGCCGCAACCAGCCACTTCCGCGACAGCTCGGCAAGTGCAACAAGCGATACTTATTCTGACCGCCAGTCGTCCTCCCCGGCCACCAGAGGTAGAATGTCCCATTACCTTCCCACGCCCGCTGAATTTTCACCACTGGAGCCTTTCCCGCCATCCTCACCGACACCAACTGCCAGCGTGACGTCGCCTACGGACCCCGAAGCGTCGCATCCTCCTTCCCCTATTACACCAGGTCTGAGCAGAGGTGAACCGGATGTTGTAGTCAAAGTGGCGAGTAGTGATACCAGTGCTGATAGCGAAGAAGTCGCCATTCTCGACAATGGCGTCATCGATGCCCAGCCATCTGATAGCGTGAAGTCGGACTCTTCACATGAGCTGTCTGGCTCTGCTGGGCATCAGAGACGCAGAACAGCAAGCAGTGGTGCGGACATTGCGTTTCCGGCGCCACCCACTGGTTTAGGACGGGACCTGACACCATTCTCCGAAGCCTCATCTCGCCCTTCGAGTCTCAGAAACGATCAATTGTTCCCCAAGGTTCCACGCAAGAGCTCCAGACGCGTCGACGAACTGGTCCACTCTTCACCCGTCGCTGTCAAAGCGAGGCTGAGGGAGAGTAGTGCGCATAGCACTGCGAGTCGCAACTCGTCGTACTCGCAGAGTTCAGTGGTGCAGTTGGCTCCGGTTGAGAGGCGAAGCGGTAAACTTGTTAGTGCGAGTCGGGGGAGTAGTGTGGCGAGTAGTCGGACGAGTAAGAGGGAGTCGACGAGGGATTCGGTCAAGGAGAAGAGGAATAGTGTTAGTGATGACGTACTTGCGGCTTGGAATAGTCTGGGTGGGACATGTTAGCATGGAATTTGATGACTGGATGTATTTATTTTTTTCCTCCAGAGAATCGCCTTGGGATGGAGGGTGTTACCGGATTCTCTGTCTTCTTTTCTTTCTCTCGTGTATCATGAGCTTGTCTCGTTTGTCTTTCTGCTACATCTGTCTCGTTGCAACTTTTCCTGTTGGCTTCACGATGTCTATCTTTTTTCCTTCCAGATTTCACATCATCTCTTCCACTTTTCCCATATAAAGCAAGCGCGGACAAAACCAAAGGCATTGCTTGCCTATCATGTTTCGCATGCCAAGCAGGGCGGGATTGCATAGTAACATGTAAAACTATAGCCTTTTTTGGTGCGACGATTTCCTTCTCGTCCACTTCCTTATTTCTCTAGTCAGTTTCCTCTCTTGGAATATGCATATGCATTATCATTGGCATTCTATTTGGTATCTGGGTGGGCATGTTTAGACGAGATCGGATTTGCGACATTGAGACTGTGTATGAATCAAGGATGATGTTGGGTAATGGAGTTGTAGTTACCATGGTGGCGGCGGCGGTGGTGGTGTAATTAAACACCCCAAAATCACCTTGGCCTTTGCGCAAGATATATATAATCATGTTCTCCTGCTTCCTATCTGCTAGTTGTGCAGACATACTCACTTACAACCTACATTAATTATTATGATGGTAGTGTGTATAAAGCACAGTCATCGGTCCGTTCTACCCTCCCCCTCACACCACACAAGCAATTCAGGCATCCCGCGATAGTCGCTTTCCTTTCCCATGGAGGTGATGATTATCGGCCCGCGTGGATTTTCCATCGGTCTTGCACACACGTGGACGCACGCACGTCAGCATCCGCTTCCCGCAATGTCTCCACTGCACAGTGCACAGCGGCTCGTTGGGGGGGGGGGGGGGGGGGCAGGTGAAGTGGGGCGGGGCGGCGAGCGGGAGCGGAATGAGTGGGGGGAGGGAGTTGTGCAGGGGAGATCGGCGGCGTGATGGGTGGGATCAGTTATGTATGGTTTATTACCAATGGATTATGTATAGGGTTGTGCAAATTACGGTTATGTTTTTCTCTCTGATTTGTAGATGGGATTCTAGGGAAAACTGATAGTGTTGATCGCTGTGGACTATGAATGAGGTGGAAATCGGTAAGATGGTTGATTGTGCTGAATCTTTGGAACTAAGAGAGCTTTATTTTGCTATTGAAAGAGGGTGTGGAGGATGGATTTGTAGTATTGATATCCGGGGTGGGGGAGTCTGTTATTGGTGGTGGGAACGTCAACAAATACCGTCCCTATGGTATGGTCTTTCATATTGTACGTGTAAATCTGAAAAACTGCTCGCATTGTAAGTACTGGCGCTTATGATTTTGATCTATAGCCCTGGTATAACCTGAGGTACCCTTTTAATAAACATCTTGAAGTCAGAAGATACCATACATGTAGCGTACCTGTAATTAATCAGTAGATATGGGGGACTGCCAACGAGCTTCGACAACAGAAATACAGATTATACAAACACTCACGTTAGGGTATTCTCGAGTCCTCCGGCAATTTTATTGTTGATTGGGCTGGTGTCGAGATGAGTGTTTGCCGGCATCTTTGATATCCGTTTGCTTTCACTTTCGCGCTCGGATATCACGAGATCAATTGCTGCGTCACAACACGATATTGAAGAACATTAGTGCGAGCTCTCCTGACTAACACACTGGTCACTTTCATCTGCACCTATTGTTTTTCGCTCACAACGCACACAACTGCGGTCTCTTCGTCCACTTCTCACTGCACGCCTGTATTCTCGACACAAAACTTCACAAACGCGACTTCCTTGCATGAAGTATCCGCACTCTCAACTGAGAAATGCTCTCCACCAACATAGAATGATCAAGCTCAACCAACAGCCAAAGAATCGCGACAATGACTTCTCACTATCGCCGCCCAGACGAGTCGCGTTCAGGCGAAGACACCCCCATCGAACCCAACACCACTGCAAGCGCCTCACAGATGATGAGACGCGCAGTCCTCGTACCTCGAACCACTCGACGTACTGGCCTTCCGAAAACTCGTCAGCTCAACATCTCACGCTTGTCCCAGCGCCTGCAACGCCTCTCCCAAGCCGGACCCCACGATCATCACATGCGCGCGTATCTTACTGGACAACATGAAGCAGTGGCGAAGTGATGGGAGGAACTTCAGTGGAAGGCATGTGTGGAAGATGGTTTAGGTGCGGATTTGTATCAAGAACATATGAGCCAGTGGGTTGAAGCGGTGCAGACGTGGATTGAAGATCCGATGAATGGGTTGAATTATGTTGCTGGGTGGAATCTTCAATACAAGCAGCAGAGTACTCCTACGGCTACACAGCAGAGTCTTGAAAAGATACAGGATGCCTTAAAGTTCATCGAAGAGAAAGAGAAGGGTGCTGCTACGTCTGCAATCAACATTCGAACTGAGACACAGCAAAAGACATGTCCCGTGAAAGCGATGAGCTCCAATTCAGTGGCGGAGTCTGAAGTCACCTCTTCTGCCGCAAGTTTCCAAGTGCCCCACGATGCCCTCGCTATATTGGCAAGTCTTCCCAAGACTCAAGCCAATACAACGATCGATACAAGGACAACTATCATGGTAACACCACCGATGTCTTCTCAACCAACAACCTCTCAAAATCTCGGGGAGATCCTTCCTACGCTAGCAGGTTCTTCCACAAGTCAGACAATCACGTCGAGCAGCCTTGCTATGGAAGGCGTCATCTTGCAGCCGACCCATACTGCACCCAAGACCAACTCCACGCGTTCTCCAGCACCTACGTTCGATGGCCATGAGTCTCTGAAGATATAGGCAACACAAGAATTGATCTCCGATATTTTGAACCTCGATCAACTGATTCAAGGCGTTGAGATCTACAAGGATCACTGTCTGGATTCCTACACGGCTTGTCAATACGTCAATCACGTCGTCGTGAAGCTTTCTGCTCAGGCGAAACACGGCCATGGTACATTGCGACGACTGTTCCAGGAGATGCGCCAGCCGCTCCAATATTGGCACTTGGAGAAGAAGGGTGAGCGTTGGTGTAGTTATGTCCGCGATAACATCATCATGGGCTTGAAAGCTCCTGCCTACAACCCACCAGAGACATCAATGAAACATAATGATACTACCGACCAATCCAACAAACATGAGGCCATGGAAGTGTCACCTGCCTGGCCAAGCATGGAAGCTCAGCAAATACCAGAGGCATCCACTGGACAAACAAAATATGCTCCGGCGCACAACATTGTTGACAAGATGGTCGAGAATCTCATCGAAAAGGCTGAACTGCCCGTGGAGATGGAAGTGACAAGTGAGGGTGCTGAAAACAGAGGCATACCTCACCTTGTGCACAACAACAACAAGACCAGACAATCGAGTACAATTCAGACTCCATTATGGCCGGCAAGCCTCGATATGACAGGCAGCCAAGTGCCACACAAACTCTTCGAGTCTCCAGACTTACACATACAGTCCTTGTCAGTACCACAAACTGTAGTGAGGTCTGACAAGGACCCCCAAAATACTTCAAATTTCGTTCCCATATTGCTTGAAACGAGCGCTGTAGTAACTAAGGGTACTCCAGACGTTACGGGCATACATGTACACAATCCCATGGTGGGGGGGATGCTTGAGTCCAAATGGGCGACCGAAGCATCGGATGAAAACATCTCTCAGGTTACAAAGCCAAAGACGAAGCAGGCAGAGACATCAACCGCGAAACCGAAGTCATCGCGAGTGGTATCCAGGACACGCGCACCGCCTGCAGTGGTTGAAAAGAGCTTGGTAAACGTTCCTCCAAAGCCAGATACGGTCGAGGCCCAGACATCGCAGATGACTGAACCTACTATACAAGACTCCATTTCTACACCGAAGGAGCAAATCAATAGGCCTGTTGCTCCTCAAGCGACCAAAGAGTCAGCACATGTGGAGGAACGCGAGGTCGAGAAGGCCGAGAGTGAACAAGCAGGAAAGGCACTAGCATTACAGACTAGGATAGAAGAGATGGAAATACGGCATAAGCTGGAGATAGAAGAGGCAACTCAGAGGGAACGTAACCTCGAAGCTGGGAATCGCAAGTTGATATACATGGTGACGAAATTGTTCACAAAGGTCAAGGAGCTTGAACAGACAGTAGAGAGGCAGAGTCAAAGGTCCCCAGACCACATAGAACGACAGACTGTCGTGGAGGTAGACCCAAAGGTTACGGGTGAGTCTCCGGAATCCAAGTTGGAGATTGTGGATATCACAAAGAGTGTGAAGTTTGATCTACCGCCAAACGACAATAGCAAAGTAGATTCGAAAGCGACAGAGCCTCGAGCGAAGCGCCGCCTTTACGACACCAAGAAGCGCAAAGCATTATCAGATCTCATGCCCGCTAAGACACGCAATATCCTCGTCGAGCCACTTCGCAACGGCGAGCTGCGTTCACAAGTATCCAGCAAGAGTACGGACACCGACAAGCTTTGCACAAAGGTCGCAAAGCAGATCACACATGTCCTGAACATCGGCCACGCATCCACTGCTGATTTTACTGAACATGCTCGTATGCTGTCGTCATTGTTGGTCTTCCACGCACTGTACACACGCGCCAACGGGAACATCGGAAGACTTTACAGCTCAAGCGTTACGAACGGCTTCGTCAAAGAACTCGAGAGCGTGCTATTTATGAATCACAAATGGATGTCCGAGGCTGAAGTTTGTACCTTCCACCGCGACTTTGAAGCCATACGGGCAGCACGTATCGGCGAAGACAACATCAACGAGGTATACAAAAATACCGATCGTATCGCACACGGGTATAAAATGAAGCTCACGAAGCATCGAAAAGGACTCCTGTGCCGCATGCAGTCGCTGGAGGACGCACCGGACTGGAGGAAGAAGGGATATCAAGCCGAGGTGGAGTCAGCACAGCGCGAATACGACAACTGCGCTGCACGAGCTGAACAGGTCCTGAACGTTGAGTTCATGAGGTTCAGGAAGGGAATGAAATCTATATGTGCATTTGTGGATGCCATTGGAGCTGAATCCATAGCTGGTAGCCAGGGCCGACAGTGGATTGAGTGTGAACAGCTACGATTTGAGAATGGACTGATCAAGATTGGGAAGAGTTTGGAGTTGAACGTGGAAGTGGTCGGAGGTAGTGATTACTGTAAGGATTTGAGAGCACTCTGAATGAGATGAATTGTAAGGGAGGTTAATATGTCATGTTCGATACCTATAAGGTACTGAGAAACAGCAAGTATTACGCCAGATGGGCGAGAGACGGGGGAGCAGTACCTACCTAGGTAGGTAGCCTCAATGATGACCTTGGCTTTGACAGGTCAGCACATTCGTACTCACCAAGTCCCCTTGAAATGCACGATATTGGAGAGCACGAAGGTGAAACAACTGTCATGATTGCGTCTTGAATCATGACGTGACGTGGCTGAAAGAAGTGCGCTGAGGCTCACAGACTATTCTAAGATCCTTCTAGAACAGCAATCGATGAATAAAATTTCTGCATTCATAATAACATATTTATCATGGGAGTAGTGACCGATAGAATGCCATAGCAAATATCTTGGGTTGTGAACTATGTCCAGGACATTAGTGTTGGCTAGGGACTAACCCATCACCGGTAAGCGCGGCCAATTATAGTGCATTTGACATCAACGTCGAGTGGTTCCTCGTTCCTTACACTGTCAATTTGTCACATCCTACTCCATTTCATAGTTGCATAATCTACTAGTATGATCGTGGAGCTTCCGCTCTCTACTTTGCGACTCGTAGTCAGTAATCGCCCCAAACACTTCTTTCACTATGAGTTTCTCGATACCCCTTCGTGTAAGTTGTCGGCGAACCGCGAGATATATGTCGGCTTGATCTGTTGATAGGAATAGGCAGTTGATAATGGCATCCACTTTCCCTTCTATGATCGTATGATGTCTGCAACTGCTTGCCCATATGGCGGAAACTGTTCGAAGCGCTCTCCGCATATGCAACGCTCTTTGATCCGTCACGATTGAGTGGTTATTTCCATTAGGGAGTTGCGCCATATTAAATCTCATTGTCGATGAGGAGCTATGTAAATGACCCCGACTCACGAATGCTTGAAAGACACAATAGCGTGGCAATGATTGTGCGGCTCATGTGGCTTTCACCTGACCTGACGCTGTGCACGTTTGCCTAGCGCACAGCGCTAGAAAGTACCCTCCCAGCCTCCCGCCGTGACTCTCACCTAGCAACCTATATACCTTGCGCATCTCGACGCACCTCCCACCGCAATCCTCTACACATACTATACCGCTGCAGCGTCGACCGTGTACCGGCTCTTGAACCATTGCAGAGGCTTCACACCAACTGCGAACCGAAATCAGGACGTCTTTTCCAGTTTATATCCATTGAATAGCTTGGTGATCCGTTGCCCGAGCTTTCCAACTTGCCACCGCCGTCAACGCGAAGGTTCTGCGGTTCACCCGTGCATATACACCCAGTACAAGCCACATGGGCCTGGCCATTTGAACAGTACAAGTCACTCCTACCACTCCACATCCCTTACACTCCGAATAACCTCAAGCATTTGAGCTCCACCACTAATTTCTCACACCCGACTTTATCCAATCCTTCAGCACTTCGACCGCCAACATGGCCCCTACCAAGCCTGATGTTGACAACCCTGCCAAATCGTGGAGCGGCGATACACGATTGACCGACTCTGGTATTAAAGCTGTCCCAAATGCTGCTGCAACTTCCGCCGGCCTCGTTCCCCCAGATACTCCGAAGTCCGACGAAAAAGCCTCCATCCAGATGTCACTCTTAGATCTACCTGTTTCTCACAATAACTGGTTCGGACGAGACACTTCAAAGCCCCTTTCATCTAGCAAAGGGGCAGCGAAGCCTGCCACTACTATCTCACAAGAAAAATTCCGCCTTAGCCCCATGAAGGCTGATACATTGGTGTTAGTCCAGCCCGCCGCGAAGCCGTCTGGCACTTCCGTGTCAGAGCCCAAGGATGTCAGAAGCCAGGCCCAGCCGTCCAGCAACAACCACAGCTCGGCGCATCCTTTGGCAAGTACATTCTGGGCATCACTAGGTCTTTCGCTTCCTGCTCAATGTACGGTAGTTGAGGCTGATGAGAGCGATGGCGAGGTCGAAGACTCTGCTTCAAAGCTCCCTGCAATCGCTGAGGGTTCCGACGGCGATACTGATAGCGTATATGAAACCGATTCGGACATGGAAAACATCATTCATGATGAGATTGACAAATGGGGGCTAGAAGGTGGTGATGACGCCAATAACCCAGAGCCTTCGCGGTCAGTAGCGCAAACCAGCCAGCGCCTTTCGCGTACCAAAAGCCATCATACGGCTCGGGAGATGAAGTCAAAGTCCACATACCCAGGAAAATAGCACCAATGCGACGTCGCATCGCCCGTGGTGGGACGACAGCTCTTCCTCCACAACCCTCCATCCCGGCCGCGCAGACCAGTACTGGCATAGATCGAACTGCCGCTGATAGTTCCATATTAATTGAACACGCCCAACAAGAGGAGTCTGAGCTTGTAATGAAGCCTTCAGTTGAGAACCAACTTTCTGGGCAAGAAGAAGCCAATCGAGCGAAGCAGGAGGAATTCTCTGCTCAAGAAGCCGAACTCAAGAGGCGAGCAAAGGATCTTGCCGAAGCGGAGAAGAAGCTAGCAAGAGCCAAAGCCGAACTTGTACACCAAAGGAAGATTCAGGATGCCAAGGACGAGGTCATCGCTGATAGAGAAAAGGCGCTAGAGGCATGTGAGGAGGCTCGCAACAACCGTGAATTGATCATAGAGCAGGTGGAAGAACGTGAGCAGGCCTTTATACGCCAGATCAAAGCTATGGAAGCTATGACAGCGAAAGTTATCCAGAAGCACAAGGATGAGAAGATAACCCGCGATAACGCAGAGGCGGAACTGAAGTCTCGCGAGGCCGCCATCAGTCAGCAAGAACTTGTCATTACTAAGAAGCACAAGTTTTTGCAAGAGAAGGAGCAGGCCTTGGTGGAGAGGACTGAGTCTCTGGCGAAAGAAGCCGCAAAGTTCACGACAAAGGCTCCTAAATCCAGCCCTCTCGACCTCGACGCCCTTGCAGAAGGCGCCCTCATCATGTGCACCCCTACGCAAGCCTTCAGCGAAGGCAGTACCTTAAGCACCGAGGCCGTTGATCAGATCAAATCTATCTTGTATCAATCACATGGTTTCTCCGAGCCTCACGCCGAAACGCATGCAAAGAAGTTGACAGAGTTACTTCGTTTCCGCGTCCAATTCGCCAACATGAAGAAGTCAACAGGTGATGACTCCGAAGGCCCTGTGCAACTGATCCTCACGACTTTCTCCAACGAGGTTCTAGGCAATGGTCTCTTCGCCAACCATATTAGGTGGGCTGACATTGACCTCGTTGGTCAACTTCACGACCAGATGCTCCGCGCACCAAACCTTGAGATGTTGTACAAACTCGAGGCCCGCGCCATTGCTGCAGAGAAGTACTTTAATTCACTCCGCGATGGCAGAGTCCCACTGAGCACTGATGAGTTTATGGACTACATCAAGCAATGCGGTGAGTACGCGAAGGCCCTGCAGGAGATGCGCGGGTTCATTGGCGAGGGTACGCCGGTCAAAAAGGCGCTCATATCTTTCATGATGAGTGTGTGCCAGGACTTGGGTAAGACAATTCAGTTTGCGGGGGCTCGGATGGGATTTGCGGGATAGATTTTCTTTTCTCTTCTTTTCTTTCATGTCTGGAGAGCGCTTGAGGGAGTAGTTTCCCCTGTGTTAGACGGGATAAAGTCACATGTCTTCGAGCTGATAACATGTTTGAAAGATGAAAGGAAGGAGCATCAATGAGGATGCGTAACACGGACAGAAACTACTTGATAGACTGAGGACTAGAGTCATGGTGAGGATGGACGTTACGTAGAAACATCGAGATACCCGAATGAGGATCCATTTTAAACACATGCTTAGGAATTTGCAAACTCACGGTGATGTTGACTACTCAAATCCTACTTATTCGTGATACTATTGACTCACTGTGATGACTGAGATCTTCTACACAATGCATGCTACCGTTCTTTTCTGTTACATGATCGCGCGAGGCACCTGTGGTCAGAGGTGCCAGAAAGCAAGGCATTTCTTTCATGGCATGCAACCACTAATGGGGAGATTCTGTAGATAGTATCTAGAGTGTGCATCTTAATGAAGATGCTACATTTGTGATGCGATGCGAAGCTACTAAACATACAATGCCTCAGCAGCGTATCAAGACGGCCCAAGTTCTCCTATGAACGCCATCTAATAGATGGCCAGACCCACCAACAGACAATGCCATATGTACAACTGGGTACTTCCTCTACCAAAAGGCAACGCCAGAACACCTCATCTATCCTTGAAGAAGAACAAATGTACAAGAAACCAGCACCTCAAACTCCCTCAAGAAACCCACCTCCTCGCAACCCTCCTGCCCCTGGCCTTCTTATCCACAGACTTGTCCTTTGGCTTGGACCCTCGCTTGGGCTTATGCGCAGCGTTTCGCCACCGGTCCGCAGTTTCCTGCTTCTTCTTTGCCTTTGCGAGGTCTTCCTCGCTATCGAGGGATAAAAGGGCTTCGGCCGCTGCTTTTTGACGGGCTTCTTCATCGCTCATGGGCTCATTTGTTGCGTCTACTTTGGCCTGCTCTTTTTGTTCTGCTTCCTCCTTGGCTTTTGCGAGGATTTCATCGATTTGTTTTTGTTTTTGTTGTTCGTCGGTAACATCTTCCTGTGCCTTGTCCTTGTTCTCTTCTTCCTCGGCTTCTTTTTTCTTCGTCTCTTCCTCCTCTTCTTTTCGCTTCTTCTCTTCTTCCTCGGCCCTGGCTTCCTCGTCGGCCTCCTTTTTCAGCTTCTCCCTATCAAGGGGCTTAATACCGCCACCAGGCTTATGCGCAGCTTTCAGCCAGCGGTCTGCTGTTTCTTTTTTCTTGCGTTCTTTTTCCGCTGATTCCTCGCTGTCGGCTGCGAGAGCAGCTTCTGCAGCCAGGCGTTGACGCTCCGCCTCCTCTGATTCTTCCTCTGAGAGTGTTGAAACGTGGTCTCCGGATGCCTCTGAGCTACCCACGGCATCTTGAGACGCTTTCTCCTCGGCTTCAGCATGGGTTGCGGCTTCGGTTGTTTGGCGCTGCTGCTCTTCTTCTTCATTCTGGAGGCCGGACTCCAGCTCATCTTCTTCTGCATCGTGAGCCTTAACCGAATCATCTGTTTCATCACCGTTATTGGCACCGTCTAGATGTTTCAGCGACTCCTCAAGAGTATTGTTCTTCTTCTGCTCTTCTTCGGTCTCCTTCTCTTTCCTTGACTCTTCTGTTTCCATCATCGCCATCTCCTCGCGCGCCTTTGTGTCTTCGATAAGTTTTTGCCACCTTTCCGCTCTGTTCTTTGCATCTTCTGCTACTTTCTTTTCTTCCTCTAGTCGCGCGTCCTCATTGCCATCCTCTCTTTCGTGCATCCATACGCCCCGACCATCGTCGAAGACTTCTTTGAGTTGGCTGAGGGAGCCGCATACACCGTCTGCTTCACCCCAGGGGAGCCACATGGCCGTAGAGGCTGTCCAGATACCACCGCGTCCACCACGTGTATCCCAAGCGCGATCCCCACCAACAAGGCTGTTGTGATATCCAGCTGGCGATTGGGGCGTACGGAAATAGCTTCTCAACAATGCACGCTTGTAAGGAAAGAACCAAAGATCCTCCCATGTCACATTGGCTGTGGGTGGGCGTTCGGCGCCTAGGTAGAGCGGGTTGTTGTCCAAGAGGATGGCAGGTACGGCGCCAGTGTAGGTGTTTTGGATGAGCCGAACCTTGCGCCAGGGGGTCTTGCGCTTGGGAAGGCTGTCAAGCTCCGCATCGAATTCCAATGGATCAACGTAGGCGGGCTTCTCGTTGGGAGAGGGATTGTGCTTGACGAAGTCTGGGCGCCAGAAGGGTGGGTGCATGCCATTGAGAGCTGCGGGGAGGGAGAGACGTTGGTATACGGAGCCCGGGTGGCGGTAGACGGAAAGATCGGTGGAATTATCGTGTTTTGCTGTGACGAGCTCGTCTTCTGTGCAGTACAGCAGCGGTTGAAAGAGAATGTGAAGATAGTCCAAGCCAATGGAAAACTCGTGCTGCGTCCCGTTGTGCAATTTCGCGGCGGCCTGTTGGGATGGTGCAATCTTCTTTGAACCTCCGAATAACGTCTTTAGCTTCGAAGTTGCCGGCTGTGGCTCCACGGCGTCTCTGCGAAGTTGCTGTTCTCCAAAGATGGTGGCAACTACAGACTGTACTGTCTGCGACTGGCTCCTGCCACTCTTGAACTTTTTGAGTGCCGCCTTGTATAGCGTTCTTAGATCTTTTGCAGGGCCCATGACCATTTTCGAATTGATGAATTTAGCTGGCATGTCTGCAATCCGGTGTCCATCGTCCTCGCCATACATGTCGCCTGGTAAGATGGAATGTGGCACGTATCTGCATGCCATGTCGTCTCCAACACACATCTTCTCCGCACCGAAGACGATGGTCTGGTTGAACTTTTGATATCCATCTGCGTTGACACCGTATCTTGCCATCAAACGCCAGTTTGCATCTTCGAGTAACCTCTTGTACTGTGTGACAATGACATCGCTCGGAAGCTGAAACCATGACTGTTGTCCATCCACAATCAGAACTAGATCCTCATCTTTTACAAGTTTTTCGTTGCTCAAGTAGCTGAAGGTACTGTTCAAGGTGTTTAATTCCCATTCCGTGTCTGACTGCAGTTCATCCTTTAGATTGATTGTTGTCGGTGGAGGATAGTCCAGGAGCATTGCTGACAAGGTAGTCTTGCAGAAGCCATCGGTATCGCGTTCCGAAGGCATCAAGAGGTGGAAGTTTGGCGTCGTCTTCTTTAGCTTTGGTGGCACATTGTTAACCACGCCACTCTCGATTTCGAGGGTAGCGTTTGAGGGAGTCTTGAACGGTGAATGTACTATCGAGGGTAGGTTTGGGAGGTATGGCCGCCATGGGTAATGTGCTGATAGGGTGCGATATTGTGTGGATAGTGCCTGTGCCTATATCAGTATGTGCAATCCCGATCAAAGCTCACCTTTTGCAGGCGAGTCTTGCCACACGCAAAGCTCCATTATCACCTGAGTTTCATAACTCACCTCTTGATGCTTCATCAAAGTCAACGCCAGGAAAACCCCAAGCAGCGCCGACATCATTACGAACCACCTTCCCCGGCGTGAACAACACCATCTCATGGCCGCACTCCCAAGTTCGCTTGGACTCTGTTGTCGCGCCATGGGCGCACCCCGACTCAACGCGCCCTGCATTTTCAACCGAAACTATCCTACTCCTTCTCAACTCCGCCGGCCAGCAGTGCGCGTAAGGCCCGGCCCGGGTCCTGTCAAACTTTCTCAGTGATGGGTCGCGGGAACAGTGTCGATGCGAAGGAAAGGGTGTCGGAGAGATTGAGCTTGTGGAAACAGCGCCCTTGCGACTCGGGTCCAACTATATCTGTGTAGTATACGTCGCGTCTACCTGCAAGGTAAGCTCCCTTGGACTACTTCGGTCTCTTCTGTCCCCCCACACGGACCGAGGCCGCCTTCCAAGTCACTCTGGTACAGATGTTTCGGCACAACAGCGCGTGCAACGGCAGTAGATGTGCCAAAGGCAGTCAAGATTCGCAACACACAAGCCCCACGGTCCGATGTACACTCGTCGAACGCGCAAGCCGACTCCACTCTCCACAGTAACACCAGGGGGAGGAAACTGTCTTGGAGATGGCAAAGAAGGAGTGTGGTGTCTGAAGGCAGATGGGGTATGAGGGAGAGGAGGCCACGGCGGCGAAGCTCCCCTCCCTCCGCAAGTTGGGTGCATATTTTCTACATTCCATGGTCAGCTGGGCGGTGGCGGTACCATGGTGCCTGGTGGGTGATGCAGCCAGCCATGGGCAAAAGCCTGGGCCGCTCTATCCCTGGTGGGACGGGACGCTAGCGTGCATGGGGTCTAGCGTTCCCGCAGCTGCAGATCGCGACCTCGGGAGTGCCCAAAGGAGTCGTGCCGTCATCAGCACTTCACTGTGCACTCGTCCACGGGGACAAATGGGACGACGTCCCCGCTCATGACTTGCACATGTTGATGAGTAGGGCGTCACAGACATCCCGCCGCAGCACTCAGGAGAACACACAAGACCTGCCATTGCAGTGCTTGAATCGCGAGCATGGCCAGAAGGAAACAGTAAACAATACCGCGACTCTGCTCCGGCGATCCAGAACCTTGGGCGCACCGCTAGCCCAAACCCACTTGCGGACTCCGCGCGGCGTGCCCGCATTCGCAAGGCGAGGCTTGAGGAGGCTTGACACTAGATAGGTACGTTGCTCTTCAGCCCTGGGAAAAGGAGTGCATCAAGGAACGGGAACTCATGCCTTGGGTCATTAGCAATTGCGTGGCATGGACTCGAGGAATCCTCTCAGTATTCAGGAGATGCAAGTCCCACCAACTACAGCATCATAGATATGGCGGTAGGGCTTTATGCGTAATCGTGCATACATTTGAGCAAACAAGAAGCGTAGCTACTACTCAGCAACTCGGGTCTTGTGCTCTACACACCTGTTCGCCATGTTGCACAGAACGGTGATTGTGCTACGCGATATGCGAACACTGGTTCTCCGCAGATTTGCCTATCGTCACACATGGTGCAAGATGACAGATCTGCTGCATGGGTGCAAATGTGATGCCGTTTCAGAGGCTATCATTAGCGTGCTTGCTTCCCAGCTGGCCCTCGTGAGGTCACAGAGTTGCTACAACGTGGAAAACCAATGTAAATCGAGATGTCTAGGTAGGTGGCCACGAAAAGAGTTTGTTTGTGACCTCCTTTCATGATGCCTGTAGCTGCTAGGAGACCTAATTATTGCCATGTTGTTTTTCAACTGCCACCACTTTACCTAGTGAGCAGCCACCCCCACGAAAAATCCGAACACATCCATCATTACTTTGATCACACTTCATTCCATACAAGTACATTACTACACTCCAACTACCGTACTTTGTGCAGCTATCAATCCCTCATCCCCGCTATCCAAAACCATCTGCATAAAGGGGTATACGCATCCGTCCCCAAGCCCAGGTACATACATCTACGCCATCATCATGCCAAGCAGAATACGCCAACCGCTCATTATCCAATATCCAATATGCCCTCCTTCTTCCTGCCCTTTTTCAACACCAACATAGGCTTCGGCTTCGACTGCGACGTCGACTGCGGCGGACCAGACAACAACTCTTCATCGGCCTCCGCCGGCGTCCATACAGAGCACCCAGAGCCAAAAAGACCGAAGCGCGAGCCAAAGTATGATGCTGATGTTCGCCGCTTGGGTGCAGTCTCCGCTTGAGTGCTTTCCTTGGTATGTACATGCGTCTCTTTCATATCAAAATCCTTCGTCACAACGTCCGCCTCGTCGACATTCAAGCTGACTCGTCTGCACCTGTGTATATGGCTTTTGCCCTTCAATAGACTGAGCACACTTGTCAGCATACCCGCAAGCATCTTGCTCTCACGAAACCTGAAGAGTCTGGTACATCTTAATCGCCTTATTCCTGACTGCCTCACATTGCAACAACGCTTGAATATGGCTACTCTGCGCAGTCTGCCACGTTGCCATGACCGCCTCATCCTCCTTCATGCGCGAAAGATAGCTTGCGAAACCGAGTTTCCTAGTCGTCTCGCCGCGGTGGTGAATGAAACGGTCGTCTAGGTCTTCCAGCTCGAGGTTTCGCGCATTAAAGTGATCGGTCAGCGTTCTGGAATAGCGCTTGTACGCTTTTACGTAGGTTTCCATACGGCTGAAGTATTCGTCTGCGGTGTGCTGTTCGATTTTGGTCGGCGGTGGAGGCGGGAAGGGTACGTCGGGGTAGCGGAGGGGTTGTGCAGTGTTTGGCTTTGTGGGGTGCGAGTTGGAGGGTTGAGAATCAAAAGGTAAGGCATTCTTGATATCGTCTAGCCCGATGCTGCCGTTCTGCGGTGCGAGAAGGGGGTCTGCGAGATCCGCAATACCATTCAAGCCTTGCCCCGGTGGCTTGGCCGTGGTTGCAGACGAGGGAGCCGTAGCAAAACCATTGGGTATCGGAGTAGAGGCGGCCACCGCATCAAGTTTGGGAGACGAAGGCGCAGTGCGCGTACCTCTCCTGGCAGGCTTTGACACAGCAGGCGGATCGATGTCCATTGCCTCTGGTTCGCCGTTTACGGATTCCTCTGCAAATGCCTGATACTTTGGGCGTGAAGCTTCAGGCTGGCCTTGCGTTTTCGTCCCTGTGTGTGGCACGGACGCCTTTCGACTCGCTTTTGGTCGCGCTTTTGCTTCCGATGCACGACGAGGAGACGTTTCTTTCTTGTCAGTGAAGACCCAGTGAGGGTCTTGGAACGTTTGAGCCCAAGCTTGCTGACTAAAAGTAGCCCCAGGGGGAAAATTCGCATTCGGTGGTGGCCCTCGGGGAGGTGGAGGTATCGGATACGACTTTGGCTGTCCTGTGGATTGTGAGAACGGCGATAGTGGAGGAGGGCCCATGGATGTATTCGGTGCGATGGGACGCTCCGTAGCATTGCGTTGCCCTGGTCTTCCGCGACTTGGCGAGGTCCGACCCTTGTTATTAGAACCTTTCTGCATGTTAGGAGCAAAGTAATCAGCACTGCCTTCGAACTTGCCATGCCAGTCCGAAGGCGAGAATTTCATGTTGATGCTCTCCTCACTCCTGCTTTTGAAGCTGTTTGGCATGTTCCCCGGTGCGCCACTACTTTTTCGATTATTGTCGGGAGTGCTGAAACCGCTCTGTGCCCAAGTCGGCGGCGGGGGCGGCTTTGTAGCTTGCTGTGATGGAGGACCACGGTGCTTGTTGCCTTCACGGAAGACGTCCGACTCGGATTCGTCATCACTGGAGTCTGGGTACATCTGTGGGAAAGGCTTCGTAGACTTCCCGCTGTACGAGTTGCGCTGCGTTCTTCGCCCAGAGTCGGAGAATGCGCCTGCATCATGCGAAGGACTGGGGCGGTGCGAGTGGGTTGGCGAGTTACGAAGGCTGGCGGATCTACCGACGCCTTCGAACATGGACGTACGCTCGCCGGAGACGTGGGAGTAGTATGGAGTACGGACACGGTTGGCTTCCGAGTATGGCGCTTCACCGTTCTGTGTGTCTTTGGTTGGCGGGGCGTTGTGAGGTGGCGTCGCAGAACTGGGAGGTGTCGGGGCCGGGCGAGTGTAGTTCCTGTACGCTGAGCGTGCTTGGCCTTCATCCACGCCGGGGGTGGACGGGTCAAAGCCCGACTTGGACGAAGGGACTCTTGTGCTCTGGCTGCGCCCAAACGGCGTGCCGTTGGGGTTGTTCTGCGGCTGTTGTGGCGTACTGTGCTGGGCACTGGGGTTGTACTGACGAGGCTCCTCCCCACGCGGCTGCTTCATCTTCTGCCACGCCGTAAAGACGTTTGCCCGAGCCTCTGCATCCTTTGCCCGAGCCTCTGCATCCTTTGCCCGTGTGTCTGCTGGCCGCTGGGCAGTCGGCGGCGGCCGGAAGTTCTTGCTCGTGAACCGGTCTGCGCCTGTGCTGTATGTGCTATGATGCTGTGGGGGAGGCGGACGCTGCGCCTGCGGGGAGGGCTTGGGGGGAGGCGCGCGATAGTAGGACCCGCCGGGCGTCGTTGTCGTGTATGCATTTCGCGGCGGCGGCGGCGGCCTCGTCCTCGGGGTATTGGGCGTGTTCGCGGGGATGTTCAGGTTGCGGTGCTTCCTGCGCTCGGCATCATATTTTGCGCGCTGTGTCGCATCGCAGAGGATCTCATGGGCGGCCTGGATCTCTTGGAACTTGACGACAAAGTCGGCTTCGCGGCCAGGGTTGCGGTCTGGGTGGTACTGCAGTGCAAGCGTTCGGAAGGCTTTGCGGATCTCGTTTTCGCTCGCACTCGCCGACACCTTCAAGTCGGCATAGTAGTTTCGTGTTGGATCGGCCTTGACCATGGCGACGGTGTTGGAGCTCGGGGACCCCTCGCAGACACGCGGGAGAAGAGGTGCGCAGTGAGCAGGCCCTGTTGGGCAGTAGGCAGGCGCAGTCGGGGTCAAGGCTCTCAGCCAGAGACCTTTCACTGCCTAGCTGCTGGTCGCGCGGGCGGTGCACGCTCAGATGATGGTCGGCCGGGCGCGTGGTCGTCGCAACATTATGTGGAGACAGAGTTGGCACAGCAGCACTGGGGCGGCGGGAGTCTGGAGGAGAGCCTGTCAGCCGCATTGCGTCAGTCGTGCAGGGAGAGATGACCCACGCGTGCGTTTATTGGGGGCAACCCTCTTCGCTTCCAGTCGTCGCGCGGGCGGTGCGGTCCTGCACAGTGGTGGTGCATGTGTGTGTTGTCACTTGGACGCTCTCTGTTTTGGCGGGTGGGAGGGGCCACGGCAACGCTGCTAGCAGCATCCTGGTCCGTCCACCACCAGCCACCTGCTACAACACTTGGGAAGGGTTTAAACAATCGATCCTTGTTACACATAGCCACCGAAGCTACCGCTTCGCCGTCTTTGCTCTTCGGTGCTATTTCGCCTTTATGGTGTCATCAACACCGGCCAAATGCCTCTTGACACCCCCAACGAGTCACGGAACGAACTTCAGATTTTCAGTGTTGGAAGAAGTTCATAGAGATCATGTTCTCATGGTATTGTTTTGAACGTCCTGACCAGCCATCGTGCTGTGCGGAGACTATGTAGCCCAGGATACCCTTTTCCATTCACGCCAGCCCATACGCTTAATGAAATCGACTGCCATACACACCACAACCTCGACGCTTCTAGCGGTAGCGCCACAGGGAGAGGGTGTTGTGTCTCTTCCAGGTCTTCCTCCTTCCGGCAGTGGTGTTGTTGTACTTGTGGCCACGTCCAAGACCACGGCTCTTCTTGCCGGTGGCGGTAAGACCACGGCTCTCGCGGTGCTTGTGGACGGGCTTGACGATCCAGTTGATGCGGGGATCACGGCGGATGGCCTTGTGCTGGGGGTCGACGAGGATGACTTCGTAGTACTTGTAGGTAGAGTCCTGATTGATCCAGTACGAGTTGAGGACGCGAAGGTTGGCGCAGCGGCGGCCGATGCGCTCCTCAGCAGTGGACTTGAGCGAGCGCTGGTACTTGAGCTGGTTGATACCCTGATTGGTGGGCTTGCCTAAAAGTCTGTTAGAGCTGCTAATCAAGCAGAGTTCTTGGGCATGAGAAGCATACCGTAGGTGGCACCCCTAGAAAGAAAGTGTTAGCGTACAATTTGCATGTGCGATGTATTGTGAACGTACTTGGGCGCGGGCCTCTTGCGACCTCCACGGCGGACGCGAATGCGGTAGATAACGTAGCCCTGCTTGGCCTTGTACCCGAGACGACGGGCCTTGTCGGGGCGCGAGGGACGGCTGGCACGGTGGATGACCTTAAGTTGGCGAAGCTATCGATGCACTCTCAGCAAAGTTCAACGAGTACACCAATTGAGACTTAGGTCTCAGGATTTTCTAACATACCTCCCAGCACTGTCGCAACGTTAGCAATGTTCTCAATCTCGTCTCTACGAGTTGTACGTACGCGAACGCGCATTAAGAAGCGCATCATGTCCGACTGCTTCTTCTTCTGAAGTTCCTCGACATCTACGGCGGAGTCAGTTGCGGTCGTACTTTGTGAATGGATCGACGAGCATACACTTGAGGGCACCCATCTGTGTTGCTGTTAGTGAGACTGCACTGGAGAATTTCAGAGAGTTGTAAGACTGTTGGGAGCGTACCTTGACTGTTGGTTAGTAGGCTGGCGACGTTGTCGTTGATCGAGCCGGAGTTGAGGAAAGTTGCGATGCGAATTCGTTTAGCGACGTGTAGCGCCTTGGCTCACGTGAGGGCCACACTTGGGCAGCAGTCCGTGCGCCAACGGGGTTGCCCAGGCGCGCAGCGCTAACCGAAGACATTGCCAAATTTGGCTGAAAGAGCTCCTCTACCATATGGTCTTTAACAAGTGCAAGTGATGTTGTTGATTGAGCCCTAATTCCGGGACAGCTGCTATCTTCCAGTATCAATCATTCACATCGTACACATTCTCCCCCGCCGCAGCAAGTACCATTGTAACCGTTCAAGGCTTCTCAAATGGCAGTGCCTTCGCCATTCTCTTGATGCCTCGTTCGGCATACCTCAGACTCTTCTGTAGGTCGTAGTTCAACTCCTGCTCTCCACCTGATTGCGTCCCGACATCCTCATCCGCATGCATCATGTCTTCTTCGTCGTTTTCCATATCTGCTCCCAGTACTCTCTTGACGCTCCTTATGGCGACTCTTGCTCCCTTGTGTAGCTGCTCCTCGGTCCCTCCAATATCGTGCTTCCATGTATCCGCGACCGATTCAGTCTGCTTTCCTCGCAGGTCTTCAATCATATCATCAAGTCTCTTGTATTCCTTGACCAGACTATCCGACTGTGCCAACACGTCCGTTGTCGATGTGTAGCTAGTGTTGTCTGCGATCTTAGAGCCTCCTATGGTTGTCTTCTCGCGATGGGCGGGTTGAATTGGTGAGCTGAGAGCTTTGAAAATACTGGATGTGATCTCGTCGCGACGCTCCACCGCTTGTCTCTCGCTATTGCATTGGTTCGTCAGCTCTTTGACTGAAGAGGTCTGAACTCGAGAAGTGGGAAGTCTCACGCTTCACCCACTCGTCGATCGAGTACAGCTTTAAGTACTCTCTGCTCTGCTTGAATCAGCGCGCGCAGTTGCTGCATATCCTTGTCGTCGTTCCTTGGCTGCTTGAAGAGCTGAGCGACTGCGATCATTTGTCTCGTGACACTGTCAGCCTGTCGAGTTGCGCATCGTATAGCTGATTCACTTACTGGTTTTCCGTGTTCACATGGTCATCATCGGCTGCGATCATCTGCAGTCGTCGTGCCATGGTTGAGGTGGACACAATGGTGGAGGAAGGTCGCTCCGATCTGGGAAGGGACGATCCTGGAACGCTTTGTATGCAATACGCGCAGCCATTTGCGCCAGGCGACCTACAATATCCACCCGATGTCACATGTGAGCATGATGCCTACTACAGGAGTCATATAAAACTGTTACAAAAATGTGTCGATATCCTGGATTATCTTGGGACATCTTAGTGCATCAAGAGCTTACTGCTCATCTCAAGAACCATGCTATAGTGCATCACGCAGGGGGGGTTTTGTACCCTGAAATTATACATATAAGGTCACACATGACATATCAGATGGTACCAGAATGGTTTTATTATTTTACTATGGGCATAGACTAGTAAAATATGCAGGATGAAGGGGGAATTGGGGAATAGGATGTTAGTGAAACGGAATTTTGGTGAAGAGGAATTGAAACACGACAAGGGGAAACCATGAACTACCATCAATGT
This sequence comes from Plenodomus tracheiphilus IPT5, assembly GCA_010093695.1. Taxonomy (NCBI): domain Eukaryota; kingdom Fungi; phylum Ascomycota; class Dothideomycetes; order Pleosporales; family Leptosphaeriaceae; genus Plenodomus; species Plenodomus tracheiphilus. The sequence continues at coordinate 493,533 of MU006309.1, forward strand.
CCATTATCTGCCATAAGGACCATTGTCCTTTGAAAGAATCATCATGATTTGAAAAAGAAAAGAAAGTAAAAGAAACGAAAGAGACTTCGAGGTCTATACCAACTCCATGAATGAGGTAGCACCATCACTTGTTTCCAAAAGACAAGTTGTGCATAGCTGTAATGAAAGCAGGGTCGTATCCACCAGAAGTACCTGTCATGGCACCAGAAGTGTACGGAATGCCATTGTAGTTGCCATAGCCAGTTGTGGAAGTGGGATGGTGGCCACCAGAAGCGTTGTGACCCGCCCCGGTGGTAGCATGCTGGCCATAGGATGGGTTAGAAGCAGACGTGTAGCCATGAGAGTTGTACGAAGATGCAGTCGAATAGCCTCCACGATAGGCTGGACCACTTGCGGGAGCATGATAAGCGTTCGTGGTGGAGTAGCTGACTGGAGGGTAGTAGTTGCCATAGTGTTCCATAGGACTGCCGCTAGCAGTGGTGCTGGGGTAGCCCGCGACAGGCAAGGCGTAACCACCATAGCGGTTGTACGGCTGCTGGGCGAATTGCTGACCAGGCGTCCAGTGCGGCATGTTGTTAGAGGCGTGGGGGTTGGAGTAGGTAGGAAGTTGGTGGGAAAAGGCATTCATACCATCGTCGTAGTTGGTGTAGGTTCCGTTGCCACGGCCGCGACCTGATAAGAAGTTAGGTAATGCTCGACGAATCAAAGTAGGGCTGTGTAGGAACACTTACTGTACTGGTTGTTGGAGCGATAACTGTTGTGTTCGAAGCCACCGACAGCAAGAGGAGCGCTCGCAACGTTCGAGTTGAGAATGGCTCCGGGGCCGATAGCAGACGGTGGTGGGATCTGCATGTTGCCTGCTGGATTGACAACTGAGGCCGGGTTCACTGCTGACATCCAAATGCGGACTTTGTACTGCTTGAAAAGGTCCGTAACCAATTCATTGAAGTTGACATAAGACTCCGCATAGTAGAAGTAAGTCAACTTGTGATAGTCGCTGGCATATGGTCAGTAGGGCGTCAGAAAAGTTGGTACGAGACAACTTACGCTTGGTACTCCGCATCCAGGATCTCCATGGGTAGTTTGTGGTCAGCAGCCTTCTGCGCACCCAGACGCTTAGCTTTTGCCTCTCCGCCTTCCTTCTCACGAAGAGCCAAGATCTCATGCTGCTGAGCAAGGCGCTTGATCATCTTGGGTTTGGCGTCCTGGTCCTGCTGGGCACCCATGCCAGTGAGCTGGGAGCGACTCATCGGGTTGGGAAAGCCGTTGGCTCGAGCAAGGGCACCAAGCATGCCTGAGTCATTAGAAGCACCAGCAAGGGAGTACTGCGAGAACATGACGAGCCAGCGAAAGTGTTCTTCGTTGGCCTCAGCCTTGTGCTTCTTGGCATCCTCGAGGCTGACATCAGCGTGAGTAACTTGTCCAAGATCACAGCCACGATCGCCCTCAACGATGACCAAGTCACCACGGCGGATCTCGAGGCCAGTGTTGTCGTAGAGGTAGTAAATGTCCGCGCGCGAGCACTTGAAAGTGACAACGAAGAGACGCCGACCTGGACGACCGAGCACATGAGGGACGGCGTAGGGATTGGCTGCGGACATGGCCATATTGGGAACGATTGGATCAGGGTGTGCAGCCGAGATCGCCGAGGAATTGATGGCACGCGAAGCTGGACCGTGGCCTGTGAAGTAGGCAGCGGTGTCGAACGGCTCGCTGTCTTCGGCAGACTGGCTGTCATGGTGAGGTGACATCAGCTCTTCATCTTCCTCCTGGGTGTTGCTCAGAGTCGAGAGGGGCATAGCCGAGTTGTAGCTGCTGTAATGAGCAAAGGAGTGGCGACGAGCTAACGCATCCGCACCGAGTGTAGATATGTTGCCAGTTGCCCATTGCTGCTTCTGAGCGCTGTCGGTAATGTCAACCTCAGGCTCACGGCCAAGGACGGAAACATGCTCGCTGAAGCGACGAGTGAGGCCTAATGCTGGATGATGGATAGCAGGCTCATGGTCTTCATGTTCTTCGATGGCGTACTCAGTAGTGTGGCCATAGGAGTCGTTGCGCAGACCTGCAGTGGTCTTGCGACGCTGTTGCTGTTGCTGCTGCTGAGAGACCGGAGAGCCAGTAGAAGTGGCTCGATTGCGAGCGCGTGCGTTCTCCATGGCGGCTTGTTTCAACAGTGCTTGGTTATGTTCGCGCTCCCAGTAACCGGCAGGTAGGCGTACGCCGTGCTCCGAACCGTTGGAAGACTCAACCTCGTCGGCGTCGTCTTCACGCAACTGCGAGAGCCCGAGGGTGGACTCACCAAGGAGGCTAGGGCGGGATGGACGGTGGCGCAGATTGGAAGTAGGACGGTGGCGTGCAGAGAACTGACCGACCGGACTGTGCTCGATGTCGCCTTGGCCTATGCTATAGGACTGGGACCGGACAGCCTTGCGGAGGGGGCTAGGGTTCTGCTGATTGAGGAGGAAACCGATGCCGTCGTCACCCTCAATCTTGGTGGGTGACGGCAGGGCAGGTGCGTGGGCAGATGTTGGGGATGGCAGCACCTCCTTCAAACGGCTGTTGGCCTGGACCGCGGTGAAGCTCGAAGTATTCCACGGGAATGCGGAGGTGCTGGGTCGCGCCTGTTGCTGCAAATCAAGTGACGGTGTCGCAGGTTGGGAGCCAGCAAACGAGACCGATGGCAGCGAGTATTTACGGTTGGGCTGGATATCCTGTAGCCAACCAGATGAGGGGCGCCGACCGCCAGCATAGCCGCCAACAGCAGGACGAACAACAGCAGGCACGTGCTCGCGATCATCGTCACTGGATGCCAAGACATCGCTGTCGGGGGTCGGACGACGAAGCTGCAACTTTGACTTCTCGAGTGCTGTGCCGCCAACAGTCAAGTTGCCCTTGTAGATACTGGAACTCATATCGATGTATATGTTTCTGTCGGGATAGCGTTAGTCTAAGGCTTGCCCAGGTGTGGGATCGATTGGAGCAACTCACCTTGTCGTCTTATGGGATGGGGTTGGCAGAGAACCTGGGCGTTTCTACACGCACAGCGTCTCCACTAAGAGGATGTATGGGTTGCACAGTATATAGGTTGTGGGCTGTGACAAAGTATGTAGGCGGATGTATCGTCTAGGCAGGATGTATGCCCCAGAGTCTAGGTCACCTGCAAAGGCAAACACGCTAATTATTAGCGCAGACCACTTGGAAAAGAGGCGGTAACGACGCAATACTAAGAGGTAAGGCAAGTCAGAAACAGTTGCCCGGGAGAAGGTAAAGGTGGAGTCGTAGGTTAGGGCGTAGGGCGTTATTGTAAATGGATAGAGCAGGCGCTAGCAATCCAATTCTCTAGGGTAGGGCAATGCCTTGAGATAAGGCAATGGTGTAGGATATGCACCTACTTATATAATAGTATAATAGGGAGTGTCGGAACGAGAGTTTCCGCGTGAGAAGGAGGTGGCCCAGCTCCTAGCAATAGGGCCGTCTATTGGTTAGAGGGGCGGTTGATGACCGTGGTCTCTGGCAGATGATGTAGCGGTGCTGGTATCCTTCTGTTGCTCAATCTGTGATAGCACGTTAGCATCTTGGCTTTTGGCTCTATAGACTGCATGTCCAAATAAGTCAGGCCCGCTGGCGAACAGTTGATGCAGGCATGCGGTGCTGAGAAGACGAAAGCCGAGACCATCGTCCAAAGTAGAAAGGAAAACTTGACATATGCTCTTGCCTTGGTAGCCAAGGCTGCCGTGGAGAAAAAGAAAGACGTGCCTTGAGGTTAACTGAGTGAGGTTGTCACTAACAGTAATGGTGGCCAAGCTCAGCAATACCTACTTGGAGGTTACGAACTCCGAAGCGGAAGTGCAGCAACTCCTACAGGTCAGTCAGCCACCTCCCGTGGACCAAGTGCAAAGCAGTGTGTGTCTGTGAGGAAGCCGCAGAAGGCAGATTTTCTGAAGGGCGAGCTCACCACGGGCTGCCGTGAGACGAGGGGACGCTCGAGGGCCGGTGGAGGTATTCAGAACCGCCTTTGGGAAGTGGGAATGGGTGTGGTTCGACTGTCACCGAAACCTGGCAAAGTAGAGAGAATTTGGCGTAAAGTGTGGTGGGTGGCGAGAAGGAGGGAGGAAGGAAGTCAAACCTGAGGCGGGTTTTTGAAAACCAGCAGTGGGCGGCGTAGGCGGTGACGGCCAGGTGGCTCCGGTGCCGCCCTGACGTGTTTGTCGTCTTCGTTGTCGAGGATGCAGGAGGTAAGAGCAGCTCGCACGGACAGCCAGGATATTACTGCTTTGCATGATACGCCTTAGCAATGTACCTGTAGAGATTGCTCGACGATGATAGGAGATACGAAATAGATGCAAACAAGAACTTGATCCACATGAGAAATGCTCGGTACAGGGGTGTGTGCAGCGTCCCTGTGTGATCCTATCGTGAAGCCGATAGCAGGATTGTTGGCAGGCAATTCCTCCCGCAAGCTTATCCCTCAGTCGACCATGGCCACCGTACGAGCATATGCACCGAAACCCCCCTCATGACTTCCAATATCTCTTGAGGATCGAAAAGACCTTCTCCTGCAGCTGCGGGTGTTGGGTTTCCCAGATCTGTTGCAAGACAGCCTCAGTACCAACCTCATCCCGCGCCATCGCCGCTACACCAACCCACCGCCAGCGACCCGCCAGCGACCACCAGCGCACACCCACCAAGCAGACACAGAGACCAGAAGAGTAAGGGAAGGGCCACCTAAGACTGAGTCAAAAAGAAACTGCGGCTTTGCTTACCTAAAAAACAGGACACCGTCTATGGGGATTACGCGGAGGCCGAGATTGAAGCCCCAAGCAAGTCTATCGAAAGGACCAGCAGTATACCCTATCGGACCTCGTCAATACGGACATGATCGCATACAGAAGATCTCATGGAGCTTGGCAAGCGACCGAGAGCGGCCGCTTAGATGCGCCACCGGAAGACACATGGAGACGATGCGGAGGGTAGCTACGGAGCGGGGGAGACGTACCAGACACGCTCTATTCCACAACAAAGGCGTGACGCTCTATGGCTCTATACAAACAAATAAACCCAGAAAGGACCTGGAACCAGCGTAAGCTCAGGCGATGCGGTGTCTGCTGCACGGATGCGATGTGTTGGACGTGTACATACCTCAGAAACGCACACGGAGCACCAAACTCTGAACCAGTCTATCCCTAGTCGTCCTCGCGGAGAATTTTGAACAACAACACTCTACACTCTGGCATGAGTGGGCGCATAAGAACACAACAAGTCTAGGATCGCCGAGCAGGCTCCCGGGAGCTGAGATTGTGGGGAACAAGCGCCACGCTTTGCTAAGTCCAGGGCTGTGCCGTGATCGAAGTATAGGCTTCAAAGGATCAACATGCGACCACTAGAGCGAGTACATGGTCGCCCTGTCTCCCAAGCGACAGAGGGGGAAAGATGGACGAAGAGGAGGGATGTCCACAACGGCCAGACTGCCAGCTGGAGAGTTTCGCCTTGGCGATGGCTCGAAACGTTGGGAGAATAGACGCGGCAGACACACCTGCAGCGCCGCACGCGACGTCAGGTCAGGAGAGGGACAGACGACAATAGACGCGCAACGAGCTGACGGCGGGCCGGGAGCAGTCGATGGTTGGCTGCCAGAGGGGCAGAACGAGATCGTCGAAGCGAGACACTCATCACAGAGGAACAGACGAGAGTCGAGCACGCAGACGGCCGACGCCTTTGAGGCTTCTGCAGCTCACACGGCGGGCCAAGCATCAGGGGCTCGCGAGGGTCGCGGCGCAGGGAAATGCGGAGACGACCAGGCCGACTGGGGCTAGCCGTGCATGCGTCAGGCGAACACCTGCAAATTGCCTGCGCTGTTGGGAGCAGCCATGCCGCCCCGTCCAACGTGTCGCAACCCTCTTCCCACCTCTTCACCCATCCTGCACCCAGCAGCCATGCAGCGCTCTCGCGCTGTCCAGCCGTCGATCCACGGGGGGGCGGGCCCTTGTGCGCCGGGCAGGGTTGCTGGACAGCACCCCTCATTTCTTCCGTCTGGACTCGGATGGGCCCGTTCGGAAGACATGCCATCTCCTTCAGGGCCTTGTGCTTGCTGCACGCCATCTGGCTTCGCTCAAGCGCCAGCGGACGCCTCCTAGCCGGGCTATGCTCTTGTAGCCACTCGACTTCGCGCTGGAGACCCGCCCTCTCAGCCCTGGGACGGAGAACAGGCGATCACGCGCCCCAAGACGACCTCGTACACAACAACCAGCCTTTAGCTGCTCAACGCTGCTGCAACATGCCCAATTGGTACGGACAGCAGGCCGGCATGTTCTGTGCTACTGCTGCATCCTTCTCATTCGCCAGGCTTTCGCCATTGGTACCACCACCTGGGATTGTGAAGCGTTTCTGAGGCTGCTTGCGATGCTGCGCACGTCTCCTGAAATGTTTCCAAGGTACGCCCTTCCACAGACGTCAGGACGTACGACGCATCTCGCAGTGAGCTGAGCACATGCGTACAGTGTGCAGCGTACAGCGTACAGCGTACAGCGTATTACTGGTAGGGATCCTTCATCATGCTGCATCGTAGCCAGCTCGACGCTGCGAGGATGCTCACCAACCCCGCATTCTGTCCATTCGTACAGCCAAGCTTTGCGGCAACCCCCAGTGCATGTTTTCCCTATCCGTGTGGCTGTCGACATTCGCTAGCTCTATAAAGTACTCGTTTCTGTGCAACGCTTCAAGCAAATTGGACTTCGGCAAATGTCTCTGGCCTCGTTTGTCTCGTCTCTGGCCGTGATGGAGCATACGTAAGTATACCGTGGGGCACTGTATGTATTCGTTACATCCCAGCAGTCGCGAATAATTGACGTTCTGCCCTCGGTATCGGTAAGCAGGTGGCCACCCGAGAGCCGTTCTGCGATTCCCGATCAGCAGGCGGCCCGGTGTATGAACGTCGGCTGCAGACGATACATCATACGCCCAGACCGTGGCCCCTGATGGCCTGATCGGTTTATCTTCCATACAACATCTTCTAGTTGTTTAATATCCTACAGCCGTTGTGTGTCCAGGGTACCCGGGTTGTGCTATGCTCGGTGCAGGAAGCTGGCTGCGCTCGAGAATGTTGGTATCGTCGTTTCTGGGACGGCCGACGCTGTAGAGTAATACGCCAACGCTGATCGACATGTTCGCGGTCCGAAGGTTAAGGTCGTGTCGACTGGCCGTCAAGAGTTGAGGTTAAATTGGTGGGCTGGGAGTTGTCCCGTAGTCTGTCGCGCACAGCCATTCCGTCACGGAAGATGCCATCAGCTTGTGGCGAGACGCGCTCCCGCGTCTTTTCTGGCGACTGTCTCCTTACTTTCGGGACTTCTCGTTGTTGCTTTGGTCTTGGTGGGGAGCCTCGAAGAGTTGGTTTGCGCGTGGCGCTGTGTGGCGGGTGTCGGGGGTCGTAGGGCTGTCGTCGAACTCAAGCTTGAGGTGGCGGGCAGCCCTACTCGAGAGCAGGGCTGCCATGATCTCGAGACTAGGCTCAGATGCTATCAGGGGGTAGTACTCCCCTACCTCAGCTACCTTTACCTTTGATGCAGGGGTATTAAAGAGAGGGACCGAGATTGTCTGGTAGGTGAAGCTAGTTCTTTGCATGTCGGGGAGGCAGGGGCTTTGTGCCATCGCTGAGACTGTGCAGCTGCACTCCAACCACTGCCATTCACACCAGCAAACAGCCCATGGTGAGGTTCACAAGCAAGAGCTATGTTCCCAGGATGCACGTGGAAGCCTCCTCCTTCTTTGGCCAGACACGCGCTCGGGGGTCAGGCGCCTCCGCATTCCCCAATGGTTTCACTACCACAAACACTATCACTCTCCGCTCATCTATGCGCGTTCAGCACGTTTTGTTTACCTGGAGATCACCCCAGCAGCCAGTCTCTTGTGCCCCACTACCGGCAATCCTTGTGCAGCCCCCAAAACACTCAGCGCCCACTGCACATTGCCCGGTCTAGAGATCATGAACGAGCCCAGGATCACCCCCGCTCCATGGATGGAGCCTGCGATGCGGGTTCAGCCACTTTTGCAGGTGGTAGCGGAGGCTACGCGTCTCTGTGTGGCCCTGCTGGGGGCGCCTAAGCTCATTCAATTTGTTCTTACAGAGCACACAGGACAGTATTAGGACCGAAACGTCTTTGTCCACTGCCAGCGTCTCCGCTACCTGTTCCGACCGTCTTTGCTCATCGATCCGCAATCTTCCAGCCACACGAGACTCCGCGGCGCTGTCAGTAACATCAAATACGGACCCTATGCAGCCTCACAGATCTTACATTCTACGCCCGAGGACATACGTATACCCTCGAGAAGATCCTCGAGTGTGCCATCGTCGACGTGGACAGAGGGAGCTGTCAACCCACTCCCCAAAGAACCGCGTAACAGATGGCACCATATGACGATGTGGTCCACATGGAGGATATTCAGGCACGCGAGATGGATTTTGCACATGCATTCTGAGCTGACTGTTGAAGTGGACGTATTTACGTTAACATGTCAAGCCCAGTGTCGATCCCCCGGGGGGTGGGATTGACGTGGGACAGAATCAATGCTAGACCTGGCTACTCGGTGCTGTGACTTGAGTCGTCGGCTCTCGCAATATGTCTGGTATGAGTAACTACACGTGCAGACGAGGCTTTTGTAAGCGTTCTGCCCAACGGATATGCATTGATGCAAGGTCAGCGTTGCATATTATATACCGTTGGATCCTGACGACCTCGAAGCATTCTCTCACAGCCGTCAATGGCATGGGAGGGTGTGATGAACTGCCAGTCAGTCCGTCACCTGTCGAAGATGAATCGCTCGCAATACCCTCTGCTTCGGCGATGATGGGTGTTGCGGCGACCCGCCTTTAAAAGTCGCCTAGACTGAGATTCTTGTCTTTGCAATACAGATACGGGCTGGAAATGTTGTGTAGATGATGTAGGAAGGTATGAGGCCGGTAGTCAGATACAATGTAACGACGTTGGGTAAATACTCCACCAGCCGAAGCCGAAGCGTCGAGGGAGCCTCTGCAAACACAATCTGGGAGCTTGGATCCGGCGGTTGGTTCCGTGTCGCGCCATGGCGCGAAGCTGATAGGCCAGCCGCCCATGATTTTACAGTACATGTCATGCAAACCTCACACCGGAACAGGCCACCACACGCAGGCGCCAGGACAACCATGACGATCGCCACGCCGATCCGGGGAGCTATGTAGGTCATGCAGTATATATACTGTACGTACTGTATATACATTAGTGACGCTCTGACCTGACTCCCCCAGAGAGTTGCCCTCCCCGACGCTCAGGCGCAGACTCCGACGCAAAGCAAAGCAAAGCAAAGTGGACATCATGGTCCACGGGATGGACGTCGACATGTGTACATACTGTGCCTACATACAGTACTTGGTAGGGTAGACTTGTCATGCGCACGGGCCCGTTACGTAGTGTCATGAATGCTGCCGTGCTGACGGGCGAGTGATGCACGCAAACCTCTACGGTAGTACAAGTAGTAGAGGTAGCAGTAGAAGTAGTGCCCTCGAAGTATGTACTGTAGTGCCGTGGAGGCGTCTTGGGCTGCCTGCTGCCATGACTGCCATCACTTCCATCCCTGCGCCGGCGTGCATGGCCGGTCGTCGGTCGTCTGTTGCGCAGCAACGAGCATCAACGGTCCACGGAACATGCGGCTATCATCTCACAGCCTCCGTCTTACGACCCCCATGGTAACGGCTTCGATAAATACTGCGACGGCTTCTTCCTCCTCCCCCGACTCTGTCTCACCACAACTTCTACAGTCTTCGAAACGACCGCGACCGGCCAGCGTCACTAGAGCAGAGTATCGATACAGCCTAGGCAAGTCCCGATCCGGAACCCTCGGCCCAACATCAACGGGCTGGAAACCGAGCCTGGATGACGTCGGGCCCTATGACGAGTGCTGCGACGACACCCAGGCGCTACCCGCTGCTGCCCGCTGACTTATATTGCCAGACAAAGCTCCTGCAGCACATCACCACTTCACACTTCTCGCTTGCCCCCTCACAGACCCCTCACAGACCCCTCCCAGGCCCCTCACAGGCCCCTCCCAGGCCCCTCTACAGCCCGCATCACCCATCTCCCCCCACTGCACGTTCCGAAGCGAGCATAGCTTCGTTCGATCCATCCATCGCATCACCCAACCGCACATTTTCAGCCCAGCAACAGCAACATGGTGTCGCGAGCAGTCTCCACGGGCCTTCGCGTCTGGCAGGTATGAGCCCACACTCGGCGGCCGGCCCTGGCTACGAAACACGTCTGACAGATAGCAGCTATTCTGCGCCATCCTCGTCACAGCCTTCATGGGCAACAACATTGCGCGCGCCGACCACGGCGTCACATCCATTGTCAACTACTCCCTCTTCGTCGGTGTCTGGTGGCTCTTCACCCTGCTCTACTTCCTGCCCACATCCTTCATCGACAAGTTCAGCATCCCGGTTGTCGACATCGCCATGGATGCTTTGAGCGTGCTCTTCGGTTTCTGCGCGGCTGTCGCTCTCCCTGCATATCTTGGCGTACACAGCTGTTCCAACTCCGTACGTCTTTTGCACTTTGTCGAAGCGAAACACCGTTACTAACGGGCGATAGTCATACACACGCTCCAACAAGGTCACCAACAGCTCCGGCAACACTGGTCAGAACTGTCGCCAGGCCCAAGCCACCTGCGCGTTCTTGTGGTTTGGTTGGGTCGCATTCGTCGCTACTCTTGCCCTCAACCTTATGGCTGGTCGTGGCTCCGGTGCCAACCTCCGCGGCGGAATCCGTCGTGGTGGGCCATCCATGAGCCAGGTTTAGAATGCCTCGAAAGATAGCTGTAACGTTTATTCCGACTCGTCTTGGAACACACGAACCGAATGTGACAATGCTTGATCATAGCGCAAGATGGATCATCGTTGATCCGACGACCAGGCCTTGCGGAGATGCTCTTGCATGATGGTTATGATGGATACATCGTGCTTGATGCACTGATGCTGGACTGACGGGAGGAGTAATGGAACTGGGAAATACCAACAAAGAATATGGCTTGCGGGCGTATTGCAATGATCTTTAGTGTTAACTTACCAATATAATACGACTTGGATGATCTTCAAACTTGCCTGCCTTGCATCTCCTTTTTGCCGCAGTATTATGGCTCATGTCACGCTGACATTATTCACACTTTGCGCAGGGGACTAACACCATGTCTACCACGACCACCTATCTGGGAGGAAACCCCTACAACGACAAACTTTTCCATACTCTAACAGCACAAACTGCGACAAGGTGACTAAACTGCATTTTGATAATAGACGCTGCAGCGTTGTCACAACACCATTTACATGTCTAAAGCGCAAAGTATAATCTCCTGCTGCCTTTGCACATGCACTTCTCACGGAACAAGACTTCTAGTCGATACTCCTCTTGTTTTGGGAGTTCTCCTTCGCGCCGACCTTCTAGACGTCCCAGATATCGCCATCACCTTATTCCGCGTTTTTCAGACATCGTCTGTGTCCTGCGTCATCCTTCCTCTTCCTTTATAGCCTTATCCCCTTGAACTCCTTGCAAGTGTCAATGGTTCTTGTTATCGACCCAATTGGAAGCATTGCAGTTAATTTGGTCGGGTACCTTGCGGGATGGAGGTGATTGTTGATCGTCACTAGGGGCGGTTGTATCTCACTCAGGTGTTGAGTGTAGTTGTCTTTGTAGTGTGTGTTCCTCCTCTTCTCTTGCTTTTCTGTCTTCCTTCGTCCCATGCACGATTGGTATCTCGTTGGACTGACGCCAGTCTCTTTGCTCTGATGCCCTTGCGCGACCTGAGCACATTCAAGTCAAGAATATCCTGATCAAAGCTAAAGGGCTCGGGCTCGTACGAGGACATCGTAATCGAACTAGACGCCATCATCAGCATTGTTCCAGTTTGCTCTGAAGAACCCGGTCCAGATCTTGTCCCATATACTGGCCAATTGTCTTTTGCCCACTCAGATACACCGCACTGGTAGCCGAGAAGCAGGTCCGTTCTTATCTGATTGAAGCGCGCCGTACGCTCGCAGGCCCAGGTTGAAGAGCCCTTGTTGGGTCTCAGCGATGCTAGGGGGAAGCGTGAGTCTTCAGAGACATCTACTAGAGTAGAGAGCTGGCGGTTACAGGCAAGCACGATTTCAGTGTTGGCAATGGCTGGAGGAACGGCCAGCGAGTTGTCATGCTCGCCAAGATCTTCCGTAACATACTCCACGTTGGATTCGGGGATGACATTGGTGTCGGCCTCGTGAACATCTTCGGGAATACTGGCAGCATCTTCTCCAAACTCTCCATCAATCTCGTCGATGTCTACTTCTGGGATTTCATCGTCAATGTGGCCATGAGTTCCTCTGATGCTTTGAGAGTGCGGTAAATGAAGGACTCAAGACCGACACCAAGCCTGCCTGCAGTCATCTCATCCGGATCGCGTAACTCCCGTTCCCAAGCTGCCCGAGTTACATACTTTGCTGTGCAACGCTTCGCTACTGAACGGGCCCAAAGACCTTGAGCTTTCTGGAGACGCTTCATGGCAGTGTTGTACTGCTCGACTCAGGATATATAAATGTGCTGATTCTCCGGGCTGTCGGTGATGAAAAGGGCTTTCAACTCTGGAACCCCTCGGACGAACTAGCCTGCATCGACGTCCGCTCTGAACCCAATAGTATTCTCTTGTACCTTCTTCGTTGCGTTCTCTTCCAAAACCAGCAGAGTCATACTCAATGAGCCTGTCTTCAGGTAACTCGGATACACCTTTTCCGAGGACACAATCTCCAATGCCGTAACAGGCATCTGCTGTCAAGGGCATGTCCTTGAGCCTGTGCATGCGATTGTCTATAATGACGGAGGGCAACAAGTCCCACCGGCAAAGCTACTAGGACTCGCCAGCTGCTCTCGAAGAATTACCCAATGTCGTACATCTCCGCATGTTCAATGCTCTTCGTGCACTCAGACTCGTTTACGACCCCAAAGACCCAGTGAGCTTCTTGAATACCATGGTATTGCCGACTACCATCAAGAACCCAGTACGATCTATAATCCGGCGCATCGTGGCGTATCCAAAGACTTAGAATGGGGCTGAGGTGACCTCACGGCAGACCCGGTCAATGCTGGTAGGTTTTTGAGGGCCTTTAGCTATGAAATCAGCTACAACTTGTGCGTCGGGGACAGTGCTTTCTTGAGATGGAACAGTTCTGCTAGTCCCAGTGATCGAGGAGTACAAGGTGTCCGTCTTGATTACGACAACATGGCCTTTCCTTTCCTCGGTTCATCATCCTCATCATCATCCTCATCATCATCCTCATCATCATCATCATCATCATCATCATCATCATCATCATCATCATCATCATCATCGGTAAAAGGGGGTATGAGCCCTGGACGTGAGGCACTACTGAAAGTCGAGATCCAATTTACCCATGGAATAGAATATTAGAGAGAATATCCAGTAAGCCATAGCTGGACGCGCGTGTGTCTGAGTTTCTTATTTGTGGAAGTTGAAACGAAGTGTGGTTAAGGAAATTTTAGTGTGCACAAAGTCAATATTGCCCTTAGGTTAAATCTTGTTGCGTGTGCAGTGGTGAACGGAGCCTCTCTGGTGGGCACTTTCCGGATGTTATGTAGTCCAGGGTGTGACATACTGCGCCAACGCGTAGGCCGTGGATGTTCCCCGCATGGTTAGGGGGCCGGCGTGAAGGGGCGCGATAGGGGTGAATACAGCGCGAATATGTGGCGGAAGAGGTGCGGCACGAGAGATGGAACGTCAGAGAATCTTGTTGCAACTTAAAGGTAATGGATGTGAAGTGGGCCCACAGTGTCTGGCAGGACAGCATAGTAAGGTTAATCCATGAAATGCAGAAGTCTAAATAGTACTCCATTTTAGCATATGCTAGAGCTGACTCAGATAGTACGTTAGCAGATAGAGGTACCCTTTCCCTATAGATTATAGATCTAGGTAGGTGCAACGTTGTAACAGCACGTTATACTATTAGGTGTGTAATTTACTATAGGCTAAACAACTGTAAGCACTTGTGTAAACATTATATCGTCTATCCCTAGGTTACAAGACACACCCTGTAGCAAGACAAGACGTAGGTACTTTAAGATTAATTAACTATTATTTATTTAGCGCTTTAAATTAACGTGTACTATTCTATTATATTCCTTTTATCCTTCTTAAGACTACTCTTATCCTTATAGATATAAAGATTATAGAAGGGTTAATATACCTTATAGGCAAGTAGCGTACATAGGCAAGTAGTAGACCTTTACTAAGACTCTACTAAATACTACCCTATCTATTAATACCTTAATAACTATAATAAGTAAAACTTATAATCTACCTTATAGTTAAGTAGATTATATAGTTAAGTAGATTATATAGTTAGGTAGATTATATAGTTAAGTAGATTATATAGTTAAGTAGATTATATAGTTAAGTAGATTACTTTACTAAAACCTTACTAAAATACTACCTTATATATTAATACCTTAATAATAATATTAAGTAGGACCTTTAAAAGAGTCTTAATTATTAACTATACTTTAAGCTTTTAAATAAGATATAATACTTCCCTTATAATATACTATAGCTCTTTAACTAATAGAGGCTAGACTACCTAATAATACTAAAGATACTATAATAAGGCAAGATATAATACGTATATATATAAGAATAAAGTAAAAGTAGCTATAGAAGAGTAATTAATATAGCTTTATTCTATATAGAGCTAGAGTATACTACAATAAGCTAAAATAAAGTAGTATTTTAATAAGATCTTAGTATAGTATCTAGTATACTTATATATCTAGTATACTTATATATCTAGTATACTTATAAGGTATATTATATATATTATATATCTATAATAAATATAATATATAAAAAGAGTACTTATAAAGTACATTTATAAGCTAAACTATAGATACTCTTTTTTCTTCTTATAGAATAAGGTTTTTATTAAAGCTATAAGTTACTACTAGAGACTATAGCTAGAGAGAGAGATTTTATAATATTTTATTATAAGGATACCTTATAGTATTCTAATATATTAAAGTTACTCTTAGTTAAGCTTAGTATCTTAATAATTAAGCTATATAAAACCTATACTTAATATATAGCTTTAAGAAGATAAGTATTATTCTTATATTAATACTATACCTATAGCTATCTTAATACTATTCTTTCTAGTATAAAGTAAATACTATTACTTATTACTAGAACCTTATAAGAGAAGTTTTTAGAAATTTTAATTATATAAAGCTTACTTAAGTAATACTACCTAAAATACTATAAGCCTCTAGTTAAAGTAGCTTTAAATTCTTTAAATACTTACATAAAAAATATTAACTCTTTAAATTTACTAGTTTTAAGACTAGCTTTTTTAGGCCTTATTTAGAAACCTTTTTTTTTAAAAGATTTACGTTTAAATCTAATTTATTTAAAAGATAAAGAACTTTATTTATAGTACTTTTCTAGTATAAATCCTTTTTGTACTATTTGTAGTTCTTTCTAAATTTATTATTTTATACTTTTTAGTTTTAGTAAGGATCACTAGTAAACTCTGGCTTATTACGCGACCTGGCTCATTACGCGACCATCTACAGTAATCCTTAGTAGGCCTAAGTAACACCTTTACTGCTAGACAAACGCACTGTTTATCCCAGGTTTAGACTATTATCGTCACCGCTGCCTTTAACATCTGCAGTTAGGTTCTTGTTTACAGAATTGTGGTGGGACTTAAACCAGGACGCTCATGCCGCGCTTAGCCTAGCCGTTAACACTATTTGCGCTTGGTGCAGATCTCTACATGCGAAGAAGCTGCTGGAATGGATGCACACGGGACTGCAGATCTCGAAAGCTAGGTGCAACAGTTTAGTTTGCCAACCTGTGCTGCGGAAAAAGGTACGCGCAGATGAGCATAGTGAAGCTGGATGCAAAGCAAACATTCGCCGCAAAGGCTGCGCACGTAAAGATGATCCACACAACTGCAACTGGGTGATCTTTTTATCACAGAGTAGCTAGTGAAGAAGAAGTGTTTATAGTATAGTCTTACATCGAGCACAACCCCATAGACTTGTACAGGTGGAGAGTGATGGTCATCTCTGATTTCCATCTTGGTGAGGGAGGTTTCTCGCCAATACGGGATTGACGTTACAACCCGCGCTGTAAGCGCCGGTGGCGCTTTACTGCCTCCGCATGGCGTTACATCGGGGATGTTCCTCTCCAGCCGCAGAAGCTCTGGCAGATCGCCCTCGGTGACAAGTCCTTAACCCAAAGCTTGTCTTACTTCAGCAGAGCAGTGCACCATCAATCACAGCTAGGGTGAATCACCCACTTTCGATGGATGGCTAGGGTAAAGGGCTAACATAGCTATTAGACAGAGCGAACTGAACATGTTCGAATTCAGAAAGGAGCATCGTAATTCGGCGATGACGGACATAAGGGATGTTGGAAGATCCGTGAACACTCACATGGACGATGTCCTGGCGGCAAACAGTAGCAAACGTGACTTCATCAAGAATCTGCGGAAACACATAGACGATGTGAAGGGAAAGGCGTTTTCTGACACGGAGAAGACCGAGACCTACGGGATACCCCATTCTCTGCAAACAAAGGGTCTTACCTTGGAAGGCCGTCAACCCAGGGAATTACGAAGGCTCATCGCGAACGATATTCAGGAGCACTGGAAGGACATGTATCAGAATATGAAAACCACCTGTGCAAGAGACGATATGCCTGAAGGAGTAAGCTACCTTCATCTCGATGTACGAATCATCGCTCATACGTACAGGTTGCTAAATATGTTCCAAGATACGTAAGCTAATTGCAGCACACGGCAAGCAGAGTTGTCACTGACCCTTGTTCTTGCAGTTGGACAAGCTGAATGGCCTGATAGTGAGCCAAAGTGGTGATGAGGTCGTCAAGCCAGAGCTGAAAGTGACAGGCATCCCCGAACAATATGTACAATGCGTGGCATATCGACAACGATGACCATTTTGTCAAGACATACAGCATTGAATCAACACTCCATGCACAATTCCCTGAGGTTCAATTGTGTGCCTGCTGCGGAGGCATCCTGTCGGAGAAGGTTATCGACAGATCGGTTACGTTGGAGATCGCCAGCCTTGTAACATCTGCGGAAAGCTGTCAAGTCTGCGACTTACTCATCAGAGTGATCCTTGACCATGTGAGCGACGATGGAAGCATCAAACTCTTTCGCACAAAAACGGGTCTCAATGCAGGCTCAGGTGGGCAACGTCTGGTAAGGATCGGTGCTTATACAAGTAAGTCTGCTGAATAGATGGTATGGTTGGAAGGACCTGTTGACTGAATCTCGGAAGACGCATCCAGTTGGACAAACACTTCATTACCTCTCGGCCGTCCCATCTTACCTGATCCAGATCGTACTGCACGATTCCACTTGCTCTGTGCTTGGACACGCTGGTGTGATCAAAATCACAGTTGCAACAAACCAGCTGACGCCAATACAATGTTCCCAACCAGGGTTCTCGACGTTGGCGGCCTAGAAAAAATGGCTCCTGGCTGGATCCGACTGATCCATGCGCAGGAGAGGAAGAGTGATAACTACATCACATTATCTCACTGCTGGGGCAACCTTTCAGACACGCAGAAGAAGAGCTTTTGTACAAGCCAGGAAAACTTGAGCAGTCGATGCTCGGGATTCCATGTGTCTGAACTTCCCAAGACCTTCCAGGATGCTGTGAAAGTCACAAAGGCTCTTGGTCTTTCCTACTTATGGATTGATTCACTCTGTATTGTTCAATCCGGGGACAACGGAGCAGACTGGAAACGCGAATCCGTTCAGATGAAGGATATTTATTCACAAGCTTACATGACGATCGCAGCAACAGCAGCCGCTGATTCCTTGTCTGGATTCCTTGATAGGCACTATCAACCAGAGTACATCTTTGTTCGGGACAAGTCCGGTCAGCGCTTGTTTGTTAGCACTGATATTGATGATTTTGACAACGATGTTGGTAGAGCCCCGCTCAATCAACGAGCGTGGGTAACACAAGAGATGGTGCTTTCTAGCCGGACTGTTTATTTTAGCCCCAATCAGATGTATTGGACCTGCGGCGAGGGTCTCTATTGTGAGAATCTTACCAAGCTCATAAGGTACGACAATCCTACCTCCTGCTCTTGTCTCCGGCTGACCTTGAAGCGCGCCAAACAACACATACTTCACCCTGGACCCGGCCTTTCCGACCAGAGTGCTTCGTACCAACGCGCACGATCGCGTTGAGAACTGCATCCGCTTTCTCATAGAAGATTACACGAGAAGAGCACTCACATTCCCGACAGACAGAACGGCCGCCATCTACGGCTTGGAAAGGAGTGTGGCAGAGGGTCTTCGCTGTGAAGGAAGATTCGGCATTTTCGAGCCATGCCTGCATCGTAATTTGCTCTGGCAATTATCGGATTCAAAGACTCAGATGATCGACTACGGCGGCACGGTGCCATCGTGGTCGTGGATGGCTCGCACCGGTCCAGTGAAGTACTCGAAGATACATTGGAGCGAGCCGGTATTGAACGTAAACCTCGCCTTTCACAAGACACGCAAGGATGCCTTGGAAGGAGACCTGGGGGGCTTGGTGGATTGTGCACTGACGTTAGAAAGAGACGACTATGCTTTCATCGACAGCACGGGAGCAAAGGTTGGATGGCTCAAACTCGATGTTAAAGACGACGAGAGTATGAATGCCACTCTTCATTGTGTGGTTGTGCTCAGATATCACAGGGGAGGCTATTCCAGAGATCCGCTAGAGTATTGGTTCCTTGCTGTCGTGCCCACTGTAACTGAAAACAAGTACAAGAGAATTGGGCTAGGAGTAGTTGAGTGTCGCTTTCTCGTAAAACTCCAGGACAGCGTACAGATCGTTTGAGCAACGCTTACATAGCATATAAGCGTAGCACGTTACTATATTAAATTCTCACAAGGAAGCTAAATACCTATTAAGACGTTCTAGTTGCTAAGAACGTAAATCATTTATACTATTGACTAAAACAATATAGCATCGTGCTAAGAGCAATAAAAGCAAACATTAAATAACATACCTTACGGGCGAGCAGCGCACACAGGCGAGCGGCGCACCTTTGCTAAGACCCTACTAAACACCACCCTATTTTAGCCTAATATAGCACACTTCAGCTCTATATAGTATATAATAGCCTAAAATACTATTCTATAGCTACTTCTATCCTATTCTTATACTTATATATTGTAAGTTAACTCCCTCTACACGCTAAACGTGTAGTAAGTTAAGCTTCCTCTGCACAGGTAGACTATGCAGTAAGTAGTACTTTCTCTATAGTGTTATAGCATATAGTAAGTAAAGATAGGGTAAATAATTACTAATTATGTAATAGTTACTTTAATTAGTAGTAGTTATTATTATCTTATTATAGAGCGTAGGCTTTATACTTAGGATAAGAGCTACTATATAGGCCTAGGCTTACTAAAGCCTTAGTACTAAGTACTATATAATAGACCTTAATACTAAAGCTATATATATATATATATATACTAGAAGCTCTTTTTTTAAGGTTATATAGGTGCGTATATACCTACTACTATCCTATATAAAAGTACTACTAGAGAATAGTTTAGTATTTATTTATAATCTAAGTGCCTTAACTACTAGGAGTAGTAGTTAATATTATTAAGAGAGTATAGCTAATAGGAAGCTACTAGATTACTTTACTAAGGAGAGGGTGTTATTATTAAGAAGGTATATAGCTAATAAGAGGTTACTAAATTACTTCCCCCTCTTAAGGATATTTATACTAATTTCCCTATAAAGTATAGACTTTTATATAAACTCCTAGCTATAGGAGGTTTTAATTATATAAACTTCTTATAAAGTCTAAGTATTTTAAGGTAATCTCTTTATAAAGTAAGAGTATTTTAAAGTAACCTTACTATAGAAGCTAGCCTCTAGAGTCTAGCCTTAAGCTCTTAGGTATAATAACCTCCCCTCTATACCCTCTACTTTAAGGTCCTAGTTATAGGTAATAGTACTTGCTTTACGCTAGATAAAATAGTGTAGAGATAGCTATAGGTATAATATTAATATAAGAATAATACTTATCTCCTTAAGCTATATATAAAGTTATAGGTTTTATATAACTTAGTTACTAGGATACTAGGCCTAACTAGGGTAGCCTTAGTTTATTATAATACTATAAGGTATTATTATAATAGGATATTATAGAATCTCCCCCTCTAGCTATAGTCCCTAGAAGTAACCTATAGCCTTAATAAAAACCTTACTCTATAAGAAAGAAAAAGAGTATCTATAGCTTAGCTTATAAATATAGTCTATAAGTACTCTTTCTATATATTACATTTATTATAGGCGTATAGTATATGTGTATTATTATACCTCTTATATAGGAAGTTAACTATTTACTTATTACTTAGCCTATATCTAAGCTCTATATATTATAAATAAGTAGATACTTTATAGCTACTTACCTCTATCTCTAAACCTTTATAATATAGCTTACTTATATATATCTTACTTATTAATATAGTTTACTATCTTAACCTAAAATATATTAAGAAGTTATACCTTTATAGTACTTGCTTATTTAAGTTTAGTACTCTAGTAAAATATATAGATTAGGTTACTCTAGTTATAACTTACCTATACTACTTTTAAAATATTACTAAATAGAAATATATATATAATATACTAGAATACTATTACTATAAGTATTATACTAAGAGAAATTAAGATAGGTGTACTAAGGTAAGTATTAAGGGGCTATCTACTTTAAGTATACTATAGCTAATCTTAATAGGTACCTTAGGTAGTAAATAGTTAATTAAATTATCTCTATACTCTTTGCGCTGCCTATAACACTACTATTAGTAATGCTAAGATACTAAAGACTAACGCTAAAGTAATTGCTATAGGCATTAAGCTTACGCGCTGCTAGTGCTAATTTAACCTAGAGCTTTTAAGTTATAGGCATATTGCTGCCTATACTAGCACCTCTCTTAGTATTTTAACTTAGGTCCTTATAACTTTACTATATTTCCTTAGCTTAATCCTTATTAAGTAGTATTAGATTATATCTACTCTTAAGTAGATTATAGTCTATATATCCTACTTTATAAGTATACTTATTAAGTATATCTAGAGTGTATATTAACTAATTTTTAGGCTACTAATAATATTAATATTAATAAGCCTTCTAATAATAATAATAATAATAACTAGAGTAGTGCTAATACTAGTAATAGTAGTAGAGCTAATAGTAGTAGTAGTATAGGTAGTAATAGTGCTATACTAGGTAGTAATAGTAGTAGAGAGTAGGTATAGTATAGATATAGCGTAATTCTTTATAAATTATATTATACTATTCCTATACTTATAGATACTTATAGGCCTAAGGCTATATCTAGGCTAGAGGCTATATAAGAAGTTATACTTCTTTAGTATATTCCTTATATATTACTTATAATTCTTACTTCCTTTTCTAGTATAAGAAGCTTAACTTAAGTTTATATTATTAAATTATATTATCTATATTTTTAAAGTCTAAGGCTAGGGTCTAGGTATCCTAGGATTTATTATAGCCTTTCTAGTAAAGTAGGTATTATTATTAACCTTTTCTTTTTTACTTTCCTAAGATTTTCTCTACCTCTTAAACTTCCTCTCCTTTAGGTATTATGTCTAGTAGGAGAGTGTTATCCTCTTCTCCTATCCTAGGATTCTAATATTCTAATAGGAAGATATAGAAGACGTTATAAATATAATATAAGGGTAAAAGAAGTAAGTAATATACTTATATTCTAATTATACCTTATATCTAGAATAGGCTAATAAACTTACTAGATAGTTTCTTACTAGGTTATTTAGCTAAATTAATATACTTAGTACTAAGTAGTACTAGGTCTCCTAGGTAGAAAGTTTTCTTTTTATATTTCTTATTATAGTGTTAGCTTTAATATTTATATACTTTCTTAAGCTATTCTTTTATTATTACTCTTGCGCTATTATAGTAGAAATACATAGGGATATAGCTAATAGATAGTTAAGGAGATAGGTAATTAGTAAGAGGTTACGTAATAACTATAGATAAATAGCTATCTAAAGGTCTATTAGGCAAGGCAGGCTCTACTATAACCTTACTTCTACCTAATATATTTTCTTACCCTAATAAGGTATAAAGCTACTTATACCTAAGGGTTCTATAATAGATCTTCTTCTATATAAGTAACTAAAGAGGGTCTAGAACTTAGCTTAGCCTTAGGATAGTAGTAACTACCTTTTATTAGGACACCCTATCTACTCCTATAATCTAGAATCTAGAGAGTAGTAGTTTAAAGACTAAAATAAAATTAGTAATAAGTAAGATAGTTTAAAGGGGCTTTAGAAAGACTCTAAAAGAAAGAAAAGGAGAATAAGCTAATTAATAATTAAGCTAAATAATAGGAGATATAATAGCTTATTAAAGGTAATAGTTTACCTTTAGTTTAGAGTAATTGTATAGTATAAGGTTAAGGTATTAGGCCTACTTTAAAAAGGCTAAATATTACTATCCTAACTAAGTATTAGTATAATAGTTATATACTTTAGAATATAGTAACTAGTAGTTATATAAGGTAATTATTAGCCTTTATATTATTATAGTAGCATTAAAAGTAGTTAAGATTCTTTTAAAGTTACTTCTATTTATTATTTTTATAGTTATACTTTTCTTTATTATCTACCTTATAATATCTAAAACTTAATTAGTTTCCTAGAAAGAGTTAATATAGCCTCTTACACCTACTCTAAATATAGATTATGCTTAGAGCCTAAGGATTTATAAGAGCTTTAGACTACTACTAGTTATTATTAAACCTAAACTTACTTTAGTATTTAAGAACTATAGGGACCTAAGGCCTATTAAGGCAAGTAGTAATAAGGAATTAATCCTACTATAAAAGCTAAAGTAACTTACTAATCCTCTATTAGATAGTATATATTATATAATTATAAAGGCACTTATACTATTAGTAGAAGGATAGTTAAGGCTAATATAGACCCCCTTCCTAGTAGAGTATATCTCTAGCTTTAATAATACTAAGGTTATAGTATTTATTAAATGCTATAAAGAGGTTATAAGTTACTATAGCTTCTCCTTAATAGAAAGAGTCTAAAGAGTAATTACTTACTGTAAGGAGCGCTAGAAGTAGATTATCTAGTACTCCCTTAAGTATTAGTTAGCACTAGTTACATAGCACTAGGAGACTCTTAAGTAAGGTCTCTAAAGATAATTTAGGAATAACAATAGTTACTAGTAAGAGGAATAGATAGACTTCTTTAAGTAATAGCTTTATAACTATTAATTAAGGGATTATCTAAATATCTAAGAGTATCTTAAAAAGTTCTAGATTAGGGTAGAATACTATATTATAGTAGAGATAATTAATAGAGACTAAAAGAGGTACTACCTTATTAAAGGACTACCTATTTATAATATAATAAAGGTTCTTTAGAAGTTTAACCTCTTAATAAAATATTATTAAGACTTTAACTTTAAAAAGATTAGCTCTTACTTACTTACCTAAATTAGGATTAAAGAGGAGGTAAAGATACTAAACCTAGTAGAAGTAACTTAGAAGCTAATACCTAAGTAAGTGTTTATACTAATAACTATTAATAGCACGTAGATAGTAGCCTAATAGCTATTTATAGCACTACTAATAGAGCTAAAAAAAGAGTAGTTACCTCTAGAAGTACTAGCTATAAGGAGTAAGGTTAACTAGCTATTAGATAAGCTATTTTAGCTTAAACTTACTAAAGCTAATCTTATTTTAGTACACTAGATACTAAGAGAATACAAGCTCCTTATAAACTAATTAGTAAAGTCCTATATCTAGAGTACTGCTAATAAGTAGTTAAGTAAGAGCTAGCTAATTATATAGCTAACTAGCTACTAGCTAATTAGTTATTAGATACTAGGTTAATAAGAGATAAGTAGAGGATAGTAGCCCTTGTAAAGCTTTTAGCTATAGATAGAAGACTACTAGGCCTACTATAAGATAAGCTATATTAAAAGAAACTACGTATAGATTATTTAGCTAATTAAAAAGAAATAGTATTACTAGAGTAATAACGTTTAGAGCTTATACTAGGGTATAAAGGAATACTTATAAGGAAGGGTATAGGGACTAATAAGTAGTAACTAGGGAAAGATCCTACTATTAGAAATTAAGAGGCACTTTATAAAATAAGATAGCAATCTATATTTAGAGACTACTCTATAGGCTAAGTAGAACCTATAACTAAACCTAATTTAGAATAATATAGTAATAGCTAGCCTATTCCCTAATAGTTTATCTAGGTTAATCTTAGTAGAGGACTACTAGGCCTTCTAGGAAGCTTTAAATAAGCTTGTAAGCTATAATAACTAGAAGGTTTTAGTAGTATAGATTTAGTAAAGGATGTTAAACTAAAAGCTACTTAATAAGAAGATTCTTAGTGCGCTAAAGGTTTAGAAGCTAATAATTAATAAAAAGATAAGTATACTAAGAGAGATTCTAAGAGCTATAGATAGGTAGTAGACTATCTAACTAAAAGGTAATTAGAATATTATAAGGGAGAGAGTATAATACAACTAAAACCTATTAGGTTTTTAGCCTATAAATAAGACTATACTTAATAGTATACTAGAAATGTCCTTTAGGTACCTTAGAGATAAGAGACTTATAGCACTAAAGAAGGTTTATCTTATAGAAAGGATACTAAGTAGTACTAATAAGGTTATTTAAGTAATCCTAACTATACCTATATTAATGCCTATTAGAGCTATTATTAGTAATATAAGTAAAGTTAGAAAGAAGCTCTTCTAAAATACCTTTACTAAGGAAGATCTTAAGAAGGAACTTATACTATAAGCTAACTTTATAAGCTTATCTACTAATAAATAATTAAAAGATAAAGATAAAGATAAGGACCTCTAACTAGTCCTTAGAGACTAATTAGCTATAAACTCCTACTTAGTTCTTAATTATATATTTATTAATACCTTATTAATAGGGTTAATCTCTAAGTATCTAAGCCTGATAGAGATAATAAGGTTAGACCTTAAGATTAGTTAGATAGAGGTAAATATCTAAGAGTTTAGAGAAGATGTTAGGAATAATATAGAGCTCCTTAATACTAGTAAGTAAAGGGAATATAATAAGTAAGTAGGTGTTAAGTATATTTAAAGGGATTACCTAAAGGTACTAGTTAGTATTAGTAATACGCACTTTATTATTCTTCTAGACTCTAGCATAGAGCTAAATACTATTTAGAGAGAGACTATAGACTAGGTATAGCTACCTATAATAACTCTCCCTTAGGAGATAAGAAATATAAATATAATAAGTACATCTTGCATTATTATCCCTAGAGTATAGGAAATAGAGGATTTAAGGCCTATCCTAAATAGACTCCTATTAGACCCTATTTAAAGGCTATTTAGGATTACCTCTTATGTTAATTTTAATATCATAGGACTATATAGTAATATTTAAGGAAGAGGTTAGATAAGATCTGTAATAGCCTCTAGAAGGCCTCTAAACTAGTATATATAGAGTCTCTATATCTCCCTCTACTTAGAGGATATATTTTTCTTATCCTTTTATACTAAACCTATAGGAATAAGACTATTCTATTACTTAACCTTATATGTACTCTAATATACCTTTAAGTAGAGTTAAGCTCCTTCTAGATACCTTAACACCTAAGTTATTACATTATAAGAAAAATATTATCCTTACTAGTAATAGCTTTAGAATAATATTATAAAAAGTTTAAAAGGATTATATAATAATACCCTAGCTAAGTTAGACCTTATTTAGTCCTACTCTATACTACTAGATCTATAAACCTAAAATAAACTATATCCTAGAAGATCTCTAGTTAATTAAAGCCTTTAAGTTTAGAACTTCCTATAACTATATATTAAGGATTAACTTTAGAAAAAGTTATATTAGATTGCGCTAAGGTAGAGACTAAGTAACTACTTATTATAATCTTACCCTATAGACCTATATTATAAGGATGCTACTAGAACTACTAAACCTTATAAGGGATAGTATACTAAGTAGAATAATAGGTTGTGTAATAATACTTAGTAATTAGTTACTTAGCTTACTTAGTAGTACTAATTATACTAATTATACTAATTAACTCTTATATAGTATACTATATAGTTATAGGTAATAAGCCCTTATAGTTTATTATATTTAACCTAAATAATAGGAAGTAATATATTATTCTTACTACTTAACCTTCTTAATACTCTTTATAGAAGCGCACTCTTACTATCTTA